>CM032456.1:180623129-180665629 GCA_019049505.1 Pachyrhynchus sulphureomaculatus | reverse complement strand
ACTATTTCTTATCAGTTGTTCGCTACATATGAAAAACCCAACAATTTGTCAATGAGACTATTTTCAATTATTATTACCTAAGCAATTCCCTTATGATGATTTTTTATTTTCTTATTACAAATATCCCCCTTATGGGCTTTAGTACTAAAAAAAATGTATGAGACTGCTATGCCCAAAAATTCTTATTCAGTTTGTTTGATTGCATTTAAAAATCCCGTCTTTTACTTACTAACTATGTGGTTCAACTCTACAACAAAAATGAAAGGGAACCAATCAACGACAGTTTCACGATCTTACTATCACGTGTACTTAGTCCGTTATGTTATCAAAAGACATTTGACAATTTTCTTGAGTGTGTCCAGTAAAATTATAATTATGCAGAAACTGGTGCATAATATTGTAGGAATTATAATACATAATTTTATAATGTTAGTAGTATGATTATAATATTCCTGTTTTGATAATAATCCTGCGAGATATATATATATATATATATATATATATATATATATATATATATATATATATATATATATATATATATATATATATATATAATGTATATATATATATATATATATATTATATATATATATATATATATATATATATATATATATATATATGTATATATATAATAAAGAAAGAAAGCAAAAAATTGCCATATCTACCAAAATTATTAAAAATACCATCTTAGTTGGAGAACTCGGCAAATTTGAGCGTGATAAGAGATCACACAATTTTCATTAAGCCAATATTTCGGTCCTGGATTGGGACCTTCTTCAGGGCAGAACTGAAAAGAAGAACAGAGCGTATTCACTGATCGTGTCTGGGACAACTTTAAATTAATGATGTTATCATTAGGTTGTTATAATAAATAAAATTAGTATAGAACAAGAATAAGATATTAGTCATAATAAGTTAAAAAACTCACATGAGAAGTGCAAAGATTTCGTTAGCCTGAATGGCCGTAGGTTATACATACAAAAGTCGTTACATATAAAAGTTGGTTAATCCATAAAATATATAAAATACACATTAAAACACTGTAGACAAAACTCTAAAAAACAATTTTAAAACATGGATGTAATTGGGAACCTTGGATGTTGAGAACATCGTTAATTATTTCCCTTTGACCACCACATATGGCCACCGCCATTTAGGAAAAAATGACAAGGACGACAGGAGACAGCTGCCCGACAGAGATAAGGGGTTTAGTCAAGAAAACTCAATTAACCAGAATGCGGGGTCGACACCTGGAAGGAACCGATAGAAAAGGAAGTGCAAATATTGGACCCTAAGTGAGAGAGAGATAGCCAATTGAGCGACCAAAAAACCCGGAATGTGGTAGCAGAAGGATAAATCATAACCTAATTATAAGTAAATGGTGAGCGAGGGACCGAGAGAGAGAGTGACAATAATGGGAGCAACGAAGAGGAAGATTATCTAATGAAATAATTATTAATTTATTAATTTCTTGTTGGAATCTGATTGGAGGAAGAGATTGTTGGCAAAAACCAATGAAGACTGGAGACACCAGGAGGTGTTAGAGGGGGTGACGCAAGGTACTGTCAATGGAAGGAAGACAGTAATCGCTAAGTGCAAAAAATGGCCCAGATAAAATGGAAGGAATCTGTGGAGCCCAGAATCAAAGAGAACCGTAAATAAAGAGAGGAAGGAGGAGAGAAACCCTGGAAATTACGGAGCTAAAAAAGAGACGACCAACGGGGTTCAGATGGATCATAAAACACTTGAAGACAGGGAATTATTGTGTGAAGTTGATTTATCACAGGAGAGGAGGAAACTATATATGTTACTAAGACCATCCAGGTCGGTTCTTTTATTGATATTAAGGTGATTCTCCGGATGTAACACATCTCAAGGAATTCTCTCTTGGAAAGATTGTTAGAGAAGTGAAGAATTTTGGGTTCCCTGAAATTAAAAGAATGACCATTGTCAACAGAATGGGTCGCCAAGGCACATCGGTGTGGATGGCATCTAGTGTCACTTTTATGGAGTGCAATACGACGATTCAAGGATCAATCTACATTGGCCAAACTTCTCAATCCTTGAATCGTCGTATTGCACTCCATAAAAGTGACACTAGATGCCATCCACACCGATGTGCCTTGGCGACCCATTCTGTTGACAATGGTCATTCTTTTAATTTCAGGGAACCCAAAATTCTTCATTTCTCTAACAATCTTTCCAAGAGAGAATTCCTTGAGATGTGTTACATCCAGGAGAATCACCTTAATATCAATAAAAGAACCGACCTGGATGGTCTTAGTAACATATATAGTTTCCTCCTCTCCTGTGATAAATCAACTTCACACAATAATTCCCTGTCTTCAAGTGTTTTATGATCCATCTGAACCGCGTTGGTCGTCTCTTTTTTAGCTCCGTAATTTCCAGGGTTTCTCTCCTCCTTCCTCTCTTTATTTACGGTTCTCTTTGATTCTGGGCTCCACAGATTCCTCCCATTTTATCTGGGCCATTTTTTTGCACCTAGCGATTACTGTCTTCCTTCCATTGACAGTACCTTGCGTCACCCCTCTAACACCTCCTGGTGCCTCCAGTCTTCATTGGTTTTTGCCAACAATCTCTTCCTCCAATCAGATTCCAACAAGAAATTAATAAATTAATAATTATTTCATTAGATAATCTTCCTCTTCGTTGCTCCCATTATTGTCACTCTCTCTCTCGCTCCCTCGCTCACCATTTACTTATAATTAGGTTATGATTTATCCTTCTGCTACCACATACCGGGTTTTTTGGTCGCTCAATTGGCTATCTCTCTCTCCCTTAGGGTCCAATATTTGCACTTCCTTTTCTATCGGTTCCTTCCAGGTGTCGACCCCGCATTCTGGTTAATTGAGTTTTCTTGACTAAACCCCTTATCTCTGTCGGGCAGCTGTCTCCTATCGTCCTTGTCATTTTTCCTAAATGGCGGTGGCCATATGTGGTGGTCACAAGTGAAATAATTAACGATGTTCTCAACATCCAAGGTTCCCAATTACATCCATGTTTTAAAATTGTTTTTTAGAGTTTTGTCTACAGTGTTTTTAATGTGTATTTTATATATTTTATGGATTAACCAACTTTTATATGTAACAACTTTTGTATGTATAACCTACGGCCATTCAGGCTAACGAAATCTTTGCACTTCTCATGTGAGTTTTTTAACTTATTATGACTAATATCTTATTCTTGTTCTACACTAATTTTATTTATTATAACAACCTAATGATAACATCATTAATTTAAAGTTGTCCCAGACACGATCAGTGAATACGCTCTGTTCTTCTTTTCAGTTCTGCCCTGAAGAAGGTCCCAATCCAGGACCGAAATATTGGCTTAATGAAAATTGTGTGATCTCTTATCACGCCCAAATTTGCCGAGTTCCCCAACTAAGATTGTATTTTTAATAATTTTGGTAGATACGGCAATTTTTTTGCTTTCTTTCTTTATTCTATATATATATATATATATATATATATATATATATATATATATATATATATATATATATATATATATATATATTTATATATATATATATTTATATATATATATATATATATATATATATATATATATATATATATATATATATATATGTATATATATATATAAATATATATAAATGTTATAATATATAACACGTATGCTAAAAAATGTTTAGTCTAGCTACTTAAAACACATTTTTTTGCAAAATTCGACTTTATTCATTAATATAGTCTCCTCCACGAGCGATCCAATCAGTACATCGCGTTTCTAACATTTCTATAACTTTATTGTAGAAGGATTTGTGTTTGTCTTCAAAATAGGCCTCAGTTTCGACGATAACTTCTTTATTGGAGCCAAATCTCTTTCCCGCTACCATTTTTTTGAGGTCTGCGTGCAATTTTGCCATCGTAATCATTAACTTGTAACACGGTGCATTGTCTTAGTGAAAGAGCACTTTTTTTCTTGTTCATTTGAGGCCGTTTTTTTTTGCGATTTCTGCCTTCAAAACGCACCAACAACTTTATATAATATTCGCTATTGATATTTTTGTCTTTCTCAGCTTAGTCGATGAAAATTATTCCATTCGCATCCCAAAATACAGAGGCCAAAACCTTCCCAGCCGACTATTGTGTCTTTGATCGCTTCGGGCGGCTTTCACCTGCTGCTGTCCAGTCAGCTAACTGCCAATTTGATTCCGGTGTGTAGTGGTGGATCCATGTTTCATCCATTGTCACATATTGCATGAAAAAATCCTTTTTATTACGCTTAAACAGGTCAGAATCATCAACACGTTGTTTTCGGTCCACTCTGAGCAAACGCGGCACCCATTTCGAACAGAGCTTTCTCATGGCCAAATTGTCATGCAAAATATGACCAACACGTTATTTTGATATTCTTAGAGTGTCAGCTATCTTACGCAATTTCACTTTACGGTCATCCAAAATAATTTTGTGAATTTTTTTTATGTTTTCCGGTGTAACTACCTCATTTGGGTGTCCCAGAGTATTTAGCATCTTTGTATCTGTACAACCGCGTTTAAATTCAGCATACCAGTAAATGATGAGTGATTTGCCAAGGGCGAAGTCCCCGTAACACTTATCAAACCATTGCTTTGCTTGAACGGTATTTTTTCCCACCAAAAAGCAGTGTTTAATTAACACACGAAATTCGATTTTTTTCATTGTTTTGAAAATATCAAAAGTAGCGTCACTGAAGCCAGCCACTGTGACTTGTAAACTAATCGTCAAAATATCATGAAGTTTTGACACATATCGTCTGAAGGTCGGTACTTCCTAAAAAGCATATGGATTTTTTGAAAAGGGCGACATCTATGTGTTAGACCAAAAACTTTTCAGCCTACGTGTTATATATATATATATATATATATATATATATATATATATATATATATATATATATATATACAGATAATATTCTCTTTGTCAGAAACAAGATCACTCAAAGTAGAGCAAAGGTAACTAAAATATGAATTAATGATAATGTGATAAATTTCGACCTAAATAAAATAAACATTTCCAGTACTTCACTCATATTCACCTCTCTTATATAATGTAAATAAATTTATCCACTAATTAAATGTATACCGACTTAGTAAGTAGATTAAAACGACAACATATTGTTACAGTGTTATTTTACTGAAGTAATATTTATTTAGTAATTAAATTTACCATCAATATTTACTTTTATATATTTATACGAATATTTTAATTACATCAAAACAGGAAATTGTTTAAAATATTAGCAGACCGATTCACTTAAGAGGTCTAAAATTTAAGCTCAACCTAGTTGCCATGGTTAGGAGTTCTAGCTGCCTAGCCATTTTTAACAATATGTTGTTTTGTATTAAAAATAACACGAAGGAAAATCTTTTTATAAGACAATTTGAAGAAAAACCGAGTTGTAACCTTGAAATAGGTATGAGAGTTAATAGTTTTTTACTCGATTTTTCTTTCTGGGGATTTAATCATGAAGAATTATTTTTTTTTAGTCTTGTATAACATAGTTCGATGTTATTAAATAACTTACTGGTATTTTTTGGGTATTTATGTGTTTAGTTCATCAAGTTCTGTATCGTAATTTATATGTTTTATATGATTTTCCAGTGCTTGTCGATATTCGTCTGTGTTTTATTTTATTATTTCTGATTGTGTCTATTTTATCAATCTACGTCTCTCCTGCTTCAGATTTATTCTTATTTTTGTTCTGAGCTTTCGATGGTAACTGCCAATGTTTATCGTATTCAGGACTGTCATGTCGATTACTATATTCTTGCCATTCGATAAAACATAATCAGTTTCGTTTCTTTCTTCGTTATAGCATCTGGGCTTTTCCATATTCATCGTCTATGTTCTGGCTATTGGAAAAATGTGTTCCTAAAGTACAAGTTATTTTCGTCGTATCTTTTTTTATTTTTTTGAGGTATTTGCGAAAAACTGAATTTGAAAATCTCGATTTTCGATTTTGTAGGCATAACGTACACTTTAAAGCAGCAAACTTTTTTTTTTTTTTTTTATCGTATTCTACATCCAAAAGCTACCTACTCGTATATACCAAAATGCAGTTAATGAGAGCTTTTCGTCAAAATTTTGCCTCTGACCACTGGGCTATATTGTCACAGACTTCAAACTTTTAAATAGATATAACATTCTCTCATAAAAATAGTATATATATATATATATATATATATATATATATATATATATATATATATATATATATATATATCAATCGGTTTTATAACGTCTTCCGTCTTCCGATGCCTAATTTTCCACTCCTCCCGGTTTCTCCATCCCTCCTCCTCCAGATCTCTCTCTAGTACTTCCTTGTTGATTCCTGCTCTCCAGCTTTGGCGTGGTCTTCCTCGCTTTCTTTTTCCATGAGGGTTCCAATTTAAAATCATTTTAGGCAGTCGGTCTTGTGACATTCTCTGTACATGTCCGTACCATACCAACTGTTGGGTTCTGATTTCGTCCACTATATCGTGCTTTATTTCTAAAGCTCGCCTTATCGTGTCATTTGGTATGCGGTCTTTTCTGGATTTTCTGGCTGCTCGTCTCCAGAAATCCATTTCTGTAGCTTTTAGTATTTTTTCTGTTCTTTCCTTTAATGGCCACACCTGGGAGCTGTAAGTTATTATACTTTTCACTATTGAGTTGTAAATTCTCTTCTTATTTTCAATGGTTATGTTTTTGTCCCATAGTATACTATTAAGCATTGCAATCGCTTTTCTTCCGTGGATATTACTCTCGAATATTACTTCTTCCAGTGTTCCGTCCCTAGATATTCTCGTTCCCAAATACTTAACACATGGGCTGAAAAGTTCCGGGCCTAACAAAGAAAACACGGTTTTTTTTTTTTGGTTCAAAATTAGCTTTATTCATCAACGTAATCTCCATCAAGAGCAACGCAATCATTCCAGCGCCGCTCTAAACATTTCAATACAACTTTTGTAGAGCGATTTATCTTTTGCCTCAAAATAGGCCTCAGTTTCAGCGATAACCTCTTCATTCGTGCGAAATTTCGTACCGGCGAGCATTTTTTTCAGGTCTGCGAACAGCCAGTAGTCGCTGGGAGCCAAATCTGGCGAATACGGTGGATGTGGGAGCAATTCGAAGTTCAATTCATGTAGTTTTTTGCCATTGTTTTGATTGACTTGTGACACGGTGCGTTGTCTTGATGAAACAAAATTTTTTTCTTTGCCATATGCGGTCGTTTCTTTGCAATTTCGGCCTTCAAACGCTCCAATAACGCTATATAATATTCACTGTTGATGGTATTTCCTTTCTCAAGATAGTCGATGAATATTACACCACGCACATCCCAAAATACCGAGGCCATAACCTTTCCAGCCGATTGTTGTGCTTTCGGGCGCTTTGGACGAGGTTCACCAGTTGCTGTCCACTCAGATGACGATCGTTTTGATTCCGGAGTGAAGTGATGGATCCATGTTTCATCCATTGTCACATATCGACGCAAAAATTCCGGTTTGTTACGTTTAAACATGGCCAAACACTGCTCAGAATCATCAACACGTTCTTGTTTTTGATCGACAGTGAGCAAACGCGGCACCCACTTTGAACAGAGCTTTCTCATAGTCAAATGCTCATGCAATATAAAGCCAACACGTTCTTTTGATATCTTTACGATGTCAGCTAACTCACGCAACTTCACTTTTCGATCATTCAAAACGATTTTTTATGGATTTTTTTGATGTTTTCTGGTGTTACCGCCTCATTTGGACGTCCACTGCGTTCTGCATCATCGGTGTCTCTACGACCACGTTTGAAGTCAGCAAACCAACGTTTTATTGTTGTTTTCTGATGGAGCGGAGTCCCCATAACACTTTTCAAGCCATTGCTTCGCTTGAACGGTATTTTTTCCCATCAAGAAGCAGTGTAAAATTAAAACACGAAATTGTTTTTGATCCATTGTTTTGAAAATAACAAAAGTAGCGTCACTCTTAGCACAATAACTCACAAACTAATGAATAGAATATCATGAAATTTTAACAGCTGTCTTTTGAAGGTTAGTATTAACTGAAAAAAAAGGTGACTGCAATAAAACTAGCGCCATCTATGTGTTAGGCCCGGGACTTTTCAGCCCATGTGTTATAACTGGCACAGTGTTTGATGGTGTGTCCTGTGGCCAGTTTTAAGTCCTGCTGTTGTCCTCCGACGCACATATACTCGGTCTTTTTAATATTGACTTCTAGGCCCCATTTTTCATATTCATCCATAAGTTTTCGTGTCATGTATTCCATATCATCGATGTCCTGAGCGACTACTACCTGGTCATCTGCGAATGATAGCGTGTACAATGTAGTATCGTCATCCAGTGGTAATCCCATACTGCTGCATTTCCTTTTCCAGTTCTTCAGTGCACTCTCCAAATAGATTTTAAATAGCGTTGGGGATATACAGCAGCCCTGTTTTAAGACCCTTTGTGACCGGGAACCCTGTTGTTATACCATATTTGGTTTTCACACTACTTCTTGCGTCTTGGTATAAGGATTTTACGGCTTTAATTATTTCGGTGCTTACATTACTCTGTTGTAGTGTTTTCCCACAATCTCATTAGGCGCACGCTGTCGTAGGCCTTTTTTAGATCAACAAACAAGACATGGACTTCCTGATCAAATGCGGTTTTCTTTTCTAGGATTTGTGTCAGTGAGAAGAGATGGTCTATTGTGGATCTTCCTGCTCTAAAGCCTGCCTGTTCTTCAGCTTCTACGTCCGCGTATTCCGTTTCTATTCTATTTTTAAGTATTTTTCCGTATATTCTGCTAATAGATCCTGTAACCGTTATTCCCCTATAGTTACCGCAATTATTTTTGTCTCCTTTCTTATGAATTGTTGATATGTATGATATTTTCCATTCCTCGGGTACTTCTGATGTGTTAATGCATCTTTGGAATAAGTTCCTCAAAGCGCTAAATAGCTTTTCAGTTCCGTATTTTACTATCTCTCCTGGGATGTTTCCTGGTCCTGGAGCTCTACCATTTTTTAGCGTTTTACATACTTCTTTAACTTCTGATGTTGTTATCCTTATTGGGGATCCTCGTATAACTATATTTGGGTTCCCATGTTGGGTACTTTTGAACTCTGGTCTATCTTCTGTTAGCATATTTGTAAAATATTGGTTCCATTTTTCTGATGTTATTGGTGAGAAGATTTCTCTTTTCCGTTCTGCTCTCATATTTTTAAGAAGTCTCCAGCTTTCTGTGCTTTTTCTTCCTCCTATGTAATTGTTGAGTCTTGAGCATGTCTTTTCCCATTGGTTGTTCTTTTTGTCACTAATCATTTTGCGTACTCTAGCTTGGGATTCTTTGTATTTTACTTTGTCGTTTGTGCTCTTTGAACTTAAGTATTTGTGATAGCTTTTCCGTTTTTCTTCAATTTCGAATTTAATTTCTTCATCCCACCAATATGGTTTTTGCTGTTTTTCCCTTTTCTCTTGGTACCCTAATGCTTCCAGTGCGGCTGCGTGTAGGCATTCCTTTATATACTTATATTCTTCTTCTATATTAACAAATCCCGTCCGTTGTATCTTTTGGTCCAGTCTACTCTTGTATAGATTTCTGATACTTTCATTTGTAAGCTTTAAGTATTATATCTTATAGTGACAATTTTAAATTAGAGTAGTTGAGACTAACACGTAGACGCATTTAATCTCCTATAAAGCATCTTAAATAAATCAACTCAACCTAAGGAAAATGAAAACACCTTAAAAACGGAAATAGACTCTTCAATCCTGCTTTATATCCATAATTCATAACGGTCGTCTTAATAACCAAGATAAAGTAATTAATTCCAGAATTATCCAAGCGCCAGTGAATCGAAATGGGCTTGGATTTCCCTAATTATCCAAACAGAGCGTGTTTAAAGGAAATTTATTCACTACCAGACGGTAAAATACGGTTTTGCTGGATAGGTCAGCCGAAAACGTGATTTGCTTTAACAGCTATTACGTGTTATTTTATTTTTAGATAATTCTTATGATAATGGGAAAAGTTATACGATTATAAACTTAACAAACTGAATGAAAAATCAACTTCTCTTATTGTATAAAATGATTTATAACAGGTTTGTTTTACTCTATAGTACATTTTAAATTAAAATCTCGTTTTGTATGCCTAGGTTTCATTTCTCTTTAATTCCACGCACTGCAAAAGTTTAAGAGGATGTGTATCACAAACTATTTTTTCTTAATATACGTCTTCTTATTCACGTTGTTGTAACGTCTAAACTTCTTTACTTTTAATAAATATATTATTTATTAAATGCCCCCATTTGCCCCTTATGTACAGGGTGTCTCTAAAAGGTGCGGAAAAAATGCTACCACAAAATTCCTGAGGTCAAAATATGACGATCTAACTCAACTTACCTCCGTCCAACGGCGTACCAGGCGTAGTATTAAGAACAACGGCACCGATCGTGGCCGACTTCGTGACCAGAATATTTAACGATTGCTTTAGACTGGCTTACTTCCCGAACATTTGGAAGATCGGTAAACTCATAACGATACCGAAATCAGGAAAAGAAGAATACGAGGTTAATTCTTTAAGGCCTCTAACATTAATTCCAATACTAGGCAAAGCACTAGAACATTTTATTAAAATCCAACTCGTCAGAGAGGAGGAAAACATTGCAGACGAAGTGGAGGCTGCGATACCGAACAATAACAACAACAGACCGACCAGTTGGCATCACGAACACCAATACGGCTTTGTAAAGGGCAGATCGACTGAAAATTTAATAGTTAGAGTCGTCGACAAAATGAAGAGCGAACCCTTCAAATACAATGTGCTGATCTTTTTGGACATTAAAGGCGCCTTCAACAACGTGTGGTGGCCAGCTATAATGGACAGATTAAAAACCAAAAATGTACCAAAACACATTTACGAAATACTGCTGAGCTACTTCGATAATAGAAGAGTCACATACGTCTGCGGCCCAGCGAGAAGAAACGTCTTACTGGAAAGAGGATGCCCACAGGGATCCAAACTCGGCCCAAACTTATGGTACCTGACGGTGCACGAGCTACTAAACAATTTAAACAATAGGCAAAATGACAAATTCGAAGCATTCGCCTACGCGGACGACATTGTCATACTAACGGGCGGAAATAGTCGAACTGAGCTAGAAAGAAAAATGAACACTTCACTGGAGATCGCACATTTATGGTCCTCAAAGAATAAACTACAATTCTCACTAAACAAATGCAATTATATGGTGTTCGGGCGAACAAAACTAACCAGGAACCCGACCGTTAAGATGGGCGGACAAGGGCTCAAACGCATATACGAAACTAAATACTTGGAGTAACGATCAACCCCAAACTCAACTTTCAAAGTCATATTAAAGCGACGAGTCAAAGAGCAAAGAGCGCCTTTCAATGGCTGAGGAAAGCAATATCAGGACTATACAGATTCGATAACAGTAACTTAAAGATCATCTTCGAACGGGCGATAATGCTGCAATTCTATTATTGCGCAAGCCTATTTGAACATAACTTAAAAACATGCCGAGTTAGGCAGAGACTCGAAACGGTCAGAGGAATGATATCAAGGACTATAAGCAGATCATACACTTCAACATCTACACAGGCTGCTGCTGTACTGGCGAATATCCCGCCTATTGAAGAACTGATAAGAGAACAATTGGACTATAGGCGACACATGCGAGGATACACAATTAACCACGAAATCGATATGGACATCGAAGCAGAAGACGGTACGGAATTTACACTTCCGCACACACCTAAACTAAGCAAGAGGGCATTAAAAAAATGGCTACGAAACAGAACGACATACAAATGGCAAAAGACATGGGAATCGAGCGACAAAGGCAGAGTCACACACAGCTTCATCCCAGACATAGGAAATAGGCAAAAACTCAAAATATTATTCAATACCAAAATGGCACAGATTCTAACCGGCCACGGTCAGTTCACAACACATTACGGAGGGATCGGCAAAACGAGGGATTTGCCATGCAGAGACTGTCCCGGAACTAGCGACGTAGATGACAACGACGATCCGCTACACAGAATATATTATTGCACATTGTTCGCAGTTGCAAGCCAAAGGTTATGTGAAATACTGGAAATCGAGGACGTATGTTAAACGAAATACCGCCCAGCACTTTACTCGAAAGAATAGACGAAAAGAAGAAAACCAATATTTTGGAAGAATTTGTACCGACCGCGATGAGGGGCTATAGCATGCGACGTCCCATTATTACCAGAGAAGAATTTTTAAGTTGAGCCAGTAACAGACAATAGACTAATAGACTAATAGATTAAGAATAGTTCTATATTGTAAATTTTTGTAAAGAAACTGTAAATAACTAAAGGCACATTGGATATTCGAGGGAGGCGCGAAGCTCTTTCTTTTACTTTAACTTAACTAATTCAACATTCATATTTATTACATATCTCATTAATAATTAAATTAAGCATCATAAGGGGGGTTGTAGGTACCCCTGGGCTATAAGCCCAAAAACTGAGTGAGGGCACCTCACACGTACCACTTACAAATCCATCGAATATGGAATGTGCTAATATAAAGAGAAATTGAATGAGGATTTTGCACCGTAAGCACTTGCTTGAATAGTTTCTTTTCAAGCTTTTTATACGCAAGAAGGGGCACCGCCGGAGTACCCTTCAGGAGCCGGCGGTGGTAGTGGGAGGTGGGACCCCTCCTTCGATTTTTTTTTTTTTACCTCCGTCCAAAAGTGGATGATTTCGGAGATACAGAGTGTCAAAAGTTCAATTTGGTTTTAGTTTTTCATAAATAATCTTTTTAATAATTGGTGTATTGTCACAATTTTCAGCTAAAGAGGGTTTTTTGGGGTAAAAAATTGAAATCTGCATTAATTTTCATTGTAGAATTTAGAGGGCGCCACCTGCGGTACTTTGCACAGATTTGAAACGAAATAACTTTTTTGAGCTACACTGTATTTTACTTTTACATAAAATTTCTTATTCTCCAACGTCTTTTACCTAAAAAAAAAGGTATACCTGGTAAGAGTTGATTTGAGCAGCCGTTTTTGAGATATCTGGATTAAAACAATTCATTTCGTTTAGGGCTAGGTCTAAATTATTGTGATAAATGAACACAATTTGAAGCGAAGGCGTTATAATAAATTAACTGTCACTAAAAACTGACTGGTGTCAAATCGAATCTAAAACCATTCAAGAATTACATTTTGATCAGAATAGGATGAATTACGGCCTTTCTTTTAGTAGGTGAAATTCGTAAAATTCCTGAAAGGCCCCTGAATGTGTTGTTGATGTTTTTGATACATTGTCGCTTTTTTTCCGGTGTTTATGTTTTAAATTGCGAGTAGTACTGGAATATCGTGAAAGAGAATTAGCAAGCACCGGTGAATTGTCAAACAATTTACATATTTAATTTTCGTCATGGCCGTACAGTATACCAATGAAGAAATGGAAAGCGGATATGTTATTGGTTTTTGGATATTGCCAAGGAAATGGTTTAGAATCTTGCAGAGTATACAGTTAAAGATTTCTCAATCGTCGCTTACCGAACCATAAAACCTTCGCGGCAGTTGAAAGACGTCTTCGTGAAACGGGTAAGTTTGCGCCTGCTTCTATTAATTATGGTGCAAGTACGGTAAGAACTCCAGAGGTTGAGGAAGATATTCTGAATCGGATTAAAAAAAAATCCAACACTCAGCAGCAGACGATTAGGCTTAGAGCTAGAGGTAAGCAAAGATACTGTTAATAGGGTGACCAGAAAACAACTACTGCACCCATTTCATGTTCAACAGGTACAAGATCTTTTACCCCATGATTCTGAACCACGCCTAGCTTTCTGCCGGTTTATCCAAGAACACAGAAATCAAGATAGGAATTTTACACGAAGAATTTTATTCACAGATGAAGCCTGTTTCACGCGAAGTGGCATAAACTAATTTGCACAATGAACATGTCTATGCAGAAGAAAATCCTTATGCGACTAAAATAACCCATTATCAGCATGAGTTTAAGATCAATGTTTGGGCAGGAATCATAGACACTTTCATAATTGGTCCTGTCATTTTACCACTTCCACTAAATGGCGAAAATTAAGTGGAACATTTGCAAAACGAACTACCAGACTTATTAGATCCCCTGCCCTTGGAACTTCGAAGAAGAATGTGGTTTATGCACGACGGTGCTCCTCCACATTTTACGTTAAATCCAAATAGATGGATAGGTAGAGGCAATGATGCACCCGCAAATTGGCCCCTGACATGACCCCGATGGATTACTTTTTATGGGGAACTTTGAAAACCCTTGTGTATTCTAGGCCAGTTGGTACAGAAGATGAATTAAGGCGACGTATTCAAACTGGAATTGAGGCTTTAAGAAATGATGCCAAAATGCTCCAGATAGTCCAATTTAATTTTTTACGACATATTAATTTTCGTACATACGAAAATGAAGGGCATTTTGAACATTTATTATAAGTATTTTTTTTTAATTAACATTTTGTTGATGATAAATGTTATTGACTGTTTTTACTAGAGGATAAAATTAACAACACATTTACTTGTTTTTTTAATTTTTGGTGTTATTCTTGTGGCAATGCAATGCAATGGTGAGTTTTGGTAAGAAATCAAAAATTTACATCCAAATATCCCAAAAACTCAGCTCATACCAGGTATACCTTTAAAAACTGGAAAAGAAGAATTTTTATTCAAAATTGAGACAGTTAATTTTGGCTTCAAATTATATTCATTTATTACAATAATTTAGACCTAGCCATAAACGAAATGAATTGTTTTAATCCAGATATCTCAAAAACGACTGCTCAAATCAACTCTTACCAGGTATACCTTTTTTAGGTAAAAGACGTTGGAGAACAAGAAATTTTATATAAAACTAAAATACAGTGTGGCTCAAAAAAGTTATTTCGTTTTAAATGTGTGCAAAGTACCGCAGGTGGCGCCCTCTAAATTTTACAATAAAAATTAATACAGATTTCAATTTTTCACCTCAAAAAAACCCCTTTAGCTGAAAATTGTGACAATACACAAATTATTAAAAAAAATATTTATGAAAAACTAAAACCAAATTGAACTTTCGACACTCTGTATCTCCGAAATTATCTACTTTTGGACTGAGGTAAGTTAAGTTAGATCGTCATATTTTGACCTCAGGAATTTGTGGTAGCATTTTTTCCGCACCTTTTAGAGACACCCAGTATATCTTAATTTTGAGAATGGATTGAGTGGATATTAATACTGATAGAGGACAGCATTAAGACATCAGCTAGCTCATTTTTTTTCTGATAGAGAATATGGATAAGAGATAATTTTTGTACGTCTTTTGAAAATAGTCTCTCTCTTGTTCAAAATTTGGTTGTACTATTTTTTTTGGGCACCATTCATTTTAGAATAAAAGGAATCAAATTTCAGCTCAAAAAATGAAAAAATACTCAAGAGTTATTTAGTTGTTCCTTCCTGCTGGAAATGTGCCACAGTCCAGCCAATACCTAAAAAAGGCAAGAAGACCTTGCCAAATAACTACCGACCAATCGCACTGCTTTCAATAATATCGAAAGTCATGGAAAAGGCTATCAATCAGCATCTTCTAAAATATCTAGAAGGATTCAACATTATTAGCGATCACCAATATGGCTTTCGTAAAAATAGATCAGCAGGAGATCTCTTGACTTATGTAACACATGTTTGGAACAACGCAATTGAACACTTTGGAGAATCTCAAGCGGTTGCTCTTGACATATTCGACCGTGTTTGGCACGTTGGGCTGTTGGCTAAGCTACGTTCTTATGGTATGTCTGAAAAGTTCTGTTTTATGGCTCTCATGTTTCCTCAGAGAGCGTTCTTTGCGAGTGGCAGTCGACGGATTTCTTTCTAACAGCTTCACTAACAACGCCGGTGTACCCCAAGGCTCCATACTGTCTCCTACTCTCTTTCTCATTTGGAAAAGACCGAGAATCCAATCTACAGCTTTGCAGATGACAGTACACTTATCTCTTCATTCACTTTGAACGCTCGGACATCGGCTACTCAGACGAATATCCGCAGACCGCAGGGAGTCATTCAACTTAAGAAAGACCTGGAAGAAATTCTATCTTGGGGTGACAGTAACCAAGTGGAATTTAACGCTACAAAAACTCAGGCAGCAGTTTTTTCTAAAAAAATTAACGTTGCTGAACCCGACATAGTTATGTCGGGGCACTCCATTCCCCTAACATCGTCACTCAAATTATTGGGCGTTAATTTGGGAGCAAATATGTCCTGGCATGAACATGTTGCAGCCATAGCAAGGAGAGCTTCTCAGATGTTGGGAATATTATTTCGAACCAGAAAGCTTTACACTTCCCAACAACTGTTAATTCTTTACAAAGCTTAAATTCGACCAACTATGGAATACTGCTCCCATGTTTGGGGCTCCGCTCCCAAACATACACTGCATTTGTTGGATTCTATTCAGAGAAGAGCTGTTCGTCTGATTGGAGACCCGGAACTGACAGGTGGCCTTTATTCGCTGGAAGATCGAAGAACGGTTGGCGACTTGAGCCTATTCTACAAGTATTTTCATGGAAAGTGTTCGAAGGATGTGGCCCCTCTTAATTCCTTCCAGAGCGGTGCATGTTAGAAGTACACGTCACGCTAATACTTCACATCCGTATGAGGTTCAGCTTGTTACTCCTCGTACAACGCTTTTCAAGCAGTCATTTAT
The DNA here is from genome assembly GCA_019049505.1 of Pachyrhynchus sulphureomaculatus. Lineage (NCBI taxonomy): Eukaryota > Metazoa > Arthropoda > Insecta > Coleoptera > Curculionidae > Pachyrhynchus > Pachyrhynchus sulphureomaculatus. The sequence goes on along the minus strand of CM032456.1, from coordinate 180,648,883 downwards.
ATGGAGAACATCATCCCTCTGGAATAATTTGCCCAGGACTGTGTTTCCCACCGAGTACAATTTACAGCGATTTAAGAACAACATGAATCGTTTTCTCCGCACACGTGTCACTCCTGTAGCGCTTTAGGGACTTCCCTGTAGCACGTGTGCTAGACCCATAAAAAAAAAATGCCTAAGTATCCCTCTATCTTACGGTAAGTCATCCCTCTATCTTACGGTAAGTCATATACCGATCTTCTTCAGTTATCTTGCACATCGATGTTGTTTAGAACAACAACTGATTTTGATCGACCTTCACTAAATTCATCGCTGACGAGGACAAAATTCTGCAAACCAATTGTAAACAGCCTTTTCTGATGGTGATTTATTACCAAAAGTTGAACTAAGCGATTCGAGGCATTGTTGTGGAGTTAGGCCTATACTAAAATCGTAAAAAATCATCCAACGAAAACTTTCATATGACATTTCCATTCGTTCCCAGAACTATTTTTTTAAACGCTCACTGTAAACAAACTAGACTGCAAATTTCTGAGCTTTAACTATTTTAACAATAACAAATGTCAAATTTTACAACAATGGTAATGTCACGTCTCAATATAGCGCTATATAGTGGTCGTTTGTAAAAACTCATGTTACAATACAGGTTTTCACGGATGGTGGAATGTAATACATTAGAATTCCGGGTTTCAATCCGTTCGTCTAAAAATGAATTTGCACGACGTTTGGCCAAAATCTCATTTGGCATTTCCAAATGCTCTTGCTGCTGCTGCTCGATACTGTGATCTTGCTGCTGCTTCCGCCACTCGAAGCTAACTTCGAGCAGCGGCAGCAGCAAGAACACAATATCGAGCAGCAGCAGCAAGTGCACTTAAAAATGCCAGATGAGATTTTGGCGAAACGTCGTGCAAATTAATTGTTAGATGAACGGATTGAAACTCGGAATTTTAATATATTAGTTGGTATTGGTTTTTTGGAGTTAGTTTATGAATATTAAAATTATAGTTTATGGATATATCAGCAATAAATAGACGTTGGAATAAAAATTTTAAAATCTTATATAAATCTTCTTATATTTATAACAAATAGATGCTTATACTGCACTCTGTCGGTGACTTACTAAGTCTATTCAAGCAGAGCGGCACAGCACGCCTGGCAACTTATTGCAGAAACGCACCTTTCTTGAGCTTAGTGCTCGAAGGAATAGATAGCAGTATTGGTATAACTAAAAACGAAAAAAGTCGTATTTTTAGAAGTTACCAAAGTGTTCTTCGTATTTGCTGAACCATCCCAAGACGCGTTTCGCCGTATCACGGCTCATCAGCTGGGCTAGGTTCAGCAAATACGAGAACACATCTTTAGTCCTTTATCCAAGTAACTAACGGGAAACTATAACAAATAGATGCTTATACTGCACTCTGTCGGTGACTTACTAAGTCTATTCAAGCAGAGCGGCACAGCACGGCTGGCAACTTATTGCAGAAACGCACCTTTCTTGAGCTTACTGCTCGAAGGCTCTTCTTATATTTTACGACGAGAAATAGTAAAAGATGCTATAATTTTAAAACTATTCACAATTTTATATAACCTTCAATACTTAACAAAACAATAGCAGGTAAAGTGTATTTTAGTTACTAAAACATTTTATATTCTCAAAAAAATTGCTTAAAATCAGTCATGCTATAAAACAAACTAATAAATCTGTAAGAACCGTAATTCTCGTGTAAAGACCAACTTACTTCTTGCAAATAAAATCTTTATTAAAAAATTTAATTGAAATCTATTTTTATAGCGATCAGAAGTGGAATCTATGATATTTAATTTAAACATGCAGATTTCGTGACTATAATAGGTTCTACACATTATTGAATGATTGATACTTATTTTGAAATACGAAATGCACCTGATAAATAATTAAATCGAATCGACTGAACATGAATATACATCGTATTTAGGGGCGTATAATCTATTAAAATGATTCTGAATCTTCATTACGTTTCAAATTTTCTTGAATAATTTCTGTCTAACCTAAAATTTAATTTTCCTGCTACACTTTTACAATGCGCAACTAGAAACTCGTTTACTTATACTATGATTTTAGCAGGAGTTGGTAAGAATTTTCGGATATTATTGTAACTCGCTTACTTGAAGGTAAAGACAGACCCACAAGAGAATTAAAAAGGAGTCTGGCTGCCAGTGAAATTCGACTCCCCGGTCTCAGGTATACACTACTGCACTTTACCAACTAAGTCGCAACACCAGCGTACGTTGGCCTGCTAGTCGGAGATCTGTCTTGTCGTTTCCTCAACCTCAGGCCTAATTGTTCATGATTTCAATACCCTTAACTGATATCATTATCTTTTATTAAAACTTATTTGTATGGTTTACGTACTGCTTAGCGTGTGTTATAAAGATTCACGAACAGATAAAACAGTAAAATTGGTGACTCCGAAATAGAGCTTATTTACTGACGATACCAATGCGGGTGATGTCAAGGAAATAAACGGACCAGCAGGCCAACGTACGCTGGTTCTGTGATTTAGTTGGAAAAAGGCAGGAGCAGGAAAAGCTTTTTTTAGTTCTCTCCTGGTTGTGGCTTTAGCTTCAAGTATTTTCCTGATTGTTCGTGGTTTTGGTACCATTAACTGACATGATTTTTGTTCATTAAAACCTAACTCAATTGGTTTAAGAAACTAATTGCTGCAACTTTTTTTTACCTCCGCGCACCAACAAAACACCGAGAAAATAATTATAAGGGTGTGATTTTACCATAGCAACGAATGGTACACTTAGAATTTTCTAGTTGCAAGTTAAAAATTAAATAGTAACCGGTTAATAAACCTACGCAACTTATCACATGAAAAAGTTACGTTTATGTTCAAAACTCATTACAGTTGATTTGGGGGGTATACAGTAAAGATGAACAAACTCCAAGTGGTTGTTAAATGTTTTTTTTTTATTTATTTACTCTCGGGCGAAGAACTTTTACCGCGAAGAAAGGCAACTCTTAATAAATATTTTCTAACTTTATTTATAGCTACTGTAAAATTTTACTATATTGTCAGAAATTGTAACCAAATGACCATATTTTATGACCAGTTTGACTAATTTTTTTAGTCGTAATAGTATAATACAGTCGATCAAGTAAGAACGTGTCCGTGATAATTCATTTTTGGTAGATGCGATTCTAGTGATTCAACAAAAAATCGGTAGAGGGAACCTTTGTCTATGACGTGTTTTAGTAAAAGTATCAGTCGATTCCGAACTTTTGTCGAAATCACGTAAAATTCAAAACGAGTCTTTCTTTATTCCCTTCGAAAGGGACCTGAAATGACATATTCCGCGGCCGCTAAATATATTAAAAAGCCGGTACCGTTTGTGAAGAAGTGGGTAAATTGTTTTAGCAAGACGAGAAATGTCGACGACTTGACAAAACGTGACTGGGTAGGAAAGATCACTGCAAAACTCGATAAACAAATCGTGTCTTTGTTTTCACGAGACCCCAATTGACGCTGCGTCAAGGAACGGCAAAATTTAAAAAATCAGGTTTGAATGTGTCCCATGAGACCACTCGACAACATCTTCGTGCTCATGATGTCAAATTCCGAAGCACATTGAAGAAACCTTTGCTGGGCAAAAATCACGACGCGAAGCGGCTCGCTTGGGCCCACGATAACATACTAGATTGGCATTCACAATCGCCGGACGCCAATCCTATTGAAAACGTTTGGTCCCTTGTAAAGAAAAAACTCAAAGGAAACACTCTGAGGACTTTGACTCAATTGTCTCGCGAGATTCGAAAAATTTGGAGATCATTGCTGCGAGAGTATGCAGAAAATCTCGTCGCCTCGAAAATGTCAGTCGATTATTGATACGGTAGGCGATTGGAGAACTTACTAAGGTAATTGAGCCATTGTTAGCACACCAAAGAATACATTAATAGCAAGAAATTTTCGTGAAACACATATTTTTTCAAAAATACCAGCGGTCACGTTCTTACTTGACCGACTGTAAATTGAAAAATAAAGTTTATAATATTTAATTTATTTTTCACGTAAAATTCAAAATACCTGAAAAGTTTTTAAGAATTTGAAATAGTACTGTGCAAACATTTTGACATATATTTATGTTTAACTGAACAGCATCTCTGAAAGATCATTCAACTAATTCAGTATAATATCAATGCGTAAATCAACTTACTTTTAATTATTTTTTGTTTGCAATCCAGTTTCATTAATTCGTTAGTCGATAATTTCTTTAACGAGGAGAGAATCAGAGAATATAAAAAAGTTAATTTTAAAACTTTAGATATTTCGAAATATTTTGTTTCTTCCTCAGGACAAGTATAAGTGTGCATTTCCCAGGTACAAATCTATGTTATCCTCATGCCTGGTTGCGAGATGGTGGCGTGAAAATTATTCAGACAGGTTAGTTCATTGTATTACTTGGGAAGCACAGAGATCTACAAATAGAACTTCTTAAACCTATGATTTGAAATGTATATTTCGAATTTTTGGTCTAAACAATTAACTCTCATTATTCTATGTTACCAGATGTTTTTTTTATATATTTTTAACTTGAAAATGCGGTTGTTTACCAACAATTTTTTTAACCAGAGCTCATGTGTCTTCAAAATAGAGTAAGCTATTTCCATACACCATGTATAGCGGAACTAACGCTTTATTTTTTACTACATAATTACTAAATTATTCAAATGAGTATCAATTATCACGAATTGAACACATGGTTTATTTACAACTAATTTAACTTTAAATATAAAAAATAAGTACAATCGACAATTTCTACTTACCAACTGTCACGACCATCTCAAAATTACATAGCTTAATTAGTTTTTACATTTTGAAAATGCTGACGGGATTTAATTTTAGATAATCCCAGATGCATATTTAAATGAAATTATTTTCTTTAAAAAAAATTATTTGTCTCACTGAGCAAAGTAGCTAACATTAACACCATTGTATAGCAAAAAAATAAGAAATTGCACAAAAACACTTTTACGTTGTAAATTTCATTAAATCGACTTTTTTTATGGGCCTAGCATGCGTGCTGCGCGTGCTGAAATCTCTATAGCTCTACAGGAGCAATATGTGTGCGGAAAAAAAAGCGATTCACATTGGTCTTGAATCGCTGTAAATTGTACTTGGTCGGAAACACGGTCCTGGGCAAATTATTTCAAAGGGATGGGGTTTTCTATATAAAAGCCTGCTTGGAAAGGGTTGTACGAGCAGTAACAAGCTGAACCTCATACGGATGTGAAGTATTAGCGCGACGTGTATTTCTAGCATACACCGCTCTGGGAGGAATTAAGCGAGCTACATTTAATCAAACACTTTCCATGAAAATACTTGTAGAACAGACTCAAGTCGCCAACCGTTCTTCGATATTCCAACGAATCAAGGTTGGTGGCCAGTTCCGGGTCCCCCCTCAGGCGAACAGTTCTCTTTTGAAGAATCCATCAAATACAGTGTATGTTTGGGAGCAGAGTCCCAAACATGGGAGCAGTATTCCATCGTTGATCGAATTTGAGCTTTGTACAGAATTAACAGTTGTTGTGGAGTATAAAGCTTTCTAGTTCGAAATAATATTCCCAGCTTTTGAGAAGCTCTCTTTGCTATGCTTCCAACATGTTCATACCAAGACATATTTGCTCCCAAATTAACGCCCAGAAAATTGCGGGACGATGCTAGAGGAATGGAGTGCCCCGACATAACTATGTCGGGTTCAGCAACGTTAACTTTTTTTAGAAAACGCCCGCACGGGTTTTTATAGCGTTCAATTCTATTTGGTTACTGTCACCCCAAGATACAATTTCTTCCAGTTTTTTGTTGAACGACCTCCTGCTGTCTGCGGATATTTGCATGAATAGCCGATGTTCAAGCTTTCAAAGTGAATGATGAGATAAGCACACTGTCATCTGCAAAGCTATAGATTGGATTCTCAGTTTTTTCCAGCAGATCGTTAATGTAAATGAGAAAGAGGGAAGGAGACAGTATGGAGCCGGCGTTGATAGTGAAGACGAAAGAAACCAGTCGATTAACACTCGTAAAGAACGCTCTTTGTGGAAATTGAGTGCCATAAACATAAACTGGATGCAAACTATGAATAATATAACTCATTATACCTTTAAATAATATCTAATATTATTTTTTTAAATAAAGTAATACTGAATAAATGTAAACATATAATTTACATTTTTATATATAAGAGCAATTAATGATGTTTAAGCCTAACACGCAGGTTTTCGTGCTTACGTGCATGCAATGAAGTAGCTCTATTGACTGGTTCATACTACTTAAAGATAATATTAACTGCTGGTATGTTCGTGACTTTAGTTTTTATTATGAGGCTATAACTATCACTTTATATGTTCTAAAGGATTTAATGATTGATAATATTCGTCAATATATAACCATTTTTTATTTAAGATTAAAGCAATGGCTTTTTAAATATTTTTTTTTAGAATTTTAGATTCAGCATTGGAAATAATAAAGAATAATAATAGGGGTTTTACGAGTACGAATAGAACCCGTTAGTTTAATAACGATATGTCTAATTATGGGTATCAGTTTGATCCATAGTTTATGGGTTGTTCTTCTATTAAAAGCAATTTGGTAATTGAAAATTTGCTAAAATCTTATTGTACAGATCATTTAGTGTATCAGTGCAAATATTTTAACAAACGGACGTTCAGATCAAATTCAGTAAACGATCTAATATTAGCTCGAGATTTAAACATTTTTATACATTTATATTTTTACATACCTACTAATTACACAGGTATACAAAAAAAATTCTCTGTCTTTTAAGGGAGACACGTGTTTTTTTAAGTATTTTTTTATACTGAATCCAACAAAATCGTAAAAAAAAACTCCCACCGTACGATTTTTTCAAAAAGCACACTTAAAGTTTGCCAAAAAGCTATTAAATTTGAAAAAAAAAAATACATTTTAATAATTAATGTAAAACTGTACAATTATTAAAATTATGGAATAAAACTGTTAGTTCGGACATCTTTAAATCTTCTGTTTGTTGTGGTAATTAAAAATTTTTCTCGGAATCAATTAGTCCAACAACTATTCTGAGTTAGTTCAGTGCATGTTGCCCAATTTAAAAGATCTGGGCTGCAACATTAGTATCAAGATTCATTACTTACATTCTCATTTAGATCGATTCCCAGAAAATCTTGGCGATTTCAGTGAAGAGCAAGGTGAAAGATTTCACCAAGATATACGCACAACGGAAGAGCGTTATCAAGGAAGGTGGGACATCCGTATGATGGCCGATTACTGTTGGAGTTTGAGAGATGATTCTCAAGCCGTACATTCAAGAAAATCGTATAAAAGAACGTTTCATAGTGTGTAATTATATCAAACATAAAAAAAAATTATTTTTTCCATTTTTGAAGAAAATTGTAATTTCATATAAATGAAAAAGTAGAGCTCATAGCATTAAACCAGTATTTTTTCCGTAATCAGTGCCTATAAACTTAAAAAAGGTCAGGAAAAAAATTTCAGTGTTGACCAGTAAAATCAATAAATTTAGTTTATTCTTGATAAAATAAGAGGGAGACTGCAAAAGGCAGACGCCGCCAATACCGGAAGACGAAACTGGACCCGCTTTTTTCAGCCAAAAAAACGGTCGTTTTTCAACTTTCGAGCGGGTTCAGCTTCGTCCTGCGGTATTGACAGCATCTGTCTCTTGCAGGTTCTCTCTTATTTTAACAAGAACAACATAAATTAATTAATTTTATATGTTTAAGTGACAGTCCATTTGGACCGGCGTTTTTGGGCCCTAAAGCTGGGTCCGGTCTCTGCGGCGTCTGCCCTGTGGGGCGCTCGAATTTTTTAGTGTCATCAAATGTGATGGTACTTGATTCAAGTGGTTAAACGACAGTCCATTTTTGGTTGTAGCATTTTGGGCCTTATCTGGGCATTACACGGACCGGAGGCCGCAAAATCAATGTTAAAGGCTTTCGGGTTGCCTTCTTGATCTATTATAGTAAGATGGTTTCATTTTTCTACGATATGAATAGGGATAATTATAAATATATAATTACTTTTTTGTATAAAAAAAATTGGATATATGCCGATATCGTAAACTCGAGACTATGTTTCAAGATTAGTTAGCTTCTATAGGGCTCCAAAATTACACAGGCCGACATATGAAAAATTATTGAGCATTGTTTTCTTTTTAATATCTTTTTTTTTTATTTCACGTGCCCTGAATTCAGACGTATCCGCATTTTCTTTCTATCACATCTGGTTTTTCTACAAAACTATAAAAACGTTTATTATAAATTTTTTAAGACAAAATCTTGAATCACTACTATCGTCACTGCTTATTCCTTATGTTACCTAACGTAATAAAATATCTGCCATTATTTCCCCTTATCTCCCATTATTTTTCCTTATCTCCCATTATCTCTCCATAATTTCCATTATCTAGTCTTATCTCTGCTCATCTCCCATTATTTCTCCTTATCTCCCATTATTTCTCCTTATCTCCCATTATCTCACCTTATCTCCCATTATCTAGGCTTATATCGAATTATATAGAACATATGTATAAATTTATAAAAACACGTAAATCGAATAAGTAGTTCTCAAGTGATAAGCGCACTAACGGACAGACAGACAGAGAGACGTTGCATTTTATATACATTATATTCTTTGCAACATGATATTGTTCCATATTTAATGGTTTAGGCAGTGTATTGCAAGAGAACGCGCTAACGGTAATCTTTTTTCCGACTTGATTCACTATTATCGTCACTGCTTATTCTTTATGTTACCTAACGCAATAAAATATATCCTATAACTTGGCCAGAGAACATATGTATGTTTTAAAAAAAGCACGTAACGCACTAACGGACAGAGAGACAGATAGACAGACAGAGAGACGTTGCATTTTATATATTATAGATAGATAACCTGGCCAGAGAACATATGTATGTTTTAAAAAAAGCACGTAAATCGGATAAGTGGTTCTTCAGTGATAAGCGCACTAACCGGCACACAGACAGACAGGCAGAGAGACAGGCAGACAGACAGACAGACAGACAGAGAGACGTTGCATTTTATATATATTATAGATATAAGATTATAGATAACCTGGCCAGAGAACATACATATGTATGTTTTAAAAAAAAAAAGTACGTAAATCGGATAAGTGGTTCTCCAGTGATAAGCACACTAACGGACAGACTGACAGACAGAGATACGTTGCATTATATATATATATATATATATATATATATATATATATATATATATATATATATATATATATATATATATATCATAGATGTAATAAAATATATCTATAACCTGGTCAGAGAACATATGTATGAATTTTAAAAAGTACGTATATCGGATAAGTGGTTCTCGAGGGATAAGCGCACTAACGGACAGACAGACAGACGTTGCATTTTATATATATTATAGATATAGATTATTATTATTATCATATAACCTGGCCGAAGAATATATGTATAAATTAAAAAAAAGACACGTAAATCGGATAAGTGGTTCTCTCGTGATAAACGCACTAATGGACAGACAGACAGACAGAGAGACATTGCATTTTATATATATTATAGATTATAGATATTCTCTGCTACATAATATTGTTCCATATTTAATGGTTTAGACTGTGTATTGCAAAGTAGCGCGCTAGCGGCAATCTTTTTTCTGACTCCATTCGCTATTATCGTCACTGCTTATTCGTTATGCTACCTATCGTAATAAAATATAGCCTATAACCTGGCCGGAGAATATATGTATTTAAAAAAAAAAAAGTACGTAAATCGGATAAGTGGTTCTCCAGTGATAAGCGCACTAACGGACAGACAAACAGGCAGAGAAACGTTGCATTTTATATATATTATAGATTCAAACATTTACAACGAAAGCATTAATTGCAATTGTTATATTACGATTATTTTGAGTGATATCTTTTGCGTCTTTCCATAAAATTACGCCTAGGAGTGATCCCAAATTTTGATATTTATCTAACAACGTTGCGACAATATTTTTATAGTCTGGATGTTTGTGATTACCCAAAAAATTATGTACAACATTTTTGAATGCAAGCCAAGCTTCTAATTCGGTAATAATCATTGTCGCTTCAAATTCCTTATTATTCATCAACGATCTGATTTGTGATCCAACAAAAATTCCTTCTTTTATTTTTGCGTCAGATATTGTAGGAAATTTTTTACACAGGTGTTTAAAACAATTATTTTTTTTAGTTAGAGCTTTCATGAACTGTTTGATTAAACCTAATTTATTATGAAGCGGAAAGACCAGGTTCAAGCTTATCCCGAGGAGTTCATTGTTTTTTTACGTTGTGTAGTTGTCGTGCTCTACTATTCCACTCACATAAAAAAACAAGGATATTTTGTATATCCTGATTGTTGACTTAATAACATAGATATAATATTAAGATCACCGCAAAACTTCAATCTCAGTATAAATTTTATAAAACAGAGTCAATGTAACGACTTATTCTAGTACACCGGTCTTGCAAATGAGTGTTGTTACTGTCGTAACTAACAAGCTTTCTCACGAGAGGTCGCATAACTCGTGGAAAGAGTGCCGTAACCTAATAGTTTAAATTATTTTTATGAAAAAAATGAAAATTACCACTATATGGATTTTCTTTAAAACCTGATACGATAAAACGAGTGGTGAATTGGTAATCAGTGTCACCGAATTAGTAAGAAAGTTAACAAACATAAAAATAACAATAAAAATCATATCAGACTGTGTTATTACCGTCCATGGTCCAAAACAACTTCAAACTGGCTGAGCGAGATAACCTTTTTATAAACCTGATTTTTTGCTTTTAGGTAAAAACTTCATCATAAGGAAAATTTTCACCCTTTTTTCTTCGCGACCTTAAAAACTCCATTAGGCTTGCATAATATAAAGAGATGGCAAAAAAACTTTATTTGTCACAAAAAAGGCTTTTGTTCTTTTTAGCTGCGGATTTAGTTTGTTTTTCCTGACCGCTTTTTTTTTTTTTGTACTGAATACTTATTTTTGAGCTTAACATTTCTGTTGACTCTAAAAGTAAAAATATTCAACAAGCCAGGCACATTCTACACTTAAGTCTTTGAAATGTAACAAATCATTATCAAAAATAATCTTTTAAATGTTAGTAGACTAGTATATACTATGTCCAGATTTAAGTCCATTTTTTACTTGTCATTAATGGACACATACAGTCTGTCAAGTAAGAACGTGTCCGCGATAATTCATTTTTGATAGATGCGATTCTAGGAATTCAACAAAAAATCGGTAGAGGGAACCTTTGTCTACGACGCATTTTAGTAGTAATCAATCGATTCCGAACTTTCGTCAAAATCACGTAAAATCCGAAATAAGTCACTTGTTTGCGCGTCGGTTCAAGGCAATCTTCTTTGGTCTCATTCAAAGGGGCCTAAAATACCACATTCTGCGGCCGCTAAATAAAAAGTCGGTATCGTTTGTGAAGAAGTGAGTAAATTATTTTAACGAGACGAGAAATGTCGACGGCTTGCCACAACGTAGCTCGGTAGGCAAACTCACTCCGGAACTCGAAAAACGAGTGGTGTCTTTGTTTTCACGGACCTCGAAATTGCCGCTGCGCAAAGGAGCGGTAAAATTAAGAAAATCGGGTTTGAATGTGTCCCATGAGACCATTTTCTGCTTATGATGTCAAATTCCGAAGCACGTTGAAGAAACATTTGCGAAAAAGCACATCGCCAAGCGGCTCGTTTGGACCCATGATAAGAAACTACAGTGGCCCTCACAATCGCCGGACGAAAAAACCATATTGGAAACTTTCGTTCCTTATAAAGAGAAAACTCAAAGGAAAGACCCTGAGGACTTTGACCGCGAGATTCGCAAAATTTTGAGATCACTGCCGTAGTATGCAGAAAATCTCGTCGACAGCATGCCTCGAAGATGCCAGGCGATTATTAATGCAGGAGGTAATTGGACAATCTACTAAGGTAATTGCGGCGTTGTTAGCACATCAAAGAATACATTGATGGCAAAAAAACACATTTTTCAAGGATACGCGGTCACGTTCTTACTCGATAGATTGTATGCTTGTTTACTATGAGATTTGTTTATTCGAGATTCGCCTTTTAAAGAATTAGTTAATAAATTATTTTATAAAAATAGCTTATTGTAAAAGGTCTGTATAGAGGTATACGCTCACATTTTAAAGCTATTAAAACAAACTTCATTTTCAATGGGAAAGCTCTAAGCTGGTGTAAATTAATTTCGTTTTGACTGCAAAATAAAGGTACTTGTACTGCAAGGAAGTAATTTACACCTCTTGGGTGAAAATCTTGATCAATGTTATTTTAGGTAGAATAGATAGCTTGTTATATTAATGACGCTAATAAACAGAAACTACGATGTAAATTGTTACTGTAAGTTATTGTTCCTTTGTGAATACATTGATTGTGGAGGAAGGTAATTTTTACGATATAAAGACTTTAAATATGGTATAATAAGTTAGTGAAAAAAAGGTAAAAAGCAACAGAAAACACCTTTATCTCAAACAATAATAAATAAGCGCTCACTTCGTCATTGTATCTGGGCATTATGACTTTCAAATAAGGGCCACATTTCGGCCTTACCTTTAACAGTTCTGGATTCGTGACTGAGGCCTTCCTACCTGGATCATAATTAGCCAGTTGTGTAACCAACGGATGTCCTACGAATAATTAAAATAACGTTCCTCCGGGCATTATTCAGACTGCACATAATGACAAATGCTTATTGATTAGGTGATGACACTGACATTCTTGTTTATTCACGAAATAAAATTTAGATTAAGCAATTTATTGAGTTAGCGATGGCACAGATTTTCTAGTCTAACTAAAACGAGTCACAAGAAAAGACCTTTTGTCTTTCATCGTCATCATCATCATCATTAGTTTATTCCATCTATAGTCGGATGTAAGCCTCCCCAATTTGTCTCCAATGAGCTTTGTTGTTGCTTTTTGCATCCAATCGTGTCCTGCTAATCTTTTTATGTCGTTCGTCCATCTTGTCTGTGGTCTACCTCTGCATCTTTTGTGTTTTCTAGGCCTCCATTCAACTACACGGCGTGTCCATCTGTTATCATTTAGCCTTGCGATATGCCCCGCCCAATTCCACCTTAATATACATATTCGTTGCACTACATCTGTCACTTTTGATCTTCTTCGTATCTCGATGTTAGGAATACGAGCTTAGAGTCCAATATTTAACATTCTCCTCTCCATTGCTCTTTGGGTTACCTGAAGTTTATTTATTATAATTTTATTTAAAACCGATCGAATACTTTGGCTTTTATTGTATTTGGTATGTCCAATGTCCAATTACTTTTGTTAAATAATAAATGTAAAATTACTAATTATGCAGATGATACGAACCTTTTGTTAAGTAATAAAGACATTACTGACCTTGAAGAAGATGCTGAGATTTTTATGCTAGGGATGGAGAAATGGTTCACAAAGAATAGGTTAGTCATGAATAACACAAAAAACGAACATTATGATATTTAAAAAACAATCAGGTCACGACTAGAGAAACCAACTAGTTTAAACTTAAATGATAACCATATTAGTTTAAATGCTGAAGTTAAGTTTTTGGACATGTTTTTGGACAGTACTTTATCCTGGGAATGTCATGTCAACCATGTTGTGAATAAATTAAACAGAATATGTTATAGTCTTAGAGTGTTGGGGAGGTATATTCCTTTTGACAGCAAGAAAATACTGTATCATGCAAACTTTGAGTCCCATATAAGGTATGGAATTATCATGTATGGAAATTGTAGAGATGGTAGTAGGGTTTTTGTTTGTCAAAAAAGAGCTTTACGAATTATACTTAATTTAAACCATAGAGAATCATGTAGAGGAAAGTTTACAGAAATAAAACTACTTACTGCTACTGCTGTTTACATACTATTCCTGTTTAAAAAAGGTCTTTATTTGAAAGATATGCGTCACAAACTGTATATGCCACAAGAACAATGAACTATACTTACCCAAGACACCGATTGACTATAACAGAGAAGGGTACACATAATCAATGTATAAAGTTGTATAACACTTTACCAAATGATATTAAATTAACTACAATTCTCAAAATACTGAAAAAGAAAATTTTTAGATTATTATTGAAAATACAGCCATATAATATTGAAGAATTCTATAGATACTTTGATAATGTTTAATCCTGTTAGGTTGTTTTAGTCTTAGTTGTAGACACTATTTTATTGTATGCTGGCATACTTTTAAAATAAAGATAATTTTGAATTTGAATTTGAATTTGAATGTAGATTGTAACCTTCCGAACGCAGACCAAGATAACGAGACTCTTCTATCCAAGTCAGCCCTTAAATTATTTTTTGATATTTCGATTTTTTGTCCTAAATATATGAATGTTTGTACCTTTTCTATTCTTTCACCTTCTATTAATAGTTCCTGGCTGTTATCATCACTTTCGTTTTTCAAATATTTGTTTTTTGGTGAAGTTTATTTTTAGTCCTATTTCTCGAGACTTGTTATTTAATTCCATCAACATTTCTTGTAATTCTTCTTTTGTGGTGGCGATCAGAGTGATATCATCTGCAAACCTTAAGTGATTTAATCGTTCACGTCTGTTAGTATTCCTTTATTTTCTCACTTTAGCGATTTGAACATGTCTTCTAGAGTTAAAGTAAACAGCTTTGGAAATATCGAGGCGCCTTGTCTAATGCCTCTTTTAAATTTGATTTTCTTTGTTTTTTCTTCAAGCATTATTTATGATGTGGCATTTTTATATATGTATTCCAGAAGAGTTGTGTACCTTTCATCAACTCTGCGTTAAGAACTGCCCGTAGCTTTACTTTTGCCAATACTGCTGCCCTTGTTATCTAACTATAAAAATTGTGTGAAAGATAATTGAAAGAACCTTGTAATACGCAAAATATAATATGCCAGTAGACAAAATTAAGCAACGATTTGTAGTTGGCACCAGTCTTGCACTTAAGAAGAATCCTATTAAATGAATCTTAGTGTTGAAAAAATTTATATTCACAAACTCATTACGAGGGTAGAAAACACAAAATATGCTAGGTAGTTTCTACATTTAACTTCATTACGAATAAACCAGTAATTACAAAAATAGTAGGATTTATTTTAGTAAAAACTACATCAACCTTTAATTTAAAAAAACGAAAAAGCTGTTTAAGTATCTTTTTCGGCGCCACGGAAGCGCGCGTTAATTGAAGTGCACGTGCAGCATCGCGACAGTACGATCAGGTTTTTGCTTCTCTGGGGCGGTCAGATGTGTTAATTAGTGAGCGCGACTTGCATCGACTTTAAAATTTTGGCTTAGTTTTGTGTTGTTAAGTGTAATTTACATATTTACCAGGTTGTACAAGTATGAAATGCGGATTTCAGACAACAGATGGTGCACCAATGCAGTTTGTACTATAAAGATTTGACACTGCGCTATTTTGTTGTTGTCATCAACAAGTGTCAGACGCGCACATGATCGCACGAGTGAGAAATTGGAAAAGTGTATGCATAGTGTTGTGTTGTGTTCAATAAATGTCGAAATTTATACCGAACAAAGAGCATTAGCGGACAGCATTAATTTTTTGTTTTCATTTGAAGAAAAAAAACTGTGTTGAATCATACCGATTACTTCGAGAAGCTTATGGTGAGCATGCTCTATCGAAAGATATGTGTGAACGATGGTTTCGGCGTTTCAAAAGTGGTGACTTTGATGTTGCAGACAAGGAACGTGGAAAACCGCCAAAAAATACGAAGATGCGGAATTGCAAGCATTGTTGGACGAAGATGATTCGCAAAACACAAAAACAACTCGCCGAGCAATTGAGCATTACTCAACAACTGTTTCCAATCGGCTACGAGACATGGGAAAGAGTCAGAAGACCGGTAGATGGGTACCACATGAGTTGAACGACAGCCAAATGGAAAAAAAAGCGCAAAAAACACGTGCGACATTTTGCTCGCTCGGTACAAAAGGAAGTCGTTTTTGCATCGTATAGTTACAGGAGATGAAAAGTGGATTTATTTTGAGAATCCCAAGTGCAAAAAATCATGGGTAGACCCAGGCGCACCATCCAACATCGACCGCAAGACCGAATCGCTTTGGCAGAAAAAGACGATGCTTTGTGTTTGGTGGGACCAGAGCGGCGCGTGGTCTATTATGAGCTGTTAAAACCTGGGGAAAACGGTTAATACTAAACGTTACCAACAACAATTGACTGATTGAACCGTTCACTGCTTGAAAAAAGGCCAGAATACAAAAAGAGGCAACACAAAGTCATTTTTCTTCATGACAATGCTCCATCACATACGGCAAAACCAGTTCACGACACGTTGGAAGCACTCAGTTGGGAAGTTCTACCCATGCGGCTTACTCACCAGACTTGGCTCCTTCCGATTACCACTTGTTTGCATCGATGGGTCACGCACTTGCTGAGCAGCGCTTTGGTTTGTACGAAGATGTGAAAAAAAATAGCTCAATGAATGGTTCGCAGCAAAAGGGGAAGATTTTTACTGGCGTGGTATTCACAAATTGCCCTAAAGATGGGAAAAAATGTATAACAAGCGATGGAGCATACTTTGAATAAAACACTTTTTATCATTCTTCCGAATTTAACATGTTTTTTTAGAAAACTTACTTACTTGTACACCTGGTATTATATTTTTTTTACTTCTTATATGATTGTTTAGTAGGCAAGTAGGTACTAACTTTAATTAAAAGAAGCTATTATTTTGTTTTTATCACTTTTTTCAAAAAAAAAATGAACTTATTTTTTTAAATTTTAGTTCAGGTTAGTTGAAGTTACAAATTGTCAGTAAATGAAATAACACTTTTACTAGATAGACCAATAAAAATTCTAAATTACATTTTACGTTTTTTACATAGATACATAAACAGAAATATATGCAAATGTTAGTGACGTTTATACATTTTATAAAATTTCAGTACTTCCAATAGGGGAGCGAGGGAGTTGTTTTAACAGTTTATTTTTGTTCGCTGTTTTAGCATTAAAAGAGCATCTGTTGATAGCTTAACTATTCTTCTAATATACCAAAAAGGAATAAGATCGATCGTTGACACAACTTGCCCCGTCTTTGAGGCTAGATGTAACAGCCGTGAGGCAGGTAGAAACTGAAAAATAAAGTCAATTTTGATACATATTTGAGCTTTAATTTTGTTATTTTCCAAATCAACATAACCCTTTACATTATCTCTAATATTTTTTATTAGTGGAACTAAAACATACTTCTATAAAAACAATCAACATTAAAGATTTAAGTGTTTAACTAATTTCTTAGTTAGATAAACTCTATTTATAATCAACATGGCACTTCGTATCACATTCATTTACTTAACACACTACAAGTAGACAAAATAGACACTACATAATGACTAAATTCAGTCTTCATCAAAGTAGCAATTAATACAAATAAATGATATAGTATCTCCTGTCACACATTTTACATGGTATACATTCTACCCATTCTTCTTTATCAGAATTGCTGTAGGCTTCTCAACAACCTAGACAATACCACTTCTTAGTTTCAGGTTCTGAATCAGTCCTTAAAATCCTTTTTTCAACTTTTTCTTTATCATTGCGCTTGCCTTTTCCTTTCCCCTTTCCTTTTCCTTTTGGTCCATCTTTACCATCTTTTTTCTGTCTCTTTGTCATTTTTCTTCATATTCTTTTTCTTAAAGCTCCCCTTTTCAGATGTATCAGTTAAAACAGTAAATTTTCTTTTGCGTCTGCTATGCGTTGTTTGTTTCCGCAGCAGAGCCTTTGGAAAAGGTCTAACCTTCGAAGGTCAAAAAGTTTTGTAAACCTGAGTTGGTTCTTTTGCAGTTTCAATGTCGCATATAATTTCAGAAGTGCTTATATCAAATTCGGGAGCAGATTGTAATAATTCTGGATTTTCAAGGCCCAACGTGAAATTTTTCTGTCTTTTTAATAGGATTTAGACGATCCATGACATATAATGGTGCAAAGTCACTGTCTTGAAAGATACCGGCATTGAAAGGCCATATGCCGATCCAGATAACATGTTACAATGTGCTCCAAGATGTTGTTACAACAAGCCCCGTACCATAATTTGTTACATTTAACAAAAATTTCATAAAATCATGTCGCTAAACGTGAAACTTTTGAAAGAATATTAAAACTAAGTACATTTTGGAGCTATATGCAAAACTAAAAGTTTTAAAAGAATTAATTATTGACACGAAAAGTCAAGTTTTATGAAATCAATATTTTACGTTACTTACCTGGAAAAAAAATGAAGCACCTACATACATCTACTCGCTGCGCCGCCGGGGCGACACTGGCTGTGATGACGTGATGTCAAATGACATAAGAATTAAATTAGACAAAAATATGGGTTTATAGAGTTCAGATTTCCAATAAAAATTGCGTGTTACTACTTACACTTATAACAAAGATCCCTAGCTCCCTATTTTTCGAGATAGGGGACGGGGAGATTTTTTAAAAAACTAAGACAAAAGAAAAGTGCGTGCAAGTATTACATCATATATATATTTTTTAAACTCGTGTTTTCACACCCCACTCGATGACCTTAAAAAAAGAAATATTTTTCACCTACCCCTACAAGCTAACCCCAAAATTTATCTTTCAAAACTACACTACTCTGATTGGGCCATCCATTCCTATATTTGTGCTAAATTTCAACTTCATATGTCAAATAATTTCGGAGAAAAAGGGGAAAATCAGGTGTGATAGGCGGACACCGAAGTGATCATCACATAAGTGTTCCGTACAGAACACTAGAAATTGCTCCATAAATTTTTTGGATCAAAAAATACTAACAGTGGAAAGTTAAAGTTGTAAAATTACAATATAAAGAACAATATGATATTAGTTCGTTAAAACCTGCCAAATGAATTTTATCGATTTATTTGAAATGAATTTTTAACAACTTGCTCCATAAAAATGAAAAATTGTGCATTGCAAAAGTAGAATTACGAAAAAATCCATAAATCACTGGAACAGCTCTGAAAATGTATGCTATGTTTACATCCATACTTGTCTATGATATAATCTGTGTTGCCTAAAAATCACGTGGAACGTAATAGCAGTTAAAGCTTATTGGTTTCACTATTTAGACTGACCTGTCGGTGAAACTTTGATAATTTATCGGCTCGTACGTAAAGCACATAGATTAAAAGCGAAAATAGGTTTAGGTGGAATTAAAGCCAGCAGTTTTCAAAATTGCAAATCTGGTTTAATGATTATACTCTAATCAGACGCTGGCAGTTTTTTAGGCGAAGGCAATAAAATACGCGTTTTCTTTTACCCATTTATACACTACCAGATGGAATGTTTCATCCTAGCGGTTGTATGACAAATAAAGGATACACGCTTTTGCTCCATATACATATTTATTTCAATGGGTTTGTAAAGCTACGGCGTTGACGATTCCGCGACATCGTGGCGTCGCGTCGTATAAATATATCGGTTTAAAAAGCAAATTGAGCTACATCATTCTTTCGTCTTTTCTTTTTTGTGTGTAATAATTGTATGGCATGCCGTGTGTGCCTAATGCCTGCCACCTATATCGCACGTAGTTTCAACACAGACCATATTAAAAACTTGAAGTAAAGATTGGCCTATTAAACGTGCACGTATTGGGTTGGAGATTGTCGTAACGTATTTTAAAGCATCGCAAATAATTTACAGATATCTCAAATTTGTAAATTTACTATGATTTGTTTTAAGCTAGATGTGTACCTTATATGTAAGACATAATTTTTTTTAACCAACTATTTTTTCTTAAATTTCTAAAATAATGAGAACACATCTTTTTCTTCTTAAAGTACCTATTCGGTTCGATTGTTGGCAATCATTCTAGCTATTATTACTTTATCTACTGCAGCTCTGAAAAAAAAAAACCGGTAGTATTTGTTTGAGAACCAATTTCGCAGATTGTTTAGCCAGGAGATACGTCTGCATTCTGGTCCCCTTTTTCCAAATATCTTACCTTGGAGTATTTGTTGTAGTAATCCATATCTGTGGAGATTTCTCATTATGTGTCCTACACGACAATCTAACCCTAAAAATTTAACTTTCAAAACTACACTGCTCTGATTGGGCAATCAATTCCTATATTTGTGCCAAATAGTTTCGGAGAAAAATCGGGTGGTGACAGGCGGACACTGAAGTGATCATCACATTGAGTGTTCCATACGGAACACTAAAAATTGCCCCATCAATTTTTTGGATCAAAAAATACTAATCGTGATAGTTAAAGTAGAATTACAGTATAAAGAACAATATGATATTAGTTCGTTAAAACCTGCCAAATGAAATTTTATCGATTTATTTCAAATGAATTTTTAACAACTTGCTCCATAAAAATGAAAAATTGTGCATTGCAAAAGTAGAATTACGAAAAATCCATAAATCACTGGAACAGCTCTGAAAATGTATGCTATGTTTACATCCATACTTGTCTATGATATAATCTGTGTTGCCTAAAAATCACGTGGAACGTAATAGCAGTTAAAGCTTATTGGTTTCACTATTTAGACTGACCTGTCCGGTGAAAACTGATAATTTATCGGGACTCGTACGTAAAGCACTAGATTAAAGCGAAATAGGTTTCGGTGGAATGGAATTAAAGCCAGCAGTTTTCAAAATTGCAAATCTGGTTTAATGATTGTACTCTAATCAGAAGCTGACAGTTTTTTAGGCAAAAAGGCAATAAAATACGCGTTTTCTTTTATTCATTTATACACTACCAGATGAAGTGTTTCATCCTAGCGGTGTATGACAAATTAAGAATATACGCTTTTGCTCCATATATTTATTTCAATGGGTTTTTGTGAAGCTGCGGCGTTGACGATTCCGCGACATCGTGGCGTCGTTATAAAATATATCCGTTAAAAGTAAATGGCGCTACATCATACTTTCGTCTTTTCTGTTTTGTGTCTAATAATTGTGTGGCATACCGTGTGTGCATAATGCCTGCCACCTATATCGCACATAGTTTCAACACAGACCATATTAAAACTTGAACAAGATTATATAGCTCAGCCATACTCAAACTGCGGCCAGCGGACCGCATGCGGCTTGCCAAGCTTTTGTAGGTGGCCCACCCAATGTAGCTTCAAATTCTATGTAACTAAGTCAATTATTTCAATTTTCGCGGCCCACGCTGCCACCGCGTCAAGAAATATTACTGTTTTTTCAACCAAATGATAAAAAGCATCCTGAACTACAAAATGACGGATGGTGGTCTCTTTTAGCTTTTCTTTGCTATATTACTGAGAAGCTCAACAGCCTCAATCGAAGTTTGCAATGATGAAAAAAAAAAAAATTTCACAGATGGCGAATAAAATAGTTGCTTTTGAAGAAAAAAACTAAGCATTTATTACAAAGAAATTCAAAACAAATTACTGCAAAATTTTCCGACTGTAACAAAGGTTACACAGGACTCTATTGAGATTTCCGAAGATAACTAAACGAAAATTTCAAATTATATATCTGCATTATCAGACGAATTGAAAAGAAGATTTTGACGGATGGTGGTCTCTTTTAGCTTTTTCTATGCTATATTACTGAGAAGCTCAACAGCCTCAATCGAAGTTTGCAAGATGAAAAAAAAAAAAATTTCACAGATGGCGAATAAAATAGTTGCTTTTGAAGAAAAACTAAGCATTTACTACAAAGAAATTCAAGACAAATTACTGCAAAATTTTCCGACTGTAACAAAGGTTACACAGGACTCTATTGAGATTCCGAAGATAACTAAACGAAAATTTCAAATTATATATCTGCTTTATCAGACGAATTGAAAAGAAGATTTCAGGTTTTAAGAAAAATAAAAAATTTGATATTGCTTGTAGAAAATCCCTGGCATCTAAAGCCAACAACTATTTCACAATTGGGCCTCAGTTTGTGACTGTAACTACGCAGACTTGGTTGACGAGGTTATCGAAATGAAAAATGATACAAACTTAGAAGTTGTTTTTTAAAGAAAATAGATAGAAGAAAAAATACACTGAATTTTGAACAATGGTGCCTAAGCAATATAAGACTGTTCAAAAATGTGCCCAAATTCTGCTTACGTTGTTTACATCGACCTATATTTGTGAATCATCCTATTCTTAAATGAAATATGCTCAAAGAACGTTATACAGAAACTGCCTTACAGATTTTCATCTCGATGACGTATTAAGAGTAGCGTGCAGCAATTACAAGCCAGATCTAGATCGAATTGTAAAAAAAATGTCCCCAATATCATCGTTCTCGCTAAAATTGAAATTAAACTATTAAACTGTAATAAGTTTTTTCATTACCACCTAAATAACAGTTGCTGTGAATTACGTTGCGGCCCGCGCGACACGGCTATAAATGTGTAAGTGGTTCCAAGACAAAATAAGTTTGAGTATGGTGATATAGATGGTATAGATTGGCCTATTTATAACGTGGATGTATTGAATTAGAGATTGTCGTAACGTAATTTTAAGTAAAGCATCAAAATGATTTACAGATATCTCGAATTTGTAAGTTTGCTATGATTTTTTTTTAAACTAGATGTGTACCTTATATGTAAGGCATAATTTTTTTTAGCCAACTATTTTCTTAAATTTTCTAAAAGAATGCGAGTACATCTACTTAAAGTGCCTATTCGGGTTCGAATGTTGGCAATCATTCTGGCTATTAGTACTTTATCCACTGCAGCTCTCAAAAGTCCGGTAGTATTTGTTGAGAACCAATTTCGCAGATTGTTTAGCCACGAAATACGTCTGCATCCTGGTCCCCTTTTTCCAAATACCTTTCTTTGGAGTATTTGCTGTAGTAATCCATATCTGTGGGGATTTTTCATTACGTGTCCTAAATACTTCAGTTTTCCTACTTTAACAGTTTCTTGTTCTTGCGACGTAAGACATCCTCGTTGGTAATATGGTTAGTATAAGAAATTTTCAAAATTCGGCGTTGATAGCCATTATTTAAATGCCTCAAGTTTCTTAGAAGAGGCTTCAGTCAGCGTGGAAGATCCAACGCCATACAGAAAGGACACTGAAGACATAACATCTTAGGAGTCTCATTTTTCGTGCTCAATTTTATTGCTGAGCTTTTGAAAAGTGATGTCATTTTAGGAAACACTGCTCTAGCTTTTTCGAGACGGCAACGAATTTCCTCCCATTATTCGTTTATCAATGGTACCTAGATATGAATATTGTGGAGTTCTTTTTATTTCTTGATTGTTAACCATCAACAAGGTAGCAGGAACCGGTGACTTGCTGATTACCATGTACTTTGTTTGCTAATATTAAGTTGAATGCCGTATCGATTACTGACTTCGTTTATTTTTGTCATAATATGTTGTAGACCCTTTAAGTTATCAACCATAACCGCCGTATCGTCAGCATAGCGAATGTTATTTATTCGCTCCTCATTAAGCAGTATTCCTTCATCAGCCTCTTCCAGTGCCTCTCTGAAGATTTGCTCAGAGTATATATTAAACAATAGTGGAGACAAAACACAACCCTGCCCTTACACCACCGCACAATCGATATTGCTTCTGAGCGCTCCCCTTCTGCTTTAGTAAATGCCATCTGGTTCCAGTAGAAGTTGCCAATAATCGCAGATCCTTTCCATCTAGCCCAAGGTCTTTCAGAATTTCGACCGTTTTATGATGTTGGACTCTATCAAAGGCCTTTTTGGTAGTCGATCAGGCACAAATAAACGTTACAATTGACGTCTCTACATCGCTGAATCAAAACCTGCATAGAAAACTACTAAGACTAAGAAATAAAGTCTACTTATTACGGTTGGCGACACTGCTACTAATAGGGGCTAGTAGCTGGAGTGGAGGGCCCAGGCATCTGTGCACGTCTCATTAGTAATAACTTTATTGCATTTTATTGTTTATTTATTGTTTAGTTGTTGACTCTGTTTTTGACACCTCAGCGCTAATAAGTTTTAGTAGCGGAAACGTTCCCCTCGATTGATTCTGCCCATGGTAACATTGTAAGAAAAAATCCTTTGATAAAGCATCTTTCCTTATATTGGATTACATTTATATTAAAACTAGCTGTGCCTGCGGCTCCACTCGCGTGGACTTGATTCACTACTATCGTCACTGCTTATTCCTTATGTTACTATCGTAATAAAATATGTGCCATTATTTCCCCTTATCTTCCAATATTTCTTCTTATCTCCCATTATTTCTCCTTATCTCTGATTATCTAGGCTTATCTCGACTATCTCGCAATATTTCTCCTTACCTCCCATTATTTATCCTTATCTCCCATTATCTCACCATAACTCCCATTATCTAGACTTTTCTCTTCCTTTTCTCCCATTATTTTTCCTTATCTCCATTATTATATTTATCTCCCATTACCTCACCTTATCTCCCATTATCTAGGCTTATATCGAATTATATAGAACATATGTATAAATTTATAAAAACACGTAAATCGGATAAGCGGTTCTCAAGTGATAAGCGCACTAACGGACAAACAAACAGACAGTGAGATGTTGCATTTTATATATATTATATTCTTTGCAACATGATATTGTTTCATATTTAAGGTTTAGGCAGTGTATTGCAAGAGAACGCGCTAGCGGTAAATTTTTTTCGACTTGATTCACTATTATCGTCACTGCTTATTCTTTATGTTACCTAACGCAATAAAAATATATCCTATAACCTGGCCAGAGAAACATATGTATGTTTTAAAAAAAATAAAAAAGCACGTAAATCGGATAGGTGGTTTCTCCAGTGATAAGCTTACTAACGGACAAAACCGAACTAAACCTGAACTTACCTGGTCAGAGAACATATGTATGAATTTAAAAAATCAAATCAAAATCGGATAAGTGGTTCTCGAGGGTGATAAGCGCACTAACGGACAGACAGACCGGCCAGAGAGAGACGTTGCATTTTATATATATTATAGATATAGATTATTGTATTATTATTATTATTATATAACCTGGCCAAAGAATATAGACACGTAAATCGGATAAGTGGTTCTCGCCTGATAAACGCACTAATGGGCAGACTGACACACACTGAGAGACATTGCATTTTATATATATTATAGAGATCATAGATATTCTCTGCTACATCATATTGTTCCATATTTAATGGTTTAGGCTGGGTTATTGCATGGGAACGCTCGCTAGCGTCAAACTTTTTTTCCGACTTCATTCACTATTATTGTCACTGCTCATTCCTTATGCCACCTATCGTAATAAAATATAGCCTATAACCTGGCCAGAGAACCATATGTATGTTTTAAAAAAAAAGTAAGTAAATCAGATAAGTGGTTCTCCAGTGATAAGCGCACTAACGGGCAGACAGACAGACAGAGAGACGTTGCCTTTTATATATATTATAGAATAAAGAATTTTAGGGTCAATTATTTGCTCAATTTCGTTTTTCTTTAATTTCAGGTATGTCATCTCGATTTCAGCGAACAAGGCAAAATCAATTAGAAAAAAGCTGGGATATAAATAATATATCGTTATTAATTTGTAAGTATATAATTAATTACTTATAGGATTATAGCGTAATTATTTTATTGTGAATAGCTTTAAATAACCAATCGTTGACCTCCAAAAAATGTAAAAATAAACACGAAGTATGTATGCCCTGAAAAATACTTGCAGAAAAAATATGATATATAAATAGTGATTTTTCAAACTAAGATAGTCGGTAA
>CM032456.1:180620348-180623029 GCA_019049505.1 Pachyrhynchus sulphureomaculatus | reverse complement strand
TTCTTTATATACCAGCTCAGCGTTTATACCTTTATCAAAAGGAAAAAATCGCTTTAAAATAGCCAACTTTTGCAAAAATTTCACTAATATTTAATATTCAAGGCACTCTAAAGTAACTGTCTGAAGTAAACGAATTCCGACAGACTTTACGGATTTCAATCCGTTCGTCTAACAACGAAATTAGCTTCGAGCGACAGCAGCAGCAAGATCATAGTATCGAGTAGCAGCAGCAGCGGAAGCACTTGAATATGCCAAATGAGATTTTGGCGAAACGTCGTGCAAATTCGTTGTTAGACAAACGGATTGAAAACCCGGAATTTTAATGTATTACATTCACACATCCGTGAAAGCCTGTATTGTATAATATATATATATATATATTTATATATATATATATATATATATATATATATATATGAATTGTGGCAACTAACTATTTTCCGAGATACATGTAGAAGGCTTTGGTGAAGTAACATTTGCTTATTTATGTCTTTAGACTAACTCTATCCTCTAGAAAAACGAGAATCTGCCAGAGACACTCCCCGTTATGAAGAATATTATTATTCTATATTTATTATTTAAAGGAAGTTATTCATCCCTGTACAATTTCCATTCCTGGAGGAAAAAAGTGTATTAATTTATTTACACCGTAAGTTTCTTTTAAAAACAGTTCATAAAATGGTTTGAGTCGGGGGGGGGAACAGTAACCAAATAACATACTCTTAGTTATTTAAGGACCTGGGGTACAAATAGTCTAAATTCTTTACCTACGTTCGTTTCGAAAACAGCATTGAAAAGAAAAATGTTCTTTTAGGTCCTGTAAAGTGAAAGAGTTTATTTACTTTATACCTTCAAACATCACTCCTAAAAAATAATGACTAAAGCAAAGTCAAATACGGTTTGGTACTGCAGGCATACAAGAGCCTGTGTGAAAACTTTACGGATTAAAATTTGTAAATAATATTAACAAAGTCTTATTAAAATCTTTTAATATATTTTAAAATTACTTGTTTTAAGGGGTTATATATACTTGGGCGCTGCAAAAAGTATGTATGAGGATAAATTGAAAAGTTCGCGGCCTCACCAAAAAAAAATACAATATTTTTATTATAGCACTCTCAATAAGTTCGTACTTTCTTTGGTTGTCATAGTGTAAAAATTTCGTTGCTGTATAATTTGTGGTTTTTAGGTTTAGAACGAGTTTAGTAAGGCCAGGTGCAGCGTTTTTGGAAAAATGGAAAAAAAATTGAACAACGTGTAGTACTTGTTTAATAAAATATTAACACCAAAGAAGTTTCACGAT
Source organism: Pachyrhynchus sulphureomaculatus (assembly GCA_019049505.1). Classification (NCBI taxonomy): domain Eukaryota; kingdom Metazoa; phylum Arthropoda; class Insecta; order Coleoptera; family Curculionidae; genus Pachyrhynchus; species Pachyrhynchus sulphureomaculatus. Next base: position 180,621,726 of record CM032456.1, on the reverse strand, counting down.
GATATGAAAAACAACACCAGGGGAATCTGCTCCGTCATTTACCACTGTGAAAAAATGAGTTGCAGAATTTAAACGTGGACGAGAGAACATCGAAGATGACCCTCGCTACGGTCGGCCCACGACGTCTACGACTGAAGAAAACATCGGCAAAGTATGTGATTTCATATTGAAAGACAATAGATTAACTGTCAGATACTATAGGCATTTCGTATCATCGAACACAAAACATCATTGCCAACGAATTCGGATTTTCTAAAGTTTCCGCTAGATGAGTCCCCAGATTGCTTTCAGTTGAACAATTTCTCGCGACTGTTTGAGGCTGATCGCAAGATTTTCTTAACAGGTTTGTGATAATGGACGAAACCCGGGTTCACGACTATACTCCAGAGTCAAAAACAACAAATCAAGCAGTGGAAAAAATCTGGTGAACCGGACCCCGAAAAAAGCGAAGGCAATTCTGTCAGTGAAAAAGTGGGATGGGATGCAGAATGTATTTTTATGGTGGACTACCTTCCGAAAGACGAAACAATAAACTCGACTTACCATTACACCCTTTTGCGTCGTATACGTCAAGAAATTAAAGAGAAACGCCCAGGATTACTTAGAAAGAAATTTTTGTTCCATCAGGACAATGCTTGCGTTCACACGTCTGTTGAGTCTATGGTTTAAATTCGTGATTGTGGTTTCGAATTACTGCCCCACCCGGTTTATTCTCCTACCTAAAAAACACCTCGGTGGCCAGAAATTTTCAATAAAGAAGTCGAAGAGCTGCAGTTAATCAGTATTTTGAAGACCTTGAGGAATCTTTTTTTGAAAACAGGTGTGGAAGCTTTGGAAAGCAGGTGGAAGAAGTGCATAGAGCTAGATGGAGATTACGTCGAAAAATAAAAATATTTTTGTACGTATTTCAATTTGTTTTCTTGACTAGGTCGCGAACTTTTCAGTCCATCCTCGTATATTTACAAAAAATATTTTAAAGGTTATTAAGTGAATAGTATGAAAGAATGGCGTTTATATATTTTTATTGTGCTTTAAATTATAGGATTTTTTTTGTTAAATGGACCACCGATGAAAACTATGGCACCTCTTTGGCTACAAGATAACTTCACAAAAAATAATCCAACCTGCAAGAATAAAAATTAATCTTGTAAAATAATTTAGTAGTTAAAAATTGTCGAAGGTATTTTTTTTCAAAAAAAATTTACGGTGAGTTATATTCTGATAATATGCTAAAATGCATAAAAAGTACTTAATACAGATTTCCTTTGTCTGATACCGTTCTGCATGGTAATCATTTAGAAGTTTATAAATATATGTAACCAAGCAAATGCAGAACGAGTATGTTGTAGTTCTGTTCAAGAACCAACAAAAATAAAAG
>CM032456.1:180555348-180615348 GCA_019049505.1 Pachyrhynchus sulphureomaculatus | reverse complement strand
TTCCTAATAGTTACAATTAGTTTACTATTAACTTACGAGTGTAAGTTTCACCATAATATATGTACCAGGTGTACAAGTATGAAATGCGGATTTTTTAAAAAAAAAAAACATGTTAAATTCGGAAGAATGATAAAAAAGTGCTTTATTCAAAGTATGCTCCATCGCTTGTTATACATTTTTCCCATCTTTCGGGCAATTTATGAATACCACGTCAGTAAAAATCTTCCGCTTTTGCTGCGAACCATTCATCGAGCCATTTTTTTTCACATCTTCGTACGAACCAAAGCGCTGCTCAGCAAGTGCGATGCAAACAGGTGGTAATTGGAAGGAGCCAAGTCTGTTGAGTAAGCCGCACGGGGTAGAACTTCCCAGTTGAGTGCTTCCAACGTGTCACAAACTGATTTTGCCGTATATGATGGAGCATTGTCATGTAGAAAAATGACTTTGTGTTGCCTCTTTCGGTATTCTGGCCTTTTTTTTTTTCAAGCAGCGAACGGTTCAAATCGGTCAAATGTTGTTGGTAACGTTTAGTATTAACCGTTTCCCCAGGTTTTAACAGCTCATAATAGACCACGCCCCTCTGATCCCACCAAACACAGAGCATCGTCTTTCTGCCAAAGCGATTCGGTCTTGCTGTCGATGTGGATGGCGCGCCTGGGTCCCCCCATGATTCTTTGCACTTTTCATCCCCTGTAAATATACGATGCAAAAATGACTTCCTTTTGTACCAAGCGAGCAAAATGTCACACGTATGTTTGCTCTTTTCCATTTGCCTGTCGCTCAACTCATTTGATACCCATCTACCGGTCTTTTTTTTTTTTTTTTTTTTTTTTTATGGGTCTAGCACACGTGCTACAGGGAAGTCCCTAAAGCGCTACAGGAGCGACACGTGTGCGGAGAAAACGATTCACGTTGTTCTTGAATCGCTGCAGATTGTACTCGATGGGAAACACAGTCCTGGGTAAACCATTCCAAAGGTATGATGTTCTCCATATAAAAGACTGCTTGAAAAGCGTTGTACGAGGAGTAACAAGCTGAACCTCATACGGATGTGAAGCATCAGCGCGACGTGTACTTCTAATATGCACCGCTCTGGGAAGAATCAAACGGGCCACATCTTTCGAACACTTTCCATGAAAGTACTTGTAGAATAGGCTCAAGTCGCCAACCGTTCTTCGATGTTCCAGCGAATCAAGGCCGTCGGTCAATTCCGGGTGTCCAATCAGACGAACAGCTCTTCTCTGGATAGAATCCAACAAATGCAGTGTATGTTTGGGAGCGGAGCTCCAAACATGGGAGCAGTATTCCATAGTTGGTCGAATTTGAGCTTTGTAAAGAATTAACAGTTGTTGTGGAGTGTAAAGCTTTCTGGTTCGAAACAATATTCCAACTTTTGAGAAGCTCTTCTTGCTATGCCTGCAACATGTTCATGCCAGGACATATTTGCTCCCAAATTAACGCCTAACAGATTGAGTGACGATGTTAGAGGGATGGAGTGCCCCGACATAACTATGTCGGGTTCTGCAACGTTAACTTTTTTAGAAAAAACTGCCGCCTGGGTTTTTGTAGCGTTAAATTCCACTTGGTTACTGTCACCCCAAGATAGAATTTCTTCCAGGTCTTTGTTGAGTCGAATGACTTCCTGCTGTCTGCGGATATTCGTCTGAATAGTCGATGTCCGAGCGTTCAAAGTGAAATGAAGAGATAAGTGTACTATCATCTGCAAAGCTGTAGATTGGATTCTCGGTCTTTTCCAGCAGATCGTTAATATAAATGAGGAAGAGAGTAGGAGACAGTATGGAACCTTTGGGCACACCCGGCGTTGATAGTGAAGGTGTTAGAAAGAAATCCGTCAACTGCCACTCGTAAAGAACGCTCTCTGAGGAAACATGAGAGCCACAAACAGAACTTTTCAGACATACCATAAGAACGTAGCTTAGCCAACAGGCCATCGTGCCAAACACGGTCAAATGCCTTGGATATGTCAAGAGCAACCGCTCGAGATTCTCCAAAGTGTTCAATTGCGTTGTTCCAAACATGTGTTACATAAGTCAGAAGATCTCCTGTTGATCTATTTTTACGAAAGCCATATTGGTGATCACTAATAATGTTGAATCCTTCAAGATATTTTAGAAGATGCTGATTGATAGCCTTTTCCATGACTTTCGATATTATTGAGAGTAGTGCGATTGGTCGGTAGTTATTTGGCAAGGTCTTCTTGCCTTTTTTAGGTATCGGCTGAACTGTGGCACATTTCCAGCAGGAAGGAAATATTCCCTTTCTGTAGGATAGGTTGAAAAGTCTACAGAAAACTGGTGTTAGTTCCCTCGCACAGTTCTTGAGAACTATGGCAGGTATTCCGTCAGCGCCCGAAGCCTTTTTGGTGTCTAGCTTCATCAAAATACGTTTTATGATACGCTGTCTGAAGACAATATCGGGCATCCTTGACTGCACTATGGGAATAGTAGGTGGTGTTTTTCCTTGGAAATCGACAGTAGAATGTGAAGCAAAGAGTTCAGCCAACAAGTTCGCTTTCTCAACAGGTGTCGTTGCAATAGAATTATCTGGCCGTGTGAGTGTGTGGTATGGTGGATTTGGTGAAATTTTGACTAACTGCCTTAGCGACTGACCAAAAGGACCTGGAATTGCCGGGACAAGCGAGAAGTTTGTTTCTAATCCGTTGATTGTGTACCTCCTTGGTTTCGTCGATAATTTCTTTGCATCTGTTCCTGGCACGAACAAAGATGTTACGATTTATGGTGTTAGGATCTTCACGCCACTGTCGGTATGCAAGATGTTTAGAAGCAACAGCTTCTTTGCATTTTTAGGTCAAACCAAGGCTTGCCGTTGGAAGGGCATTTCTTCGAAAAAGGGATGTAAGCATCCATACCGGCCAAAATAACATCGGAAACCTCCCTGGCGCAGTCAGATGGGTCGTCGGATCGAAAACAAACGTCCAACCAAGGGAAAGTTCGAAAATATTCCATGAGATCTTCCCATTTAGCAGATTTGTAGTGCCAAATCTTGCGCGGTTTGGGCGCCTCTCTGTCACTGATTGGTAGAATACTCGATGTCGAAAGTAGTTTATGGTCGGAAGAACCTAACGGTGGATTTACGCTGACCGTGTAAATCTCCAGATTAGTGGTTAAAAACAGATCAAGAAGACTGGCGAACTCTCCGTCTCGATCAGGGATCCGTGTTGGTTCATCAATAAGCTGAGTCAAGCCACAACTGATTGAAAATGATTCGGCTTCACGACCTTGTTCGTCGGTAGTATTTGAATATTTAAGCCAGTTGATGTTGTGGACATTAAAGTCGCCCAGGATGGCAATTTCGGCATTTGGATAGTTAATTTATCGTGTCTGCAAGAGAAGCGAAAAGTGTTCTAAAGTTTGTATCACTTGGTGGTCGATAGAGGATACAAACGAACCTTGTGGTTGGTTGAGTCGTTATTTTTAACCACATAACATCAAAGTTTGGGGGCTCCAGAGCCTCTTCTCGTTGGCAAGAGAGGTCGCTTCTGACATAAAGACAGATTCCAAAGTTACGCCTAAATCGGGAATAGAAATCGTACCCAGGATAAAGATAGTTTACTGTGCTGGTCGATGAACTGACCTTAGTTTCACAGAGAGAGCGAGTACATGAGGTTTATTTGATTGCAGGTGTTGGTGCACTGAATTTATGTTCGAATTTAAACCTCGTATGTTGCAAAAATCCATTTTGAAATTCTGTTCTTTGCATGTCGACGCCCCTGAACCAGCCCCCACCCGGAGATCCGAACGGGGGGGGGCTATTTTACCTCCGGAATTTTTTGTATCCAGGTGCCTCATCATGCTATTTGGTCCACAGTCCGGGACATCGGCACAGCCACGAAACGTTAAGCAACTTCACGCAGCTTAAGCCGATGCGATGGTATCACACCGGGCGATGCTGGTGGGATCTGGGCATCTACCATCTAGATTGTTCTTTAAGTCGCCTCCTACGACAGGCAGAGATATTCTATCCCGCCCCCCACGGGGCGAAATCTTTCCCATCTCTCGTAGCCGATTGGAAACAGCTTGTTAACTAACGCCCAATTGCTCGGCGAGTTGTTTTTGTGTTTGCGATTTATCTTCGTCCAACAATGCTTGCAATTCCACATCTTCGTATTTTTTTGGCGGTTTTCCACGTTCCTTGTCTGCAACATCGAAGTCACCACTTTTGAAACGCCGAAACCATCGTTTCACACGTATCTCGCGATGGAGCATGTTCACCATAAGCTTCTCGAAGTAATCGATATGATTCAACAGAAGTTTTCTTCAAATGAAAACAAAAAATTAATGCTGTCCGCGAATGCTCTTTGTTCGGTATAATTTTCGACATATTGAACACAACACTATGCACACACTTTTCCAATTTATCACTCGTGCGCGTCTGGCACTTGATGACACAACAAAATGGCGCAGTGTCAAATCTTTATAGCACAAACTGCATTGGTGCACCATCTGTTGTCTGAAATCCGCATTTCATACTTGTACACCTGGTATATATATATATATATATATATATATATATATATATATATATATATATATATATATACATATATATGTATATATGTATATATATATATATATATATATATATATATATATATATATATATATGTATATATGTATATATATATATATATATATATATATATATATATATATATATATATATATGTATGTATGTATATATATATATATATATATATATATATATATATATATATATATATATATATAAAATACGTAGGCTGAAAGGTTTTTAGTCTAGCTACTTAAAACACATTTTTTATTGCAAAATTCTCCTTCAAGAGCGATACAATCGGTCTAACGCTTTTCTAAAATTTCTATACCTTTCTTGTAGACGGATTTGTCTTTGCCTTCAAAATTGGCCTCAGTTTCGGCGATAACGTCTTTACTGGAGCCACATCTCTTTCACGCGAGCATTTTTTTGAGCTCTGCGCATTTGTGGAATTCTTTGTCACAAGAGGTTAAACAATTATCACCAGGCAAGTTTTCTTCCTATGTAAAACACCAACTTATTAACCAGCAAAAGAATTCTAATTTAACGTAATATTTACCTATTTTGTATATAATTTTTTGGGATCCTTTTAGTGGTGGTACCACTTGCCCACCATATCATATCATATTATGTAAAATTTCCTGTTTATGCATATACATCTCCCCGCGTCTCTGCCACCCGTTTCGCTGCGTGCTCGCCGATCCCTCTTTACGCTCTGCTATTTTTTAGTGTTTTTTAGAATTTTTTCAATTAGTTTTTTATTTATTTTTAAGGTATAGGTTCGCCACTGGGTGGCACTACACATGCCAAATAGTGAAGGGCTTGTGGTATCGGCTATTTATAGTCGCTGTGCCATCCTTTTTGTCGTATTTCGAGCAAATTTAATTTCTGTCACATTATGAATTTGTAGATATTGGCAAATAAACTGATTTTGATTTGATTTGATTTGATTTGAGATAATACTCACTGGGGACCAGATCTGAAGAATACGGAGAATGAGGAAGCATTTCGAACTTCAATTCATGCGGTTTTGCCATCGTAACTATTGACTTGTTACACGATGCATTATCTTGATGAAAGAGCACTTTTTCTTGTTCATTTGGGACCGTTTCTTTGCGATTTCTGCCTTCAAACTCACCAATAACTTTATATAATATTCGCTATTGATGGGTTTTCTCTCCTCAGCATAGTCGATGAAAATTATTCCATGCGCATCCCAAAATACAGAAGCGAAAACCTTCCCTGCCTGACTATTTTGTCGCTTCGGGTGGATTTCATCGGTTGCTGTCCACTCAGCTGACTGCCAATTTGAGTCTGGTGTGTAGTGGTCGATCCATGTTTCATCCATTGTCACATATCACATATCAAAATCCTTTTTATTGCACTTAAACAGGTCCAACCAGCGCTCATAATCATCAACACATTGTAGCCATTTCGAAGCTTCCTAAGGTCCAAATGTTCAAGCAAAATATGATTAATACGTTATTTTCAAATCTTTAGGGTGTCAGCTCTCTCACGCAATTTCACTTTACGGTCATCCACAACAATTTTTTTGATTTTTTTTCGATCTGGGCGTCCAGAGCGTTTGTATCTGTACGACCGCGTTTAAGTTCAGCATACTAGTAAATAATGAGTGATTTTCCAGGAGCAGAGTCCCCGTAACACTTATCAAACCATTGCTTTGCTTGAACGGTATTTTTTCCCTTGAGTCGCTATGATCTCGATACGAGGGTGTTGGCTACCGACTGGATTTGGGATGGATGGTGGTTTGAGCCCGCGTTTAAATATCTGTTGGTGTGGGTGGGCTTCCGGTAGACTGAATACTGAAGCTGGCCGTTGTTTTTCCGAGTTATGAACACATCAAGGAAAGGGAGGATTTTCTCTTCTTCTACTTCCAAAGTGAACTGTATCCGGTGGTGAATTTTAAATAGGTCAGAAAGGTTGTCTAATTCATTTCGTCCATGGGGCCAAATTAAATCCAAGAACATAAAATAAGTATCAAAAACAAACAAATAACATCAGCTCTTTTTCAGCACCATCACGATACTGGTCACAACATCAATTTTGAGGGATCTAAACAAATAGCATCGATTTCGCATTATAAAACACGCATAGTCAGAGAAGCCTTGAAAATCTAAAAGAATGGACAGCTGAATAAGCGAGATGATGCACTGAATATCTCTACTACGTGGAAGGGTCTACTAGCTACACCAAGGAATAACCAAAACATCGAGAAGGTAACAGTCAGCATAGCACTGAAACCCGTAATTACCGCCCAGCCGGCAAACACCGATGCTCGGACGAACACTTCCACCCCCCCCACCTACAATCTGCGTAGACGCCGACCCATAAAGGCGGCGACCGCACGTCGGTTTCTCAGTTAGCTTCGAGCGGCAGCAGCAGCAGCGGAAGCATTTGAAAATGCCAAATGAGATTTTGGTGAAACGTCGTTGCAAATTCATTGTTAGGCGAACGGATTGAAACCCGGAATATATATATATATATATATATATATATATATATATATATATATATATATATATATATATATATATATATATATTCCGACACAGCACTGTAATTTTATTTAAAAATTTACTATGTTCTTATAACATTCACAAGGACGTTTAATTTGTTAATATAAGGGGTTTTCCATTAAGAGCGTTCTAACTTTAAAATTTAACAAAACAAAGAGTTTTTAAGCAAAATTCATTCTGAAACATTTATTTAACGGGAAATTTTATGCCATTTAAGATTTAGACAAGATATCGTTCAAATAGCGCGCAGCAGCTCTTTTTTGCAGACACGAATCCCCTTACACCAATTTTCCATGACTCGGGCCAGCATTTCCAGCCTTACGCCGACTATGGCACGACGATTGTTGGCTTCAAGTGCATCAAGAGTTGCTGGTTTGTTGATGTAAACTTGTGATTTAACATGGCTCCAAAGAAAAGAGTCCAAAGGTGTTAAATCGCACAATCTCGGCGACCAAGCGGTAGGGCCATTTCGTGTGAAATTAATGACTCACCGAAATTGACGCCCAAAAAAGCCATGTTTTGGCCGGAAATATGAGGCGATGCGCTATCCTGTTGGAATTTGCATCCATTTCGTCAAATTCTGAGTAGAAATATTCCTGCAGCATATAGTTATTTTGGAGTAATCGAGTAATTTGGACAATTTCCAAGCGTTCTTTTAACGCGACACGATTCATGATTGAATGCAAACCTTACTAAACACAAAACCGACATCAGATGTCAAACATCTGTCTACCAACATGGCCGCTATTAGCTGTCAAAAATCGGACATTCTTTTATAAATTTTGTCATTGTCATCACACAAAAAAATATATTTGTTGTTTTAAATTCGTTAATGTTGGATACAGAAAAAAAAAATTAAGAAAATCGACTTATTTTTTTGACTAGCACAAATAATAACATAATTATTAATAAAAATTATTTCCATGTAATTTATTATTATTATTTATTCAGAAATATCCTTTTATACTGTTTTTGAAACAAACTTTAATAGTATCAATTTGACCTATATTTTAAACAATTTCCTTTCAAAAATGTTTACTTAAAAGTTTTTACTCCAGATGGGAAACATTCTTATAAAACTGTTTAAAATTCTTATCGTAGCTGTTTGCGTGTTGATTTAAACTAGTTTTAGTGGTAAAAATAGAGACACAAAAACTGAAGGAAAATTCTAAACTTTTACAAGATTTCTTATTCTGAACATTGTAATACTGCATGGATAAACCTTGTGTAGTAAGAATTTTTAAAGAGACTTAATACTGTTTTGAAACTAGTCTCGAAACTTTCGTAAACAAATAGCTATTTGTATTCAACTTTTTATGTAACAATAGATTTTTTTTTACAAAAAGGAACTTTAAAACGGGGAAGGATATTAGCTTCAATCATTTTTCTTTTATTAAATTTTTATAACTGTGAAGTTTGGATGGAAAAGTCGAAACTTTAGTATCAGTTTGTGGTTTGTTTCTCTACACGGATACAGTGCTTTGGGGAGAATTACTCTATTTTTTCGAGCTTCGGATATACATATGCTATGTTGTCGATTATATATAGTTATCTATTGATGAGTTTTATTGCTTTAGCTCTTTACATCCTACAATTAAAAATCATCCTATATGTCTAAAGTAAAGGGTCTTCCATTAGGGACTTGGCAACTTTGAAATTTCACTGTGAACGCACCCTTAAGCCAATCACCGAACTGTCAACGTCAAAACATTCAGTAAAGTCAACATTTTCATCATGGTGAAGTACACGAACGAACAACGTTTACAAATAATTAAAATTTACTACCAAAATTTGGAGTCGGTGACTGCAACTTTTAAGAGCGTTAACGCCAATTTTTGGTCGTAATTCTCGTCCCAGTAGACAAGCAATTCATAGTCTAGTGAAAAAATTTGAATTAACATATTCGCTGCTGGATGTTCCCGTGCCAGTGAGAGAACGGGTTGGTCGAAGTGGCCAGAATACTGCTGCCGTTCAAGCGTCCATCTCAAACAAACCAAAACAGTCGATTTCACGGCGGTCTCAAGAATTGGGCAACGCTCAGACCACACTATGGCGAATTTTGCGAAAGGATCTTGGCCTGCACCCTTATAAGTTAAAGTTAACTCAAGAACTAAAGCCACTCTATCATATGAAGCGATGTACGTTCTCGAATTGGGCTCTAGAAATGTTGGAAAAAGATGACCAGTTTCATCGCAAAATCATCTTTAGTGATGAAGCGCATTTTTGGATAAACGGCTTCGTCAACAGACAGAATATGCGTTAGTGGTCAGGTGAAAACCCTCATGTGCTTGAAGAAACATCACTTCATCCACAAAAAATTACTGTTTGGTGCGGTTTCATGCGGTGGTGTCATTGGGCCGTTCTTTTTCGTTGATGAAAATAACCGTCACGTTACAGTGAATGGAGATCGCTACAGAGGCATGTTACAACGTTATTTCTTTGATCAATTGCACGGGCTAGACATTAATGATATGTGGTTTCAACGAGACGGCGCCAGAAGCCACACAGCGGGGTGTAACAATCGACTTACTGCAATCTAAATTCGGTGAACGTGTTATATCGAGAAACGGTCCCCTCGAATGGCCGCCTAGATCGTGTGATTTAACACCTCTAGACTTATTTTTATGTTACGTTAAATTATTGGTCTATGCTAACAAACCTGCGTCGTTAGAGGAGCTCAAAGCCAATATTGAAAGAGAGATAGCGGCCGTTTGTGTCGAAATGTGTGGCCGAGTCATCGAAAATTGGGTTCAACGAATCGACCGCTGCAAACGTGCCCGTGGTGGACATATGAATGAAGTCGAATTCCATACATAAATGTTTTGAGTGTACTTCAAGCTGATAGTAAAATTTTCGAAATGTCTCAAATGGGTTGCGTTTTATTTCAAAAAAAAGTTGTCAAGTCCTTAATGGAAGACCCGATACTAAAGTATCTTTTTAAACGACAATGTTCTGCGAGTATTGTTATCAAACTAAGATTTCATTTACAGGTGCAAGTTAGTACGTTAAAGTTTTATTTTATAATTCGGTCTTTATACTTACCTATACCTGTGCGAGAGGCGGTCATAGCGTAGTGGCCAAGGTGTCTGCTTTCTAGGCTGGAGACCCGTGTTTAAATCTCTGCTCAAAAAATAATAAATTAAAAAAAAAACTTTATAACGTGACAGTCGCCTCTCTCGGAAAGGCAATGGCAACCCACCAGTAGTATTATGCCTAGTAAAGCCCCTTACTTTATCCGTTTGGAACCAACATTAAACTGTAGGTCTCCTTTGTCTATGCAACACTTAAAAAGGCACCAACCACAGGCAAAGGCGAGAGGGTCGCCTATTTCCATATCGAATATGGCACTTCAAGAAGAAGAAGATACTGTGTGTGGTATGCCTCCCTCGGTTACATTCTGTCTTTTGTACTATAAAAGTACAATTCGTTGGAACTGATGGACCATCTGTGTTATCGGACATTGCTTAATGTCTGAAAGGGCCTACATCTTCTTCTTCTTCTTCTTCTTCTTCTTCTTCTTCTTCTTCTTCTTCTTCTTCTTCTTCTTCTTCCTACGTTAGGGACCATGTCCTGTGTCCCTTCAAAAGGTTTCCCAGAAAACAATTGCGATGATGAAGACCAGCTCTCATACCATCTTATTGGTGGTCTTCCAAGCGATCGAGGTGTGTTAGCTCGCTTCTCTTTTGCAACCTTAGCCAACCGGTCATTTGCCATTCTGTCCACATGGTCTCTCCATTCTCTTCTCCTATTCCTTGCCCATCTCACCACATCCTCTATGTCGTACATTTCCCTTATATCTTCACATCTCTTCCGGTCAAATAAGGTATGTCCTGTTATCGCATTTCTGTTGTTCTTAGGAGTCGTTTTGTTATTGTCTTCTCAGCTCTGGTTTCTATCGCGTACGTCATGGTCGGTCTTACGCATGTTTTTTATATTCTTACTTTGCTCCTGGTGCTCATATATTTGTTTCTCCAAATTATATCTCTTAAGTATCCTGATATTAATGATGCCTTTGTTGTTTAAGTTTTTACTTCCTCCTTAAGGTTCCTGGTACTTGTTATGTTTGCCTCTAGATATTTGAAGGACATCACTTGTTCTACACTCTGATCATAAATCGCGAGTTTGCATCTTTTCGGTTCTTTAGATATTGTAAGAGATTTTGTTTTCTTTACAGATATTTGCATATTAAACACTTTTGCTCTTTGTTGGAACTTATGTAGGAGTCTCTGTAAGTTATCTTCGTCTTCTGATATGATTACTGCATCATCGGCGTAGCATATTATTTTTATTTCTTTGTCTCCCAATCGATATCCTCTTCCAGTTTTCTTTACTTCGTTTATAATTTCATCCATTATGATGTTAAATAAGATTGGGCTTAGGCTATCTCCTTGTCTGATTCCGGTTGTCATAGATATTTTATTGCTTAATTTATTTTGCTGCTCTTACATATGTGTGGTTGTTGATGTTTAATTCTTCGATAGTTTTTATTATATTCGGGTAAAATTCCCCTTTTTTGTAGTAGGATTATGACATCAGTTAACCGTACCCTATCGAATGCCTGGGTAAGATCAATGAAACACATAAAGGCTATCTTATTAAACTCTATGGCTTTTTCGGTAATTTGGCGGATTATAAATATGGCGTCTATAGTAGACCTGTTCTTTCTGAACCCTTGCTGTTCTTCACAGATTCCGGTTAACATTATTTCTTCTGCTAAAATTTTAGTGAACAATTTTAGTGCCGCACTCATTAAGCTGATACCTCGATAGTAGTTTGGATCTGTCCTTTCTCCTTTTTTAAAAATTGGTATCAAGATGCTTTCTTTCCATTCGGATGGTATAATCTTGGCTGTGAGTATTTTGTTAAAGAAAATCTGTAATTCTTCTAGTAATTTATCACCTCCATATTTGATCATTTCGTTCTTAATTTCGTCCATGCCCGGGGCTTTGCTGTTTTTTAGTTTCTCTGCCATGTGCTGTATTTGATTCAAGGGAATGGTCCTATTTGGTTGGGCAACATTTTCATCTTCATGCTGCCTACATATATCATTTAAAAACATGGAAATGCCTTAGACATCTAATTTGGTCCTTTTTGTGGTACCTACCCATAATAGTCACATGTTGGATGGTTAGTGTCTGGAGACAACACAAAACACGTACTGGGAAATGTAAACAAACAACGACAAATCTATTAATTTTTCTGAATGTTTTCAAAATTATCATTGTTACTGTAGTCATTTTTATTTTAAATTTTAAATCAGCGATAATCACCAAAACTCTGCCGCCTCTTAGGATTTTAAAAAACTACCGTTCTGCACTACCGGTAGATCTAGTTTAATATCTATACATCTCACATTAAAGAAACCGGTCAAGTGTCCCGTACCGTACCGTAATTGTTCAAGTATTCTATGAAATTCAATTACACATTCATCTTCAATATAAGAATTACCAAGAATATATAAAAAGCGAGACATATTTGCAGTAAAAGTTTAAAGCAAATAATGACTACCTAAATATTTGCTTAATTATAAACAAATAAAATAAAGTTATTTTGTCTCGGTACCTATTCGTTGGTCACCAGTGTACGTGTACGTATCGAAATTTCATAACTGTTAGTTCCGGTTGAATTCACAAATTTCCACGAAAAAAAATCTCCACGATATTGTCAAGCTAAATCATCAGCCGGATAAATTCCACAGGACCACAAAAAAGTTTGGTAGTTGAAAGGTGAAATACCATACCATATGTTTTTTAGTCTGCTGAAAACGAATCCGAAGTCAGAATTGGTTACTTAAACTTATTGAATTTTTGAAGACACCATCATCCTGACGCTAACTACTTGTATGGATCATAAGTTCTGAAACCAGCCAAACAACTTAAGCTATTGTGACAGATATCATAGAACAGAGCACTCGTAACTACTTTAAATAACTACCAAGTTTCCGCAACATTAAAATCGTTTATTATTATTACTATTTAAGCTTTCCTTTGTGTTTTGATTAACATTGCAACTTACACATAGTAATAATCTCGCTTAATTGCAGTATATAAATTTGGATGGAATAATACCTTATTTACTTCCCCAACTACCTGTATTCTCAGTATTCACGTTATATTCATGTATTTATATATTATATACTTACAATATTTTGAATTTATTTTTGGTTGATCGTTACTTGGCAAAAGTTCTGATTGGTTGGAATAAATTAATATTATATTACAGTAATGATTATAATTTATATTTTTATAAATTCAACCATAAGAGATTTTGCAACGCTTATTTTGGCAGGCCACTGTCTTTATCTTTATTTGAAACAGGCGCAACAGTTGAGTTAAATATAAGAACTCGGCTTTTATCGTTATTTGACGCATGCGCCCACCGTTTGGAGCTGGCGCAGTATTAAAACAAAATAAGAGAAACCTTTATTAAAGATACCGATTCCCCTTATTTAGGAACTTATAAAAGAGGTTATTTGAAGTTCGTTATTCTTATCGCTATAATGGTAGGGCCTGTTTTTTTCCTACTTAGATATATAAATCACTAAGAAAATACAGTAAAATTGAAATATTTTATTTCAAATAACTCAGTTAACTAGTATTCAGATTATGTTGGGATTTTGCAATCTTTGGCACAATGGCATTACAGAGTAGTTCTCACCACTACAACAAACACTTTATTTTTGCAGCTGTCACGCGTTTGTCTAACCATGTGAGCATCATCAGGAATGATGACTGACTATCGACTTACTAACCGCTCCTGATGATGCTAACAGGGTTAGTGTAACACGTGTCGAGTGAAAAAATAAGTGTTTGATGCAGGAGTGGCAACTATTGGGTAGTGCTAATTTAAAATGAAATTTGATTTATCACACATTCGTATTAACTTGGAAACATTAAAGGAAGTAATAGAAGCCTGCTAGACACAATTTTAACTTAGAAACTTGTGTTGACCCATCTACTATTAATAACCGGTGTGCTTTACCATTCTCGTTCCACAGACATCAGCGGGTCGTGAGGTGAATGAAAAAAAAATCCCCTAAGTTTATAGAAGATGAATACTAACCTAACCTTACTTTTAGTCTATTTTATTGCAATTCTGCCGTAGTGCGTCTCCCGCGTTAATACTGCTTACTTACATGCTTGAGATAAGAGCAAAGGTATGTGAAAAATAAGTGTTGCAAAACCTTTCTAATATCTAACTGAAGAGTTACATGTTGCTTATGCCTTTGACTAGTTTTCTGTTTTATTTTTCTCATCACTATTGACTAAAACAATTTTTTGTTACCACACCATTCTCTGTCGTGCTAAACTAGTCTGCGCTTTATAAGATAGTTACTAAAATCTTGAGCCGCCTTACTTCGATCTTTAAGAAGGGATTTTATATAACAAGTGTTAATCCTATTTTTATAGACCGCAAACATGTTTTCAGTTAAATAGAAGAAATCCTTAAAATTGGGAATCTTATTCTTCCGAAGCACTGACGGGGGGTTACATACCTATGTATGTTAAAGTCACTGATATTTCAGACTTAGTTCAGCAGTAAGTTAAATATGCCAGTATAACATACAATTTTTAGTGTTCCGTACGGAACACTTATAACATCAATTCGTCTGCCCGTCTGACTGTCCGTCTATCACATCCGTTTTTTTTCAGAAACCATTTGACATTGAAATTTGGCACTAATATATAAATTGCCGGCCCCATCAGAGCCTTGTAGTTTTGAAACTTAAATTTTGACTTCAAAGGTTAGTTTTGGGGGGTGAAATCGGAATAGAATTCATCGAGTGAGATGTCAAATGAAAACTTGTGAAAACATTGTCTCTCCCCTTATCTCGAAAAGTACAAATCAACAAATTTTGAAAAAATTCTGGGATATTCTCCACAGGAAGTAGATTGAACAAAAATGATCACGAGGGCATTACAATTAATAATTTGTATGGTATATAAAATAACCGGTCAAGTGCAAGTTGAACTTGCGCAATTAGTGTTCCGTACGTTGATTGCTTTTCAAATAAAAAATTTTGTTACAGAGATATAAAATGATCAGTGACTTCACAAAACACGACAAAGTTTGTTTCCAATCTTTACTGAAATTTGATGACCTTGAAATTTTTGTTTTTTTTTTTTTATATACCAGATAAATTATTAAAGGTAATGCACTCGTGATTTTCGTTCAATCTACACCCCGTGGAGAATATTCCAGAATTTTTTCAAAATTTTTTGATAAGTTCTTTTCGAGATGATAAGGCGGGTGGACAGCGATTTTTCACGATAGTTTTACAATAATACAAAGAAAAGTGCGCGCAAGTATTACATTATATATATATATATATATATATATATATATATATATATATATATATATATATATATATATATATTCATTTGACACCACACTCGATTACCTAGTAAAAAAAATTTTTTTTCACTTCCTATTTCACCCTCCAAAACTAACCCCTTAAGTCAAAATTTAACTTTCAAAACTACATGGCTCTGATGAGGTCATCAATTCCTATATTACTACCAAATTGCAACTTTCTATGACAAATAGTTTCGGAGAAAATCGGGGGTGTGACAGACGGACATACGGACATACGGACAGACGGACAGACAGACGGACAGACGGACAGACAGACGGACAGACACCGAAGTGATCTTATAAGTGTTCCGTACGGAAAACTAAAAAAAGAAACAAAAATTACATGTGTCAGTCATGTCATCAGTTTTCAACGAAGTTTGGGAACAAATTTTGTTGAAAACTCATTTGGGCTGTGTTTTCTGAAGTCATTAATCATTTTATACCTCTGTAACAAAATTTTTTATTTTAAAAGCAATCAACGTACGGAACACTAATTGCGCAGGTCCGACTTGCACTGGGTTGGTTATTAATTATACCTATAGACACAGTAACATTCTTAACTTAAAATTGTCCATCTCTCGATATAGTTTCTTAATAACATTTTTTTTTATCTTTTATACAATTTGAGACATTCATCATTCAAATACTAGATGCACATTTTTTATAAACTTCGACCAAGAAATTTAAATTAAGAAGATCAATAATTTCCTTTTATTATCTCCCTGTTAAACACTTCGTGAAACAGTTCTATTAAACTCAGCATAACTCTCAGGTAATTAGAAATCTAAATCGGTCGTTTATAACTGGTAAATACAGGAAAGTTGGAGATTAATTGTTTCAACATAGTATTGTTGAATTTCACGCCATGTTAAACTTCGTTTTTCAATTAAGTGTGTGGAATTCTATTGAATTCAGCACTATTTTGAAGTTTCAATTGGCACAGTATTACATATAATCTGTTTAATTTATAATGATGATTATTTCAAAATACAAATAAAAAAAATAGTGTGAGACTACGCTTTGCGAACCTGAGCTAATCTAAAAATCCTGTATTTTCAAGTTTTATTTTTCCGAAAAATCAGTTTTTGTTATTTAGATGGTTAGATGAAAATAATTAAATTAAACCGTTCGACACTGTTAGCTATCCAATTTGACTAGAAAAATTAAAATATTATGGCCTTAGTGCATGCACAATAGCATTCATGGAAAATTATCTTACCGCCAGGCAGCAGAAGGTAATTATTCCTTTTAAAAATCCATGCAAGCTACTAGCGAGTAGTAAAAGAGGTCCCCTGGGAAGTATATAATCTGTCAAGTACGTGTCCGCGATAATTCATTTTTGGTAAATGGGATTCTCGCAATTCAACAAAAAATCGGTACAGGGAACCTTTGTTTACGAAGCATTTTAGTAAAAGTTTCAGTCGATTCCGGACTTTCGTCGAAATCACGTAATAAGTCACTTGTTTGCCCGTCGGTTCGAGGCAGTATTTCTTTGTTCCCATCCAAATATATTAAAAAGTCGGTGTCATTTATGAAGAAGTGGGTAAATCATTTTAACAGGAGAAAAAATGTCGACGACTTACCAAACCGTGGCTCGATAGGCAAAGTTACTCCGAAAGTCGAAAAACGAATCGTATATTTGTTTCCACGGGACCTGAAATTGACGCTGCGTCAAGGAGTGGCAAAATTAAGAAAATCGAGTTTCAGTGTGACGCATGAGACCATTCGACAACATCTTCCTGCTTATGATGTTAAATTCCGAAGCACGTTGAAGAAACCTTTGCTGGACGAAAATCACGTCGCGACGCGGCTCGTTGGGGCCCCCAATAAGAAACTAGAGTGGCCCTGATAATCACCGGACCCCAAGCCTATTGGAAACGTTTGGTCTCTTTTAACGAAAAAGTTCCAAGCAAAGACTCTAAGGACTTAGACACAGTTGTCTCGCGAGATTTCAAATTTGGAGATTATTGCTCGAGTATGCAGAAAATGTCGTCGACAGCATGCCTCGAAGATACCAGGCGATTATTGATGCAGGAGACGATTCGACAACTACTAAGGTAATTGTGCCGTTGTTAGCACACCAAAGAATACATTGATGGCAAAAAATGTTCTCGAAACACATTTTTTCAAGAATACTGGCGGTGACGTTCTTCCTTGGCAAACTGTATTGGGACTCCCTCTGTTCTATATACAGCTGATTTTTCTAATTATCTTTAGTATTATCATACCAATCAATATCTACAAATCTACCTTTCTTTTCTTCTTCTTAAGGTGCCGTGCAGATTCCTGCGTAGGTGTCCGTACCAAACTTCTCTCATCAGATGAGTCTGTTTAAAGCCGCATTTTGGAGAAACCGAAAATCACTTATTAGTGATAATTATTGCGCAGCCATGTAGTCTTTTTCGTCCCATTCCCCTTTTGCCTTGAATTTTACTTTACACTATCAGGCGTTAAAAAACTATAGCGTTCCCCACGAATAATATAACCCAAGCATGAATTTTTTTTTTCCTTTTTATGTTTTCGAATAATTCGGGATCTTCCAAGTTGGCTCTCTCGATCACCTCCTCATTCCCCACTCTATCAACCACACTCTCAGCATTCTTCTGAGTATCCACATTTCAAATGTTTGCTAACAAATGACACTTTCAATGTCCATGTTTCAACACCGTACAACAAAACGGACCAAACATACCACTTAACCACCCGGTACCTGAGTTGTAGGTTAAGGTTTTTATTACAAGGGAATTTGCGTAAGTTGATGAAATTTGCTCTGGCTTTAATTTCCATGTCCGGATCCCATTTGTCATTTACAAGGCATCCTAGGTATTTAAACTTGTTAACCTGTTCTATATTCTTGCTATTTATATGAATTCGGACGTCTTGAATTGGAATTCTGCTGATGATCATGAATTTTGTTTTGTTTATGTTGATGCTTATCCAATGTTTTCTCCTGCTTTGTGTATAGCCTCCAATAATGCTTGAAGAGCATCTGCGCGATCTACCCGAATGGCAGTGTCATCTGCATATCGGATGTTGTTTATCGTAACACCGTTTATTTTGATACCCAGATCACTTTCCGACACTGCCTCAACGAAGGCTCTTTCGACATATAAATTAAACAGCATTGGTGAAAAAACACAACCCTGTCTAACTCCCTTTCTTATTTCAACATCTTCCATTGTATAACCATTCTGAAGTCTTACGTCTGCTGATTGATTTCAGTATAAGTTGACAATGATTTTTATATCTTTACTCTAGCCCTAGTTCTTGTAGATATTTCATGAGGAGGTTGTGTTTAACATTGTCTAATGCCTTCTCATAGCCTATGAAGCACATCAATACATCCTGTCTCTGATCCAGACAATTCTGAACCAGCATTTGCAGACTGAAGATGACTTCTCTCGTCACAAAACTCCCTTTAAATGCGAACTGACTATTTCCACTAACTTCTTCGCATTTGTTGTATAGTCTCGTATGAATAATGCGCAAGAAGAATTTGAGAAAATGGCTCATGAGACTAATTAAGCGATAGTCCTTACATTGTTTAAAGCTGGCTGTTTTTAGCAAGATAATAAATGTAGAACGCAGCCAATCCTTCGGTGTTTTCCCAGTGTCATGTTGTTAAAGAGTGTTATAAGCTTTGTTAAGTTATCATTACTGAGTTTACAGAATGTCTCTGAGAACATGTTATCCCTCTTTTACTTAAAATGATATTTTACTTGCATCTCAATGTATTAACACAGATCTTGAATTTTTGAGAGTTTACAAACTGAGGTAAGCAGTAAGATTTTTAGTGGTACGTTAATTTTGAAAATGAAAATATCCACATTTGTATCTTCATTCCCTCTGAGACGTTATAGAAACTTAAAGAACATATCAAGTAATTAAGAAAACGTTTGTTTTATTAAAATCACAGAATCCTTCTAATTACAACTCAAAGTGTCTCTTTTTAAAAAATATGTTTGACTAATTTGGAAACTATTTCAATCTCGAGGCTTTTTAGTTTACATCCATATTGATAAATTAATGTATGGAACACATTTGTATCATCGAAATTTTTCATAAAAACTAAAAGTTCAAAGTTTAGCCAGCAGTGATAATAAAATTAATGAGAGTAAATAATATTTGGTACCTAAATATTAAACCAAAAAACTTTGTCTTTTTTATTTGCGTCCTTATTGTTTGTTAATGCATTGTTGGTTTCAACTCATAGTCACCTAACACCCCTATTTTTCAGAAACACAGAAAATGAAAATTTAAACCAGAAGTGGCAATAAATCCAAGTCAGTTGTTTTCCCTTATCCGAAAATTCGTAAATCGCTTTTTCCGACCGTTTTATTTTGTTAAATCCGGAAAATTTTGCATTTGAAAACCAAATGCGGTTGCTTTAGTATAGATAAGTTGGGTCTTTATCATTTTAGCTCGTTAAATCACGTTTGATTTTACGCCTCATTTAATAAATTTTTCGACTTAATTTTAAATGAATTATTATGCAATTATGATAAAGACTATTTTACATAATATTGGGTAGTATATTTATTTATTACGGGACTAAACTGTAAAATATGTGATTATTCAACCTTAATCTAGCCTAAATATTTATAATTATCAAGTCTTTGGCTAACACAAAATGGAGGCTTGACGTGAAACTAAAAATTATCCATTTGGTAATTAAATTATAAGAAAATTAATAAGTTGTAAAAACCCTCCAGTGAGAACTGGTCAAAAACTGCACCTAAGTGTCTACAGATCTTTCTTGAAAAATACTATACTGGATCTAAATTGTTATCTGCAAAACTTCTTTTATTGATGAAGACAATAAATTAGTACTGTTTCTAAAGTTTTACATTTGTACATGGTGTTATTCAATTAAAACTTGTGTTTAACCAAAATTGCAAAAGGGTTTATTGATTTTTTTTTAAATAATGAGCAGACAATATCCAAATTTCGCATTTTAAGAGTAACTGTTTTAAATTAATATTTACTATTACTGATTTAAAAGTTGTGGGAGTGTAAAAAGCATCTGTTCACCTGTAACAGTGTCTTCCTCTTACAGCCTTTTCCCCTTCACAAAGATTAGCCTCCATTGATACCTGATGAGCTTTAATGTGATGCAGATAGTCTTTGTTCATCTTTTCCCTGTTGAGTGCTGTGATGCATGGTTTGTTCCAATTTTTACCATAACTATTAAAAAAACATATTTTCAGCATTAAGTGTAGCAGCAAAGCAATATGCAGCAATTTTAACTGTAGGTAGATTATTGAACTACTTTTAATTCCTTGATAAAGAAAAGTATTCTACTCAGAAAAATAATAAAATCTTGCATTGTTTTATTGTGGGTCTCTATGTGTAAGAAAAAAATTACAGTAATGCTAAGAAATATGTTTGTATTATTTTTATAAGCTACGACTACTGCTCAAGTAGCGTAAATGTGGTAAGTTTTGTTAATACCTGACATGAATTGGCTTATTATAATAACGTGAGTAGTCTGAAAAGTTCTCGGTCTAACAATGAAATTTTTTTTTTTACGTAAAATATGTTTTATCTTTCAATATAATCTCCTGAAACTTAAACACATTTTTTCCAACGTTTTTCCAATAATTCAATACCATCATTAAAATGTGATTCCAGGTTTGCAAAATATCCATCCACAGCTGCAACAGCTTTGTCATTTGATGTAAAACGCTTTCCAGCCAGGAATTTTTTCAGGATTAGAAACAGATAATAGTCAGAGGAAGCCAAATCTGGTGAATACGCTGGAAATTCAAGCAATTCGTACTTTAATTCGTTAAATTTTGCCATTGCCAAAACACTTGTATGGACGCGTGCATTGTCTTGATGGAAAATGATGGGTCTTCTCTCACGAATTTTTATATCTAACTGATCCAAAAGGTTACAATAATATTCAGAGTTAATTGTTTTATCTTTCTAAACGTAATCGATCACCAAAACACCTTTGTAATCCCAAAAAACTGTTGCTATAACCTTCCTTACTGATGGAACCATCTTTGCCTTCTTTGGTGCACTTCTACCATTGTTTCAACTGTTCTTTTCGCTCTGATGTATAGTGGTGTATCCAAGTTTCATCAACAGTTACGGAACTATGCTTGAAATCTATTTTATTTTGCTTAAACCGATCCAGACACGCTTGAGAAATACGGATTCGAATGCGTTTTTGGTCAATTGTCAGCAAATGCGGCACCCATCTTGTACAAAGCTTTTTCATATGTAATTCTTCTTGCAAAATATTTCCAATTCATTCTTTTGAGATGCCTATGGCCTTAGCTATTTCACGTACTTTCACTCGTCGATCATCTAACACCATATCATGGACTTGTAGAATAGGCTAAGTCGCCAACCGTTCTTCGATGTTCCAGCCAATCAAGGCCGCCGGTCAGTTCCGGGTGTCCAATCAGACGAACAGCTCTTCTCTGAATAGAATCCAACAAATGCAGTGTATGTTTAGGAGCAGAGCCCCAAACATGGGAGCAGTATTCCATAGTTGGTGGAATTTGAGCTTTGTAAAGAATGACTTATGATGTTGTGACAATTTTTTGAACGACCTTCACGTGGATTATCTTCGAGACTTGTATCAACATTTAAAAAGAGCAGCCCATTTTTTCACAGTGGAAAGTGAAGGTGATGCACCCTTATACACTTTTAACAATTTCCGATGAATTTCTGTTGGTGTTAAACCATTCAAAACAAAGAATTTAATCACTGTACGATATTCAGTTTTTTTCCATTTTGGAAACATCAATGACACGTCAATGTTAAACAGCTGCTACTATTGGAACGATTTGACAGACCGAAATAAAACTTTACCTGTGTTTATACAAAGGATAGAACTTGAAGATTGAAAGACCTAATTTTTAAATTGCCGACAAACACCAGGCAAGAGTTAGAAGTCGCAGTGATACAAAGTTTTGCAGCTCTCACTCTTCTTGAGCTAATCAACTCGTGAAGTGTCCAGAAAAGGTGGTGGACATTTCGAACATCTCTTATAGAAAATTGTTTTGATTTAGTTTGCTCTACTCGGAACAAATTGTGTTATTGTTGTTTTGTTTTATTTTCTACATAGTTTAAAGTACTATAGTATTTAGTAAATTTCATTCTAGTTATGACTCTGGGGATGTTCTTTACGATTTGACTGCTATCGGTGAACAATTGATATTGCCGCACTGTCCAAAGCCTACTCCATAAAATGTGCATTTCTCTCTCTATTCGTTTCCTCAGTCTTGAGGGTCGTGATCTCTCTGGAATGACTTCACTGTTCTGTTCACTATTTCTCTCCATTTCTCTCGATCTTCTGCCAAGTGCAACGATACATGGAGTGGTTGATCCATAACTTGTTTTATTTGATCTGACCATCTTGTTGGCGAACGGCCTCTACTCCTTTTACCCTGGACCTCTCCCATTATTATTAGCCGGTCTACATTATTGCCTGGCCTTCTAGCTATATGTCCAAAATACTGAAGAATTCTTTTCATGCATAGTGATGATAACCTTACAGTTACATTTAGTTAATTCAGTATAGATTGATTAGTTCTTCTGGCGGTCCAGGATATTCTCAACATCCTCCTATAGCACCACATTTCAAAGAAATCAATAGATTTACGTTCCTTTACTCTAAGTGTCCAGGATTCTACACCATATGAAAATATTGGAAATACTAAGGTCTGTACGAGATTTAATTTCGTTCCTTTAGCTATGTACGGACTTTTCCATATCTTAGTAAGTCTCGTCATAGCATTTCTTGCTAGGGATATTCTTCTTTTTATTTCATTCTTGCATCCTCCCATACTACTACGGATGATCCTAGATATACAAAGGTTGTTACTCTCTCAATGCCATTGAGTAAGTCGGATCTTACTATTTGGTCAGACTTATCGACTATCATCAGCTTCGTTTTGTCCCTATTTATGGTCAGACCAAGTTTCTCACTTTCTTGCTCTATCCGATTTAAAAGTGCAGCCATCTCTTCCTCAGTCGCTGCAAATATGGTGGTATCATCAGCGTAACGCAAGTTGTTTATTCGCTCACCTCCTATTAGGATTCCACCATCCCATTCATTCAACGCATTTCTCATTATAAATTCACCATAAACATTAAACAATGTAGGAGACAGAACACAGCCCTGTCTTACACCTCGGCGAGGATGAAACTGATCGGATATTGTATTGTCTATTCTCACCACTGCAGTGCTGTCCAAGTAGAGGTTTTTAATCAGTTTAATGAGATGATAAGGACCACCCATTTGCTCTAGTACCTCCCAAAGCTTTTTCCAGTTGACAAAATCAAAAGCCTTATTATAGTCTATGAAGCACATTACCATAGACACATTATACTCTCTACATTTCTCTATCAATTGTCTTATGTTAACAATCTGATTTCTTGTGCCTCGTCCTTTAACGAATCCCGCTTGTTCTCTAGAGATTTGTTGGTCAACATAATATCTTAAACGATTATTTATGATATGTAGCATTACCTTACTTGGATGTGATAATAGAGATAATGTACGATAATTACTACATTTACGGGTAGAGCCTTTCTTATGTAGTGGTATTATTATAGAGGTCGTCCAATCGTTCGGCCATATTCCAGTTTTCCAGATGTTATTACATATTTTATAGATCATCCCCACTGTGTCATGATCTAGTTCCTTAAGAATATCTCCCGTGATGTCATCGTAGCCAGATGCCTTATTGCTTTTCAGTTTCTTAACAGCATCCTCTACGTCACTCCTCATTATTTCAGGTTCTTGCTGCGTGGTATTGATCTGTTGGTGTATGTCTTGTTCTTGTGCATCATAATAAAGATCTTCACAATATTCTCTCCATCTGTCTATTATTCTTTCTTTCTCTGTAAGCAGTGTTCCATTTTTTATCCTCGATTGCCCAAGTTTTAGGTTTGAAATCCTTATCTATCTCTTTAATTTTTTTAAAGAGATCTTTAACTTGATTTTTCTCTGCATAGGCTTGTACTTCTTTACATTGGTTATTGAGATATGTATTCTTATCTTGTCTGCAGTTCTTCTGTATAAGTCGGTTTAAATCTTGGTACTCTTTTATCTGCTGATCATCGTTTAGTCCAGTTTTCTTTACGTTTTTCCTATGCTCTATAAGTTGCCATGTTTCTGCAGACATCCAAGATTTTTTAATACATTTTCTTACTCTTCGGGATGCTATTTCTTCGTGGGCATCTTTTATCGATGTTTTCACTTTGTTCCACATCTCTTCATTATTTCCAGGATCTTCATTATATTGGATATTTCGGATATTTTTATTTACTAGTTCCGTAAATTGTTGTTTTTCTGGAGGATATATCTTCATTCGTTGCACCTTTATATTTTTTTTGAGAAGCTTTGAGTTTAATACGAAGAACTGTAACTAGAAGTTGATGGTTGGAATTACAGTCTGCTCCTGGGTAAGTTCTCGTGTCCAGTATAGATGATTTCCACCTTTGGCTTATCATTATATAATCTATTTGATTTCTGTATCGATCTCCTGGAGATTTCCAAGTATAAAGACGGCGGATATGATGTTTGCACAGGGTATTGGTGATAGCCAGTTTATTTTGTATACAAAAGTTGATCAATTTTTCACCTCTAACATTTCTCTTCCCCATTCCATACGGCCCGATAATATGTCTTAGATGGTCATCATTCCTTGTTTCCCCAATTTTCGCATTTAGATCTCCTACAAGCAAGGTAATTTCTCTTGATGGGATTTTTCGCATTGTTTCTTGCAGTTTTAGATAAAATTCATCTATCACATTATCATCTGCTGCTGCTGTAGGGGCATGCACTTGAATTATATTGAGTCTAACCGGTTTAGTGTCAAGTGATTATTCTCTCTGTAGCACCTGAGTAAGACAAAACTAAGTTATCAAGTCTCGAAGGTACAATAAAAGCAACACCACTATAATTTTGTTCTTTCTGCCCAGCAAAGTATACTGTGTTACCATGTGACGTGGTGAAATGACCTCCATCTTCACCTTTCCAGTGTGTTTCACTCAGTCCCAAGATATCTATATTGTGTTCTTCCATTTCTTTTTCCACCACGGCCAGTTTTCCCGGTTCCAGCAACCCTGTCACATTCCATGTGGCTATTCGATGTTTCGCTCTAAGTTTAAAGTATGGATCTTTAGATATTCCAGTCGCCTTTTTTCCATATACCGCCTGGTCTCATACGGACATATGGCCGGTAGCACATTTCACACCATGAGGCCCGGAAACCTCACGGCGCCGATCACTAGTCGGGTCGCCTGGCTCCAAATCCAAATATATATCGTCCATTCCATAAGACTCTCGTGGAAAAATAATGAGGTAGTTTTCCATTGCTTTCCTCATCCTATGCCGTTGACTAACTTTAGTTCATCCGCCTTAAGGACAAAAGGGTGCCCTTGCTTTTACTTATCTCCTAAAAGCTGGATTGCCACTTACGCCGATTCCGCCACGTTGAAAATACCCTTCTGTGCCTTTATCGCCGGCGCCGGTGTGGTCTTCACCCGTATCCCTGGGCAAGGGTAAAGCGTTATACCCCGCTATACTGGGTCCTTAGCCGAACTTAGCCACCGACTTGATAGTCGGGCCCACCCCCGCGACGTGGACGCGCCGGCTGAGAATTGTCCAAGTGGGTTCAGAGAAGGTGTCTCTGGTTCTCCTTGGACCGGGTTAATGCTCGTGTATGGTGCCACGAACAAGGGCAAAATGTGCATTTAAAACTCGCCTAAAAACTGAAAACCTTTATATTTTGAAGTAGATATAAGCAAAAGATAAAATGTGTTATATTTTTTAGAATGGTAATTTAAAGCTCTATTCGGATAAGGAAAAATATACAGGGTATCCCATTTAAAAAATATATTTTTGCGCTAATAACTAAATAAAATATTAGTTGTAAAAAAATGTAACTTACACTGTTGAAATCCACGTGAAAAAGTGCTTTGAGAATGTTTTTACAGAAATCAAGAATTTTCAACAGAAAAAGAATTACAAACATTTTTCCAAAATGCAGATTTTTGAAAAACACCCTGTATATTTGAAAAGGTACTAGATATCGATATGCGGTTTACACCATTGAGTTTATCATAAAAATTGAACCTCACACACTGACATCAGTTTTCGTCTATCTCCTTTAGATAAAGGGCTTTACCTTTAAAAGTGTCCAATTTGGACCACCCTATACATATTTTCGATCGTCGCCATAGAAATAATAAAATTTTATCGATGAGACTTTACAAAAGTGAGGAACAATAAATTTTTTATTGCTGGTTTCGCATAAAATTAAGGTGGAGGGCAAGGCCCCATTAAAATAATTTATAAACACGGAAAGTAAAATGCAAAACAAAAAACAGCCATAAATCCATGTCCATTGTTTCATGTTATCGTAAGATCCGTAAATCCGTTTTTACGAGTATTTTGTTGAACCGGCAAAATTCCTGTTTGGTTATTAATGGTTTTAATTCCGTGGGAAAGTTGGCATTTTAGATTATTAAATAAACCAACATTTTTTTGCCTAAATTTATTAAGAAATATATCATAATATGTAAATTAAGTGCCATATTTGTTTTCACGATAAAAAGTGAAAAAACAACAAGGAAAAGAACTCAAAAGATTGGTATTTATCAGGATTGTAAATAAACAATGTCTCTGTACCAGTTTGTTGATCATATACGGGGTGTCCGAGTATTCCGTGTACATAGAGTTACTATGGATTTCTGGGGTGAAAATATGACCATGTAACCCAACTTACCTTAGTCCAAAAATTCGTAATTTTTGAGATACAGGTTTTATTTTAGTTTTTCTTAAGTAACTTTCTTAATAATTGTACTATTTGTACAAGATTCGGTGCTAAGGGGGGTTTTTTTGAGATGAGAAATCGAAATCAGCTTATAGTTTTGTTGTAAATTGTAGGGGGCGCCACTTATTGCACTGTGTATACTTTTTAATTGCGATAACTTTTTTGTACCACGCTGTAAGATATTTTGAATGAAATATTCGTATTTTTCGCCTTCTCCTGTCTAAAAAAGCTCTCTTGGTAAATATTGTTTCGAGCAATAGTTTCTGAGATAGTGAGATGTTTGTTTCAACTTTTTAATTAAATCGTCAAATTCGCAAATGCGTTCCTTCACATGTTTCTTCACGTTGTATAGTTACCTGGCAACGCTCAAAAATCACTCTGGCAATGATGTAAGATATCATATGTTCTATGACTTAACTGGCTTGTAGTAATACTGACAGAAAGTAATTTTTGACAGATATCAAACAAGTTTTACGAGTATTAACGAGAATTAATCCCTTCTCAAGCTCAACAGGGTTTTAAATCTAGATTATTATAGAGTACACTTCTAGTAAGCAAACTGATTTGATTTTAGTGTTTGGTTTTTTGCAACGGCAACGGTCGCAAAAGGACTCCTAACCATCAGACTTTTGCCAATATTGAGAGGCGACTTCGAGAAATTGGACAATTTAAGCCGATCAGGAATAATGCCGGGCGGCTTTCACAAGCTAGAGCACCCGATGTTGAAGAGGAAATTCTTGAAATTGTACACTAAAATCCTGGAATCAGCACTCGTTTAATTGAATGTCAAACGGGAATATCAAAAAGTACAACTAACTGGATCATTAGACAACAAATTATTCACCCCTTTCATATACAGTCCGTCCAGGAACTCTTACCTCCAGATCTTAGATCCCGTTTGCATTTTTCACAAATTATTCGAGCCCTGTTCCGGCTTTTCACACTAAAATCCTGTTTACAGACGAAGCACGCTTCACTCGACGTAGTATAACAAATATGCATAATAATCATGTTTACGCTGAAGAAAACCCACATGCTGTGCAACAAAGACAGCTTCAACGCGAATTCAGTATTAATGGCTGGGTGGGAATTGTCGCGAACTATCGGGCCGTTTAGATTACCAGATCGACTTTATGGTGACATTTACTTGAATTTCATCCGTGAAACTATTCCTGCGTTATTGGAAAACTTACCCATTAATTTACGTGGCGACATGTTTTTCATGCACGAAGGTACACTACCCCATTTTGTACGTAATGTGAGAATTTTTTTGTACCAAAGTTACCCAGATAAATGGATCGGAAGAGGTGAAGATGCTCCTTTTCACTGTCCACCTCGGTCCCCAGACTTAAATCTATACGATTTTTTTCCTTTGGGGTGCATTTAAATCGACAGTTTATCAAGTTTAAATCTACAACATTGAGCAATTAACGAAGGTGGCGGCTATATTGAACATTTATTGTGAAACCAATACCTTCTCAGTTGAGCGATTAAACTTTTTTCTAATTTATCAATTTGTAGGTAATCTTTTATGCCCTTAGCCAGTTGGTTTTTACATTCTTACTGTTGTTGTTGACCCGTTGATCTTTAAATTTATTATTGTTGTTAGCCTTTAAACATGCTCCAAATTTCAAAGACTATTCTTTTGGACCTGTCCTAAGCCTGGATAAAGTGTGAAGGAACGCATTTCCGAATTTAACAATGGAAATAAAAATGGAAACAAGCATCCCATTATCTCAGAAACCAGTGCTTTTACCAAGAGAGCTTTTTTAGACAGGGGAAGGCGGAAAATACGAATATTTAATTAAAAATATTATACAGAGTGGTGTAAAAAAGTTATGACAATTTGAAAATATACGCAGTGTAATAAGTGGCGCTCCCTACAATTTACAACAAGACTGTAAACTGATTTCGATTTCCCATCTCAGAGAACCCCTAAGCACCGAATTTCGTGCAAATAGTACAGTTATTAAGAAAGCTCCTTAAGAAAAACTAAAATAAAAGTATAACTTTGACACTCTGTATCTCAAAAATTACAAATTTTTGCCCTAAATGGTCATATTTTCATCCCAGAAATCCACAGTAATTCTATGTACACTGAATACTGGGACACCCTGTATTTTATAACCTTAGTCTCATTTTCGTGTATAATCATTTGAACCCCTTTACGTACACTACCTTATATTCCTATTCGTCCACCTTAATTACATACGTACATGAGACGGACCAAATTTGTTTAGAATCCGCTTTGGACCTTTACATCTTTAATATTCAACTGATGCTCGCAAAATTTGGAAATATTATGAATACAGCATTTAGCTTGTTACATAAATGTGGGTTATAAAATAGTTAGCGCAGCGAATTAGGGCTAATCTCTTGGACGCATTTAAAGTTTTTGCAAAAATTGATCATCAAAGAAATTTCCGAAAATAAAATTGTAAGAAACTGTAAGCATTAGTAATTTTTTTTTAAATTCCAGTATATTGAAGATGCCCTAAAACTAATAAAATTATTTTTAATGCTCACATCACACTTGCTGCAGGAAAATCCCTAAAGTGCAACAGAAATTACGCGTGTGGGCAAAAAGCAACTCACTTGGTCTTGAATCGGTACAAGTTGTATTCGGTGGAAGAACACACTGTTGGATAAAATATTCCTCCATATGATCAAATTTTTGAAAACTCGGTACAGAGAGTGACAGTCTAAACCTTCCCCGGGGTGTTCATCGACCATATGCCTAAACAAGGCCCATCTCATTCTATTGGATAACATCAGCTAGATCTAGGCCAGGCAATGTCAAGCATTTTGCAACTATAAGACGGTGACATTGAAGCACTATATTTAAAGTCATGGAATGTCGCCAACGAATATAAGTCAGCCTTGCCATCTTGTGGGATCCATAGAAACAATTCTGAAACAAGGAAAAAAACTCAAATGTCTTGGATGTATGTACATATGTACTTGAAAATTAGCGTGAATATCACGTGGTAAAATAACAGGTGCTTGTTATGTACTGACATATATAACCGACAATCGTCTTTCGCTAGCCGTTAAATTTTTCTCCTTTTTGTTAGTTCAGATTGTACACTTATTTATTTACTACACGTACCCACGTATAATATAATATGTATCTATCGAAATGTTTCTATCAGACTTTGTAATGTTGCTATTGATTAGCGTCGAGGTCAGCCGTATCTATGTAACCGCACGTGTGGGAATGATTTCATTATTTATAGAGGTCTTTTAGTTTTCGCAAGCAGTAATAATGAACCATATTTTTTTTCAAGCCAGCCTATAGTTTGGAACATAAAATTTGTACTGTTCTATTGAGTTAATAATAAAACCTCTGGTGACTGACCATTAGAAATTCGTCATGGATCTCTCTCTCTCTTTATATATATATATATATATATATATATATATATATATATATATATATATATATATATATATATATACATATATATATATATATATATATATATATATATATATATATATATATATATATATATATATATATATATATGATAAAAATAAATAAATAAAAATATATTTATTCCTGCCAACAAATCATAGTTGTTACACTTTAAACTTAAACTTATTTCTACAAGAACCAATACAGGAAAAGACAATCTTCCTAGCAGTAAAAACCAAATTACAAGGCAATAATACATTTTAAGCGATGCACAATTTTCTTAAAGAAGAATGTGCGTGCATCACCATTTCATAATCTACTATTAGTGTTTATTACAAATGTACTAGAACCATCTTATTTTAAATACATACTTTATTATTTTCTCAATAATGATCTATTTGGTTATCAAGCAACCAGTTAGTCAATTTATTTTTTACTAACCTATATGGCATCACTTTCAGTTCGTGAGGAATTATATTAAAAATTCTCGGAGCAGAAAAAGATAGGGACCTTTGAGTAGCACTAAAGGGGGTAGATGGTACATACACGTTGTCCAGGGTAATTAGTCTAGTATGAATAGAGTGATCAACTCTGTTTACCTTATGTTTGTTATTCAGTAAAATTCTTACCACCGATTTTATGTATAATTGCTTCAGCGACAAAACCCTAGCCAAATCATATAGTTGGTCCGTAGGAAATCTTCGCGGTTTAAACAGTATTATTTTTAAAACCCTTTTCTGGGCTATTACTAAAGACGAAGATACCGAATCACGCACAGACCCCCAAACTACCAAGCCATAGCCTATCACTGACTCCACAAGTGCTTTATATACATATAACAAATATTTCTTGGGTAACCACTGCCTAATCTGATAAAACCTAAAATACATTTTTCGAATTTTACTTGTTATATAATCTATGTGAGAATCTCATCTTAAATGCGAGTCTAGGTATACACCCAAATATTTAATGTTATCGGTGGAGCAGATCTTCAGATTGCAATCACAAGCCGCAAAATTATTACAGCCAGGTTCATGAATTTTTATAAAATTCTTGTCAGGATAATTCCTTTTATTAAACGTAAAGGCTATAAATTTTGATTTAACAAAATTTAAGGTTAATAAGTTCAAATCCAACCACAACTTTACCTTACTCATAGCCAGATCTGCCTTCTCAAAGACCCGGCCCCATATTTTATCCTTTAACATTATGACAGTATCGTCGGCATAACAAACCATAGATCGTTGAGATAAAATACGCAAAAGGGTATCTATATATATTGTAAATAACAATGGCCCAAGCACTGTACTCTGCGGCACACCGCACTCAATTGGAAGTGATGAGCTCACTGATTCTCCTATTTTTACTTGTTGCGTAAGTCCGATCAGTTATGATTTTATTAGATCATACGGGATACCTCTAATTCCACTATGCTCAACTTTCTCCAACAATATGCGGTGAGACACAGTGTCAAAAGCCTTTGTCAGGTCCAAGAATATCAAAAGTGATTTATCGCCATTGTCGAGGTTCTCAGAAATATGGTTTCTGTCTTCTGTCTAAAACCATACTGCGCATCGGATATTAATTTATTTTTATTTAAGTAATCGTCCAGACGCAACTTGATACATTTCTCAATAATTTTACTCAGGTTGCTGATAATTGCAATGGGATGATAATTCGTAATTTCGTTACGCGAACCACCCCTATGTAGAGGCGTTATGGTACATTTCCTTAAACTGTCAGAAAATAATCCAGCTCGAGAAATTAAATTTACTATATGGGATATGGGTTCGAGAATAAATCTGTTGTATCGTTTTAGAAAATCTACTTAAGGTTGTCGTCGCCACCACTTGAAGAGTTTTTAAGTGAATTTATAATTTGAATTATTTCAGAATCCATTATCGGTGCCAGAAAAAGTGATCCAGGTACTCTAGGGACACCATCAGGAATAGCATCCGTATTAGGAACAGTTATACTATTAGATAATTTCTTTCCTATCCTAGAAAAAAATTTATTAAACTCATCTGCTCTGAGTTTTTCGTGTAGAATTTCAATTCCATGTATATTTATATGTACATATGTACATATATACATATATATATATATATATATATATATATATATATATATATATATATATATATATATATATATATAAATTATATATATATGTATATATATATATATATATATATATATATATATATATATATATATATATATATAAATATAATTTATTCACTTCCTTCAAATCTCTATCTATAGATAACACGTAACACTCCAAGTTTTTGGTCTAGGTACTTTTTGCAAAATTCGACTTTATTCATCAATATAATCTCCTTCAAGAGCGATACAATCAGTCCAACGCTTTTCTAACATTTCTGTACCTTTCTTGTAGAAAGATTTGTCTTTGCGTTCGAAATAGGCCTCAGTTTCGGCGATAACTTCATCAGCCCCGCTGGGGGCCAAATTTGAAAAATACGGTGGATGAGAAAGCAATTCGAACTTTAGTTCATGCAATTTTGCCATCGCAACCATTGACTTGTGATACGGTGCGTTGTCTTGATAAAAGAGCACTTTTTTCTTGTTCATTTGGTGTCGTCTCTTTGCGATTTCTGCCTTCAAACGCACCAATAACTTTACATAATATTCGCTATTGATGGTTTTTCCTTTCTCAGCATAGTCAATGAAAATTATTCCGTGCGCATCCCAAAATATAAAGGCCAAAACCTTCCCAGCAGACTGTTTCTTTGGTAGCTTCAGGCGGCTTTCACCGGCTGCTGTCCACTCAGCTGACTGCTGATTTAAATCCGGTGTGTAGTAGTGGATCCATGTTTCATTCGTTGTCACCACTAGTATGAAAAAATCCTTTTTATTGCGCTTAAACAGGTCCAAACAGCGCTCAGAATCATCAACACGTTGTTGTTTTTGGTCCACGGTAAGCAAACGCGGTACCCATTTCGAAGAGAGGTTTTTCATGCCCAAATGTTCATGCAAAATATGACCAACACGTTCTTTTGATATCTTTAGGGTGTCAGCTATTTCACGCAGTTTCACTTGACGGTCATCCAAAACAATTTTGCGGTGTAACTACCACATTTGGGCGTCCAGAGTGTCAGCTATCTCATGCAATTTCACTTTACGGTCATCCAAAACAATTTTGTGGATTTTTTTGATGTTTTCCGATGTAACCACCTCATTTGGGAGTCCGGAACGTTCAGCCTCATTTGTATCTGTACGACCGCGTTTAAATCAGCATACCAGTAAATTATAAGTGATTTTCCAGGGGCAGAGTCTCCATAACACTTATCAAGCCATTGCTTTACTTGAACGGTATTTTTTTCCATCAAAAAATAGTTTTTAATCAAGACACGAAATTCGATTTTTTCCATTGTTTTAAAAATATCAAAAGTAGCGCCACTGTAACTTGTAAACTAATTGTCGAAATGTCATGAAATTTTGACACATATCGTTTGAAGGTTGGTACTTCCTAAATATCATATAGATTTTTTGTAAAGTGCGACATCTATGTGTCAGGCCAAAAACTTTTCAGCCTGTGTGTTATATTACATTTGCGTAGGTCAGTGTCATCAATTCATAGGCAATTGTAAGAAACAATAGTTTAGTCATGGTATAGTCAGTTACTTCTATTCATTATTGATGTCGATTGATTACTGATATCAAATATTATAGACTCATATCTATTCTGTCCCACTTATATAAGCTCTCCACTAAAATCTTAACCAGTCGCCTAACAGCAAAACTAGATTTCTGTCAAACTGTGGAACAGGCGGGGTTCAGAAAGGGATTTAGCACGATAGACCACCTCTACACGATACGTACTGTAATAGAAAAATGTACAGAGTATAAGGTACCAATACATTTGGCCTTCATTGATTTTCATAAGGCATTTGATACTGTTGAAATCTGGTCAGTTCTAAAATCCCTAGCGAATGAAAGAATAGATTCCAGATATGTAAAAATAATAGAAAATATCTATAAAGAAGCTTCTATATATATTAAAATTGACAACACAACCGTCCCTAACAACAAACCATTAAAAAGAGTAGGAAGGAGGAGATACTATCTCACCTAAATTATTTACGATGGTCCTTAAAGATGTCTTTAAGGAATTAGATTGGGATGAGAAGGGCATCAACATCGACGGCACTAGACTCAGCCACCTTAGGTTTGCAGACGACATAATAATGACAGCTAATAACAGCAATGAGCTACAGGAAATGTTGAGCCAGCTGAATGTGGTCTAAAATGAACTTTAAAAAACCTAAATTTATCAGCCCTGGAGATACCAACATGCAGATAGGAAATATATGGAGTTATTTCCTATCGGAAAGGCAAACCAGCATGCAGAAATTAACAGGCAAATAAGGCTGGCATGGGCAGCAT
This sequence comes from Pachyrhynchus sulphureomaculatus, assembly GCA_019049505.1. Taxonomy (NCBI): domain Eukaryota; kingdom Metazoa; phylum Arthropoda; class Insecta; order Coleoptera; family Curculionidae; genus Pachyrhynchus; species Pachyrhynchus sulphureomaculatus. The sequence continues at coordinate 180,580,276 of CM032456.1, read as the reverse complement.
TTGGGAAACTAGGATATATCTTAAAAAGTACTACAATAAATATATAAACCTAAAAACTAAAGTATACGTGTTCCACCAGTCAGCACATATGGAGTGGAAACGATGTCTCTGTAAATCATTTGTTAAAAAGCTTGTGACTTCACAGAGAACTATGGAGAAAAGCATGCTTGGTGTCTCTCTTAAGAATATAATTCATAACGAGCAGATAAGGATACGAGCCGTCACTGACATGACACTCGAGGCGGCAAAGAAGAAATGGCAATGGGCAGGTCTTGTGGCTAGATCATCTGAAAACAGATGGGTGTATATGATTACGAAATGGAGACCCAAAGAAACAGAAAGAAATGTTGGACGTCCACAGAAACGATGGGTCGATGATATAGTATTAGTAGTAGCAGACAAGCAGTGGTTAAATGTGGCGAAAGACAGGGAAGCATGGAAGAGATTAGAAGAGACCTACGTCCAGGACTGGACAGACTTATGTTGAGAAGAAGAAGATTCATTATTTTAGAAATCTTATTTTGGATGAAAAAAAAAAATTCACAGGTAAATTTGTAACAGTTATCAGACGAATAATATAAGTAACGCACTGGTGCCGTTTATTTCGTAAGTGTAAACGAACATTCACGATGAAGAACGCAGCGGTCAGCCATCAATTATGATGAATGATTTGATTAAAATAGTGAACAAAAACAGTTCGTGAGAACTGTTGCTTCTCCATGTGACATCTAAAAATATTTGCGCCTTTGTAAACTATAGATATACTAATGTAATCTGCGATTTTTCTTACATTTCCTGTCCCAGATTATTATAATGGCTTGGTTAACTATTTATTTGGTTGCCTTTTTAGCTTATTTATGTCTTTGTTTGTAACCTTTTGCTTTATAGATTTCTCATATATCATTCTCCTGTTTCTATTGTGCTTTGCTAGCCTTTGAAGAATTAGAAAAACTCTCTGTTTCTCATAACAAAATTTTTTGTTACTTTACCATTAAATAGTCCATTATTAATTGTATGGAACAGTCTATTATTAATTGTGTGGGTACAATATATTCTAGTATATTGTATCCGGGCATATATGCGTATATTTTTATGTTCAGAACAGCCGCTTTCTGAGACCCTTCTCTGTTGTCTGTATAATATTACACATTTATCTTTACTACAAATATTATAAGCGCTATTTTATACGTTCTAGAATCTAAAAACTACCCTATCAAATATCTTTGCTGTCAAGTTCAAATTCTGAAATTGAATTCGTTACGATAAAGTAGAAAGAGTTTCATCAAATTTAATATATTTCTTATCCTACTTTTCAGTCTTTTCATATCCATAAAGAAGTCACCCGGTTTTATATTACTTCAATACTAATACTTGATCGTTCGATCATCGCTTTAAAATGATGACATGTAACATACGGATACCTCAAGTTTTGCCTATTTTATATGCCCTATAAAATTCTCTCCATATGCCCGAGATACAATTGAATTTTGAAAGGTCATGCACATGTATCTAAGACCCGTATTCATAATCGTTTTTTGAAGTAACACTCTAACTTATTGAAGACCTCGCATGACGGCGGGTATTAAAAATTATTTATTATTAGTTGTTTGCCAAATAAAAAAGTTCAAGTTGTAATACCCAATTCAGCTTTTTTAAGGTTAATGACTTTATTTTGCGTTACTGAATAGTAATTTAATAAAACATATAACAATATTAAAAATTTTGCTCCCTTTATTCATTTTACGTACAACAAAAACTACTTTTTCGTCAATGAAAAACAATATTAGATTATTACCTGGTTTAATTAACTAAATTAGCAATGATATTGTAGTACACGCTTATTATTATTAAGTTTAACGCATCTTGGTTTCAATATCTAACAATAAAATATAACTTAATAAAATAATTTAGATTTTCAAGTGGACTAAAGTGTCCCAAGCAACCTGAAATAAATTCATACATCATTAGAAATATTTACTAATTCTTTTTACATTTAACGCAAACAAGACAACATTTAAATCTTCTAAATTTCTAAACGAAATGAAACGTAATTCGTTTTGTGATTTGTCACTTATTTTTTATTTAGCTGCTACTGCAGTTTCGTAGGTTTTCTACATTGTCAAGCGTAATACTACTAGTATGCAGATAAATAAAAAATAAGTGACAAATAAAAAAGTAATTCCATTTCATTTAGAAATTTAAAATGTACTGTCACAAAGTAACGGACACCTCAATTATACATTTATTTAGATACATGGTAGCTTAAAGTTAATTTAATAACTTGGTGTAGATGTGGCTAGTGTGTGCTACGTCTGTTCTATCATTTACAGCGTGCTGTTCGTTTTTAATTTCGATCATTTCTTTGATGGTTAACTTTTCGTAATTGTGGCTTTGTTTATGATTTTGGTCTCATTAAAACTGAAGTTGTGGTTTTGTTCTGTCATGTGTTTATGTAAGGCAATTGGGGCGTTTTTAGTGTATTTGTATCCACTTAGTCGGTTCTTTGGGGAGTTGGACGGTATTGAATATATTACGTTTGATTGGTACATTGTTGGTACTTTGCTTTTCAGATTGGTGTATAACGTCTTTAGTTTGTTATGAGTTTTATGGCAGGCCACAATGCCATATTTCTCCAGAGTATTCTCTAGTTTTCCGGAGAGTTCCTTTGTGTATGGTAACGGTAGGTAGTTACTTTGAGTTTGACTCTTTTTTTTTTTTTGATGATATTTTTGGTTATTGTATATTTTATGTATTTCTTTTTTTATTATTTTGTCAATTTAATTTTTTTTTTAATTGTTTTTTGAGAAAAACTTATTTTACTTTATTTATTACTTTTGGTCTTAGTGCTGGCGAGATTAAGTATAATGCTCGGTCTGTCAAACCAGTGATGGGACCTTGCGTGGTTAGAGTAATAGTTAAGGCATCGTCCCGACCAGGTAGGTTTGGTGTACCATTCTGTAATTATTTTGCCGTCTTTTCGAGTTAACATCGTTAAACTTTTTAGAGTTTATTTTTTTTACGAGGGTTGTGTAAAAAATAAGGTTACTCTCGGGCGGCTATGCTACCGATGAATCCTCATTTAACTTTTATGACTCTATTGTATAGCAGAGGTTTTCTGCCTAAAATAGGGTGAACCCTTAAAAATAATTCAGGTAGCAAAATCCAGTAAAATACGAGGGTTGTGTAAAAAATAAGGTTCCCACATTTTTTTCAGGTGTAAGGCATTTTTTATTTGAACTGAAAGGTACATCATTGGAAAGCTTAATTTCTTAGCTATTTTTCAACATAATCTCCAGATTTTTCCACGCATTTTTGTTAACGACTAATCCACTTTTGGAATCCCGCTTCAAAGAAGTCCGCCGCCAGTCCGTGGAGGAATTTGGTGACCGCTTCCTGCACTTCTTCATCAGTCTCGAAACGTTGTCCACCCAAGTGTAGGGAGCATGTTCAACGAGATCCCAGCAAAATTGTCGATTAAATCCTTGGTTTGGCGAGAGATGTGCGGGCGCGCATTGTCGTGGTGCAGTCTAACGCCTTTTGTCGGTCTTCCTCTCCGACGATTTTGGATGGCTCTTCTGAGTTTTTTCAAGGTCTCACAATAATTTTCCGAATTTATTGTGATCCCTCGAGGCATAAACTCAACAAGCAGGACACCCTTACGGTCCCAAAAGACCGTAACCATCACTTTCCCTGCGGACAGCGTCTGCTTGAACTTCTTCGGTTTAGGCGATCCGGTATGGCGCCATTGTTGCGATTGTTGTTTTGTTTCCAGGGTGACGTAATAACACCACGGTAACAATGGAGTCTAAGAAATCTTCGGTATTCTCGGCGCATTCTCGAAGAAACTCCTGGACACACTTGACGCGATCGGCTTTGTGGGTTTCTGAAAGCATGTGCGGGACCCACCGCGCACACACCTTGTGATAACGTAACTTTCAGTCAAAATCGTGTGGATTGTTTTTTCACAAACCTCAGGAACCCGGGCAGTCAGTTCCCGAATCGTTATCCTCCTATCCTCGAGCAGAATTCGCTCAATCTTCGACACAACTTCGTCGGAGATCGATGGCCTTCCGCTTCTTTGCTCATCGTGGATGTCTATGCGTCCTTCGGAGAACTCCCTACACCATTTGCGGACGTGTTGAACGCTGATACAAGCTTCCCCATAAACTTCACACAACTGCCTATGAATATCAACCGGTGGTAACTTTTTAGCGTGCAAAAATCGGATTACCGCACGAACTTCGCACCTGGCGGTGACGGCGATCGGGGGTTCCATCACGAATGGCTGTCAGGCCGGCACTGAACGTCGCAGCGAGTTCTACTAAGGCGGGATCTAGAGTGGGGGAATCAGCGCACACGGCGGTGTTGTCGGATTTCGCCTAGCATCTCGCGCGGCGAGTTTACAGCGTTGGGAACCTTATTTCTTACACAACCCTCGTATCTTTTTCTATTTACATTCTAAATTGTAATTTTTGATGGAATTTGTTGAACTCTTGGACATATATTTAATTTCTGTATCTGGCACTGCGAGTCGTCGACAAATCTTTTATAGAATATGATCTTGAAGAACGTCTTCTTAGACCTAGATCAACACTTTTTACTCTGGTGAAGGCAACATACTACCGAAATGTTAATAAATGAGATGATTAAATAATGAATTTTATAATATCTAAACAGAGTTAAAAATTACAATCAATAAAAGTCCTTCATAAATCTTTTGATACGATCGCTTCTTGAAAAACGTTTGTTCACAATTCTCTAAGTTATGATTTCAGTTATAATTTTACACACAATTATTGGATGCATACTTTTCTAATACCTATCCATGGTTACAGACTTTTCAATAATTTTCATTTTAGGAAAGCTGTTAGTGCATAAAAAAACCGTTTCTTGGCAATTTGGATCCTCATATATGTAAATAAATGGATAACTTTTCTTGTGTTTGTCTCAGATCAAACTAAATTAACACGTGTACATGTCTATCAGGAATATTAGATGAAATATATAGTTCTTACACAATACACTGAGACTCGTGGAGCATCTAGACTTTTAATGTAAATTATATGAATTTTTAGTTGTGTAGTAAATAAGTCGGCTTGGATTCCATTTAAGAGTTATTCAGCTTGAAAGTTGCCTTAATGAACTGAGAAGGGAAATCAAAAGAGAATCCATCTTGCTTACAATAATTATTTGAGGAGGGCTAAGACTTCCATACGTGAGGACCTGCGATCTTTCTGATCATTTATCAAACTTAAAAAATCGACAACCTAGCTGCCGCAGTCTTTCACGGACAATGACCTCCAATGCTCTTATACGGATCCGAAAAAGATTGCGGATGCTTTTGCACACTTTTTTTGTGGCATGTATTGTGCCCCTACACCAACAGGGCATAATTATCTCCAGGGAAGGGCCGATTTGATTCATCTTGTCTCTCTTCCCTGCCTCACTGATGATATGATCTTGGCTGCTCTGGCGAAGTCAAAGAATAAATTCACTCAAGGCCCTGATAAGGTCCCTTGTTTTATTTTCAGGAATTGTGCTCGAGCCTTGTTGAGGCCCTTGTCTTTCATCTATAAGTTATCCCTGAAATCTGACACTTTTACTGAAATCTGAAAAACGACAAGAATTACACCTGTATTCAAGAAGGGCGATACTAGTATTATTTCCAACTACAGGCCTGTGTCAATACTGTCACCATTTGCTAAAGTTTTCGAGATGGCAATATATGACTCATTGTTTAAGCAAATTAAGGGACGTTTGACACAGGCTCAACATAGTTCCTTTGGCAACCGCAGCACGGTCAGCAATTTGGCTTCCTTTGCGCAATTCACGGGGAAACCCTTGAAGATCGTCAGCAGGTGGACGCTATCTACACAGGGTATTTGATCGTATTGATCGTTCCACTCTAGCACGTAAACTGACTAGTATGGGGTTCCACGATGATTTGATATCATTCCTTCGGTCATATCTTCATAATCGTATTCAATATGTTGATATCCGAGGCCATCTTTCATTTCAATTCGTAGCTACTAGCGGCGCTCCACAGGGCAGTAACCTCTCACCATTGTTGTTTTCAATTTTTATAAATGACATTGTTGAGTCCATTGTAAGTAGCACACTCTTATTTGCTGATGATCTTAAACTGTTTCGGGTAATTCATGACATTAATGATTGTATTATACTTCAGAAAGACATACGTACTATCGAAAATTGGTGTGCTATCAATAAGTTGACCTTGAATCTCGGGAAGTGTTTTGTTATGTCGTTCTCCAACCTACCGAACCCCACTCATTATGAGTATGTCTTGGATAAAGCGATTATGAATCGTTGCTAAACTTTCTGGGAGTGGTGTTTGATACCCGATTCTGATTTCCCAATCACATTGCTCGGGTTTGTGGAGATGCGTAGAAAATGCTTGGGTTTATTTTTCGCAATTCAAGGTGGTTGGTAGATATAGGGTCGCTCAAAGTGCTCTACTTTGCTATGTGCGATCTAAGTTAGAATATGGCGCAGTGATTTGGCACCCAATCTATCACAAATACATTGATAGAATATAGAACATACAGAGAAAGTTCCTTAAGTTTCTGTGCTTCAGAGATGGCGGTACTTACCCTCCTAGAGGTATAAAAAAACAATATCTTGTTAGGGCGTTTCAACCTGCCGTCGTTGATGAATCGCAGGATTTACTTGCTGGTTCAATTTTTGTTCAAGATATGTAAATCCTTTATTGACTGCCCTGACCTGCTTTCCTAGATCAACTTTCATGTGCCTTCTCGACTTACCAGATTTCCTCATGTTTTTTTGTTTGAGTACACCAAGAACTAATATTTTATTGATGACTCCTTTGTATCAATCCATGAATATTTTCAATACGGTTTGTAGCAATTTAGATATGCACAACTTAACTCATGCTCAATTTACTAAATTGATGAAGATGAAGGTTCTTGATGATCGGTGGACGTGTCCACATCTTTGAGTGGTATTTGATTGATATGTACTAGTTATACATGTCGTTATACTTATTTTATACAATTATTGTAGTTTTCTTCTTTTCCCTCTTTAATTTTTTGTAATTTTTTGTAATTTACACATTTGTCTTGTAAATGGATATTTTATCTGTTAGACAATAAATATTATTATTATTATTATTATTAAAACTTGTTTGAGAAATTACAGGAATTAAAAAAGTTGTGTTCTGAATTTTCATTAAATTATTTGTTTACCTATTGTTTAAAGTGTGTAAAATTAAACCACGTTAGATTTCAGAGGTGCCATATCCAATATAATTAAGAGTTTCTACGTTCCTCCTGTTAGAATTACAATATTAAAACCTTTAATATATTAGTACTAGCAGGTAGGATTTTGAGGAGGTTTTAAAGCAACCAGTTTCGAATGAAAACTATAAGCAATATTTTATTATAATTCAAAAAATAACTTTTAATTGCAACAAGAACTATTTTTTTTTATAAAAAAAATTTGGATTGTTAGTAGGGGATTGCAAAATACAAATGCAAAATGAAGACTTTTTTTTAGAGCCCAATTTTTTCACTTTCTGTCTCAATTTAAAATGGCGTTGAACTTAAAAAGTTTATTGCGTATTGTTATGGGAAGTGAAGACATTAGAATATTTAAATGTTGCCTTGTTTGCGTTTAATGTAAGATGAATTAGTAAATGTTTCGCATGATGTCGTCTCGATACAAATGAATTTATTTCGAACTGCTTGGGACACTTTAGCCCATTTGAAAATCTAAACCATTTTATTAAGTTTTATTTTATTGTTAGATATTGAGACCAAGATGCATTACACCTAATAATAATAAGTATGTACTACAATATCATTGCTAATTTAGGTAATTAAACCAATTAAGAATCCAGTATTGTTTTTCATTGACGAAAGAACTATATTTTTATACGTAAAACCACTAAAAGTAGCACAACTTTTTAATATTGTGATATGTTTTAATAAATTAATATTAAGTAACGCAAAATAAAGTCAATAACCTTATAAAAGCTGAATTGGGTATTAAATCTTGATTTTTTTTATTTGGCAAACCCCTTTAATATGAATATTAATATAAATAATTTTTAATATTCGCCCTCATACGAGGTCGGAAAAATCTTTAATAAGTCAGAATGTTACTTCAGAAAACGACTATGAATACGGGCCTTAAATACATGTTTGACCTTGACCTTCCAAAATTCAATTGTATATCGGGCATATGGAGAGAACTTTATAGAGCATATAAAATGGGCAATACAGTGTCTTCTTAACTAGTACAAATTTAGGAAACATCAAATTAGTAAAAAAAATATTACATTTTTATGACATCTGAACGGGACCATGTACTATACACAACTGTTTCAGCATTTGGTGTTTTAAATACTGAAACAGTTGTTAATATTACATGGTCTTTTCAGCTGTGTATTTTAAAAACGTAATCTTTTTTTTACTAATTGGATATTCCCTAAATTTGTAAGAATATATGTATATTTTCATGTTATTTAACTAATTACGAACGTTCTATTTGATCTAGATAAACACATTATTTTTAAAATGCCGAAGCGTTAATAAAACATGGTGATTAAATACTGAATTATATAGTATCTTAATAAAGTTACAAATTACAATAAATAAAGATCGATAGAAATAAATGTACTATTTTAATCTGGCTCGATTATTCAAAAACATTTGACATGCTCGACCACTCACTTCTAATTCATATCCGGAAGTTTGTAGATCTGGACAAAGACGCTGTTAAGTTTATTGGAGAATATCTGAAAGATCGTCATCAGAGAGTTGTCTTGAGTGGATCTTTTTCGGACCTCCAAAGGGTGACCAGAGGCGTCCCGCAAGGATCAAGTTTAGGCCCTATTCTATTCTGCATTTATACCCATTTATTTCCGTCATTTCTCAAAGACTGTAACTGTCAGATGTACGCTGACAATACTCAGTTGTTTTACTTTTTTCCTGAGAATGCAGTGCTTGACAGTTGTCGACTGATAAATGGTGATTTGGAGGTTATACAGAGAGCTTCGGAGAAGCATCATTTGAAACTTAATCGCAACAAATGTGTCGCGATGTTGTTCGGTAGACCAATTGTTGTAAAGAGACTCACTTCACTAGTTGAAGTTAATATTTCTAATGAAAGGATACCTGTTAAAGCTGAGGCTAAAAATCTTGACTTAATTTTGGATTCAACTTTAAGATTTAAGAAACACGTGTCGGCTTGCATTAAGAGGGCAGTGGGTCTACTCAATTAAAACTCATACTTCGCGATTCTATCATTTTATCTATATTTAACCACTGTGATGTTGTTTACGGCTCCTGTTTGACTGCAGAAGATACAAAAAGAATTTAAAAATTTCAGAAATATTGTTTACGGTTTAGCTACGGTATAAAGAAACGAAATCCAGTTACTTATAAACTGAAGAAAGCTAAATGGATTGACATGAAGTCAAGACGATATTTGCATTGTTGTACCGTGTATCATAAAATTATCTGCACAAAGTCACCTACGTATATTTTTAAAAAAATTCCGTTCAAGACTGACGTTCATAATATAAATATAAAAAGCAGAGGCTTACTTACGCTCCCACTTCATAAAACAGGTATATTTGAGAGGTCTGTCACTTACAATTTAGTTAAAACTTATAACAATCTACCGGACATTCTAGAATCTAGATCAGTCAAATATTTCAAAAAGTACCTAAATCATTTGTTATTGCAGAATGATTGAAGAATTTACTTGTTCCTAAAAATGTAAGTTTTCTAATCTTAAATCATGGCTTTCTGTAACTGACATAACATTTTTTTTTTGTTTATTATTTGGTTGTGCATCATATAATTTGGTTGTGCATTATTATTATTTGGTTGTGCATGTGTTAGTGTGTTGCTGCCTAGGGGCAAGTGTAAAGACAGATGGACATATATTTTGCTTCAGGTAAATTAAGTTTTTTTTTCTTTTATCTTTGTTCAGCTTGTCGCCTCAACTTTTCTTTATTTTTTTTTATAATTTCTGAGAATGGATTGAATGGATATTAATATTAAAAGGACTAAAGAAACTAAACATACACAAGCTCAGTTTTTCTTGGTGGAGTAATATGGGTAAGAGATAATTTTTGTACGTCTTTTGAATACAGTCTCTACAGTTATTCAAAATTTACGGATTTTAGGCACCATTCATTTTGAAATAATAGGATCTAACTTCAGCTAAGAAAATGAAAAAACACTGAAGGGTTATGTAGTTGTTAAGGATAATTTTGATATGATACAACCGTTTTCTCCTGAAAAGTAAAATAGGTGATTCAGTGAAACACTAGCCTTAAATAAGAAAAAAGGTGTATTAATGACTAAATTAAAAGTTCTAACTTTGCTACTCTGCTATTACCCTTTTTAAAAAAATCCTTAGTCTATTAATAAATAGAGTCCTTAAATCAGGATTTTTAATTAAAACTTTGCTACACACGATGTTGAAGGTTCGTGAGGTTCACTTCACGACTTATCAGTTCGGTACGATGTAAAACGCACTGGTCAACGGGAAACTAGGTCTACGAAATGATATACTGATGACTTACGGTTTGTCTATGAGTTTTTGGCCTGTCCTGGGATATTCAAAACACTGATGTCTCCACCTTGGCTACCCCTATTCTCTTTGGACTACTAAACTCTTCTTGGCCCCTAAAGGTCTGGGAATAAACAGGATATTTCAAGGAAAAAGGGCCTTGTACTGACCACTAAAATCGTTTTCACACTACTATATCACTAATATATCAGTACGGCAACTTGATAAAGAAAGCCTACTGAGCGGCTTTCTAAAAAAAAAGCCCTACTTCATCTCGGCTGGGAAAAAAGACCAGCTGCGGCTATACGATGGAAACAGCCTCTTGCGGCTACATGAAGGAAAGAACCTACTCCGGCTTCATGTTGGAAAAAAAGCCTACTACGGCTTCATGATGGAAAAAGCCAAGATCCATGTCATCCGGACCCTTTAATATCTTTCTCCCTTCCGTATAAATCACGTCAAGATGGCTACTTCCCGGATACAAATATCTAGCCAATCGATGCATTAGAAACGAATTAAATAAATCCAATAGAAAACACGCAATGCACACTCTAATAAAAACGGCTCTTAAATTCGAGTGAACTACACTGCTTAAAAGTTAGTAAACACTGCAATAAATATAAAAATGGAGAAAAATTGTAAATTATAGGGAGAAAAACAGTAACGTAACATGATCTTAAAATCTAGGAAAAAATGAACGTTACAAGCTGCACTCTGTCCTATTCACTGTATATTGCATACTTTGAATAAAATTGTTTATTATTATTATTATTAACATGTTTCATAAATCCTTTAATATGGTCGCCACTTTAAAAATTTAATTCACAATTCTATAAGTTGTGCTACTCGAGTTATAATTATTTCGATATCGTATATATTGGAGCAAACAAATTTAATTTTACTTATTATATCTCTAATTCGTTGTGGTACACCTAACAGTTAGAGCATCGTAAAATAAAGCACAGCTTAATACTTCTGTATTTTTTCCGTGGCCTTCGAACTTTTGACATAAAACTCCCCAATTTTTTTATACTTATAAAATAGTTGTAACTCGACTAAGATGATACAAAAAATACTTCCTCATCTTTTGTTTATCTCTTTACTTTTATAAAGAACAAAAGATCTAAATCATAAAGCAACCTGTCCAATACTAAAACAAAGACGTCTAATTCATTTCCTTACTTTCGAATTTCAAACAAAGGTCTCAAAGTGCGTAGGTTTTCGTCCTACAAACAAAAAAATCCTTGACATATTATCCCTCATCCCCATACCGAACACACTCAAAGGCTTCGTGGCTCAACGACTCTACCACTTGACAGTCGAGCAATAACGTCATCGACAGGCGATATGCTTCTCTGTTATTCTGAACGGAGATTGAAATTTCCGCGATAAGAGTTAAACCATTTTCATTGTTTGTCGAATAACCCGAGAATAAATTGTGTGCTAGTAGAGGAGTTTTTAAATATGCGAACAAAAAGGGCTGTCAACTGCATATAAAAGGTACCGATATTCAATAATCCGAAGGAAATTAAAATAATTTCTGGTATAGAAGGGTATTAAAATAAGAAAGCTTTGTTCAACCTTCAAGACATTTTTATATTGTGTTATTTTGACCTATTTTATTAATGGATATGTTTTTATCAACACTCAATATGCTTATAATTTGGTCCTGCTGTTGTAGCTACGCTCAATTGCAAGGAAGGTAATAAATTGGCGAACAAAATTGCTATCAATGTTAAAATACAAGATTTAAGAAATCAGTCCAATTAAAATAAATGAAATCTGAAAAACTAAAAACTTATTTTATTAACGATTAAATTCAAGGTTAATACTCTAGGTCAAACATTTATATACGAATTTTTAAGGAGATTTAATAAATAGTTTTGTAAAAAAATGAAAATATTTTTTCCTGAATTACTGTACAGATAGACTAAGTATATCATTAATGAAATCGCTCTCTATCAAATCAGTCATCCCTTTAAAATAAGTGCGACAGGGACAAGTAGAAAACAATGGAGAAAATTGCAGTGCTGTCCTATGCAAAAAGTTACCTTGGTCCACTTCCGTGTTGCCACTTATCCTCATTAATGTTAATGACCGTTTATATGTGATTATATATAATTTATTAAAGTTCAGATTTAGAAAATATTCAGCCGCTACTTAAAAATATATTGTTATTTACCATGTTTTATATTATCTAAAATGATATTGAGGAAACTAGCGGACCAAGGAATTTTAGCAGAGTCGTTAGCAATCAATCGAGTCAGCCAGTTTTCAGCATCGGCTAGATATGTGACCCTATTTTAATGTAAATATGTTGGGGCTGAAAGAATATTAAGTAACTTGGTAATTTTTGAAGTCTATATGTGTTGTGAGTATTGTGATATTTTTAATATCAAATAATATTATTAATTTTTTTTTTAAATTTGTCAAGGATTGTAACATTTGTAAAAAAATTACTGTTAATGTTTTTTATTTTCATTTTAAAATTTTAGCAAACAGTACCATAAAGGAGATTTAGGATACCCAACTAATAATTAATTAGTTGTTTTCAAATTTTACTATTTTTTTTAGCTTATATATGCTGAGATATCTCAGTTGTCCCTACTACCCAAGTTCCAAATAAGAAAATACCATTAACTAGAAGTTTAAACGGCAGCGAATTAAAAGCAAGCAATTGAAAACGAGTAAAATGATATTTACTTCAACAGATATTTAAAGATAATATGTCAAATTCTAAGTTTTTGAGCATCTGTGCAATCAAATCTAAATTTTATTTAATCTCAAAGATTTTAAAAAAAGTTATAGAATGTGTTTTTTTCATTTTTTACCATCCTTTACAATAAACTAAATACCAAAAGAATATAAAATCAACAAAATGTTTTCATAAGTCATAAGGGGATCGATCATTGAGAAATAAATCAGGAAGAATTTTAAGTTACATTGAATCATAGGTTGCAAAAGTAGATAAATTCAATTACGAGGGTTGAAAAAATTGCTTGATTGTCAAATTATTGTCGAACTCGTTGCGTCTTTAGTTTTAACGATTTTTTTTTTCCAAAAACTGAATTAAAGCAATTTAAACAAGCGTTATTTTGTTTTTCGTGAAATAATAAATAAAAAATGTATATTCAATTCATTTTTTTTTTGTTTTAGGAGCCGTCGGCGGTGACGGTGACGATGCTGACGATAAAGAAAAGGAGGAAGAGGCCGAAAGGGAACGACTTGAAGCTATCCGAGAGGCCGAGGAAAGGAGAAAGGAAAAACATCGTAAAATGGAAGAAGAACGTGAAAAGATGAGACAAGAAATCAGGGATAAGGTCAGTTAAATAAAACAGCTTAAACGTAGGATTCTTCAATCATCCATTGACTAATAAGGCAGAGGATAAATATTAAATGATTTGACGTCGAATAATAACAATGTCTTTAGACTTTATTTAAGATATCCAGTTAGCTATAAAATCAAAGAGGATAACTTTCTTCATTACCAAAATTATTAATACTCAAATTTGTAAAACAAAAAATGACTCTAACAAAAGAAAAATAGAAAAAACTCTCAATGCAAAAGAAAACATCCAAATATGAATAATGCTGTCACTAGGTGATTAACGATTGCTGTAAAATAGGTAAAGTAATGAATCTAAAACAATTTGGTGGTTTCAATCCGCTCACATCCAAGCGGTAGAGCAAAACATGTTCTAGTTTGCTAGTTCATGAGTCGGCTTAGTAGCTTACTGAAAATATTCACCTGCTAATGCAGTATATTTTATCGTGCAAAATAGCTTATCAAATATTTTTTTTATGGGTCTAGCACACGTACTGCAGAGAAGTCCGTAAAGCGCTACAGGCGCGACACGTGTGCGGAAAAAGCGATTCACGTTGTTTTTGAATCGCTGTAAATTGTACTCGGTGGGAAACACTGTACTGGGCAAATTATTCCAAAGGGATGATGTTCTCCATATAACAAACTGCTTAAAAAGCGTTGTACGAGGAGTAACAAGCTGAACCTCATAAGGATGTGAAGCATTAGCGCGACGTGTATTTCTAATATGCACAGCTCTGGGATGAATTGAACGAGCTACATCCTTCGAACACTTTCCATGAAAATACTTGTAGAATGGGCTCAAGTCGCCAACCGTTCTTCGATGTTCCAGCGAATCAAGGCCGCCGGTCAGTTCCGGGTCTCCAATCAGACGAACAGCTCTTCTCTGAATAGAATCCAACAAATGCAGTGTATGTTTGGGAGCGGAGCCCCAAACATGGAAGCAGTATTCCATATTTGGTCGAATTTGAGCTTTGTAAAGAATTAACAGTTGTTGTGGGGAGTAAAGCTTTCTGGTTCAAATTAATATTCCCAACTTTTGAGAAGCTCTCCTTGCTATGCCTACGACATGTTCATGACAGGACATGTTTGCTCCTAAATTAACGCCCAACAAATTGAGTGACGATGTTAAAGGAATGGAGTGCCGCGCCGTCGGATTCAGCAACGTTAACTTTTTTAGAAAAAACGGCCTCCTGGGTTTTTGAAGAGTTAAATTCCACTTGATTTACTGTCTCCCCAAGATAGAATTTCTCCAGGTCTTTGTTAAGTTGAACGACTTTCTGCTGTCTGCGGATATTCGTCTGAGTAGCCGATATGCGAGTGTTCAAAGTGAATGAAAAGATAAGCGTACTGTCATCTGCAAAGCTGTAGACTGGGTTTCCGGTCTTTTCCAGCAGATCGTTAATGTAAATGAGGAAGAGAGTAGGAAATAGCATGGAACCTTGGGGCACACCGGCGTTGATAGTGAAGGTGTTAGAAAGAAATCCGTCGACTGCCACTCGTAAAGAACGCTCTCTGGGGAAATAATTTAAAATCTTATTCTTCATTTTTCAACCTCGTTTTTTAAAGGGCTTACCTCATTACCTTAAAAGGCTGAGGTATATTTTCGTCAATGAAGAAAAGAACTATTTAATTTAATTAATATAAAATATAAACTTTTTTAATAATGAATATAAATATATAGGTATTGAAAATATTAGGTACTATTCTTTCTCTGTATTACTAGCCTTTTTTAGTCATTAGTATCAATTATTATCCATTACCTGTTAGAGCACCACCTACTGTTTTTTTAACTAATGTGACGTCACGCGATTTTAAATGTTAATTGGTTTACTATATTACGTAACTTCTGGTAACACAGTCGATGAGGTACATAATCGAACGTAATAAATAATATGGAGAACAAGCATAACATATACCTTTTAAAAAAGGAGAAAAAATCGATTTGAATAATTATTGAGGAATTAACCTCTTGTGCACAACTTTAAAACTGACGACAAAAATTATAACCAATAAAATAACTCCACTTATACAGCTTTCCGAAGAACAACAAGGTTTCAAGAGCGGAAGATCCTGTAACGACGCAGTATTTGTAATCAGTCAAATTACTGAAAAATCAATTGGGTATAACAGGCCAGCGTTCTTATGCTTTATAGATTTGGTAAAAGAATTTGATAGAGTACAGCTGCAGGACGTGGTGCACACACTTTATGACAAGAATATTCCATTGGATCTAATAAAACTAATTGAGAACATTTACAAAAGAAAAAATAAAATAGAAGCGAGAGTAAATTCGGAGTTACCTGAACCCATAGAGGTAACAACTGGTATTAGACAAGGAGACTCACTGAGTCTTTTTAACATTATATTAGATGAAATAATTAAACAGGTAAAAACAAAAAAAAGGCCATAAAATGGGCAATAAAGAGATACAAATATTGTGTTACGCCGACGAGACTATCCTAGTCGCTGAGAATGAAGATGACTTGCAGAGATTATTACAGCAATTTAATACAGCAGCAAAGAAATTTAATATGAAAATATTGGCTGAAAAAACCAAATCAGTAGTTATCTCGAAAGAACCAATTAGGTGCAAGCTGGAAATCGATAATCAGATTATAGAGCAGGTGATGACAATTAAATATTTAGGATTTAAATTATCATATAACAACATAGAAGAAGAAATAAAAGAACAAATAGTAAAAGCTAATAGAATAATGCTTGAATAACACTATCTGGAAAAATAAATACTTGAGAACAGAAGTAAAATCTCGTATATATAAATCTGTAGTTCGACCACTTATGACCTACACAGCAGAGACAAGACCAGAAACACGCAAAACTCAGAGATACTTACAGACAATTGAAGTGAAAACGTTAAGAAAAAGGAAGAACACTTTGGGATAGAGAAACAAATGTCAACATAAGGCACATATGTGAAGTAGAGTACATTCACAGGTAGATAAGAAACCGAAGACAAGAATGGAACCAACATATTAGACGATTAGAGAAAATAGCTCGAGTTAAATCAGCGGTGGGCCGAAGGAGTATAGCACGCCCACGAAAAAGATGGAACGACGATCTGTAGCGACGATACATTAAAGAAAAACAGGCAGGAATGCCTAATAGAAAGAAGAAGAAGAAAATAAGTAACATCTAATACATGAAAATCTTAAGTTCTTGAGTTTATATACTAGAAACTCATATAAAAAATCGATTATATATTTTTGTTTTTCAAATTACACATTTACATTAAGAATATAAGTTTTTGGCTACAATACTGTATATGCCGTTGAATGATATATGAAATAAACTAAAAATAGCCAGTGTCCCCAATGTAATAATAACTAATCTTTTGGATCTTTATTTACTAAAATCAATTCAGTAGTTTATGCTTTACGGGGAAATCAATAAACGTAAAAACAGTTAGCTATAAAAAATATGAGCTCCCGTGCATATATGCTGATTACAATATAAGAGACACATTCTCATTTGTTAACAAAATAAATAGATTGACACTACCAGAAAATGGTAATCTCTTTGGACTTGGTGTCTTTATTTAAAAATATTAAACTTAATTGGAAAAAAATGGAATTTAATTCAAGCATAAACCACTATTTCAAAGCATAATTTCTTGATTCTTATAAAACTGATCACAACAACACGTATTTTAGTTTTAACCAAAAAATTTTCAAGCAAAAACTCCAATGTGGTTTCCTATAAGACCAATTCTAACCAAAATTGTGTTTGACCATCTTTTGGAAACGATGGTACCTCAATTACCATTTAACCTACCCTTTTTGTACAAATCTATTGAGGATCTGATTTGCTCTTAACCCTAAGATAATACAGAAATCGTTTTAAATCATTTTAATACATTGAACACCCATATGCAGTTCACTCTCGAAATAGAGCAGAATCCAGAGTAATAAAAGCGAGTGACAAGAGTATTATACTTGACTAGTACAAAAAAACTGACAGCGTCACGCAAATTTATAAATTACTTCTCCAATCACCAAAAAAATCACAAATGTAACACCGTGGTAGCAGCGTGAAAAACAGCATCATACACATTAGTGATGATAGGTTTCGAAAAAGAAGAATTGTACAACATTTTATTAACAATGCCTAATTTATCACCCTAATATCGTTGATGCTCCTACTGATAAGGCGCATGCGCAGCACATGATATACCGGAAGCTACAATCATATACTCAAGAGTCACCTTATTCAAAGACTTTCCAAATATAAAAATTGCGAAATATAACAGCATACGAGGTTCTGAACTGTTTTAAAAAATAAAGGATAGAACTCATATTTTGTACAATAACTGCGTAGTTTATAGATTGTCTTGTTTGCAATGTGAAGTTTGTGACATTGGACAGACATTGCAGTGGTTAAAACAGAGGCTCCCATAGCACACAAGTGACTGCTTATTGGGAAAGAATTCATGTGACGTATTGCAACATCATTTGAAAACTGGTCATAATTTTGACTATAACAACGTTAAAATTTTAGCTCATGACAACTATAAAGGGAAACTTTTTAAAGAAATGTACCACATAAACGGGGACCCCAACTCAATCAACTATAAATCAGACACTAATCAACTTAGTAATATCTATAGCAACATAATCAATACTTAATAATCATTTACAATTACAACATTAATAATTAAAAATTTGCCACCTCTTGGTATAAAGTAAGTAAAGTTTTTTTCTTTTGCTGTTTTTCCGTTCATCTGGAATTCACGTCAGTACATATGCACAGAGGCTGATTTCTCTCAGTTTGTGTAGAAAAATCGAGATATTGAGTTATAATTTCGAGGGCTAACTCGCATTTTCGTACGCTGATTTATTTATTTATTCTTTTGTTCATATTTATTTGTTTTATTTTCAACATCCTAATACCTAGACGAAAAATAACATGGTTTTTAATATATCTAATCCGTGTATTAATACTTTAGTTACTCCTGAAGAAATTATCAAACGATAACGAAATACTGAGTATTAAAGAAGAAAAGAGGTTTATTTACATTCCAGACTGATTCCCGTAATCAAACTCGCATATATATATATATATATATATATATATATATATATATATTTATATATATATATATATATATATATATATATATATATATATATATATATATATATATATATATATATATATATATATATATATATATATATATATATATACATATAGTCAGTCCAAAAAGTCTCCATACACGACCACCTGCTTTCTATACTATTTTTCTGTTATGTTTCACTAAATTAACATTTAAAACTAAACCACCGAGGATTAGTATTAAAATCAACTACAGAACATTTAGAAGTTACATCATTGTTATAAAAATGTAAACAAAATTAATGTCAAAAAATCTCCATACACTTAACAATTACCAATAATAGTTTGACAGAATATATCGGAAAATAACAGCATCATTTAAACTAATATTTAGTGAGACCGCCGCACAGTGGAACCGAGGCGGCGAAAAGTCGATTTTATAAAAGTATGTGGAGAAGGATAATAAACACAAAAATTTGAAGAGAAATGTCTAAATTCAAAGAATCAAGTGTAATTTATTATGTTTACCTATCTGAATAGAGTATATTCCTTATATAGATCAGTCAAATAAATTACCTCTGATAACACATTACATTCTTACGTTTTTATTTCATATGCTGACCACAATTTTTTAAGAACACTATGCTATATACATTTTTTAATTCAAAGTTTGACATAATAGCTGCATTAACACGTATTGGTTTCGTTTCTGATGCGAATATTTACGTGCCAAATTAAATAATGCCAGAGAATCAAAAATCTTCATAAAATTGTATCTTTATTTAGGCGTAACTATTTATCTACACTTTCCTACAATCTAAAATTAATTTTTATTAGAAGATTACATTGTTATTTATCATATCCAAATCGTTTTAAGTGCGATCCAGTGCGGTTACGAGTACAATTAAATCATATATCCACGAACGTACAATTTGACTAGGTGAAAAAAGGGATATATAATCTCATTTTCGCCACACTGCGAAAGGTTAAAGTTCTGTCAGTAGACGAAAAATAGCCTGTTTAATACAATTTCCTTTCAGGAGAGACAGTTAAATATTCTAAATGCTAAATATAACTTGAAATATAGAGAAATTAAATTATATAAGGATAGATATAGTGCACTAGTTTTTTTATGAACTCTAGCTGTGTAGCGTATATATTAAGCCCTGAGAAAGAGTCATTCATATGCGGAAGGCGTGTATCTAAATGTCTTAATTCACAATCAATATACAAGAGTTGTCTGAAAATAATGGTTGTGACGAATAACACCATATTTATGTTGAAACTCAAAACTTTTCAGACTACTCTCGTAACATATTTGAGTTATCGCCGAACTATATAATGTCTTTACGAACATATGTCGTCTAAGCATGAAACAAATGATTATTATGCAATCTTTCGATTGTTCTTTCCATCTAAGGAATTGCGTATCTGTTTTGTTACTATGGTAATCGTTTCAGTGACCGACTCACAAATATTATGCGTTTGGTTATAGCGAACGGTTATCATTTCGAGCGCGTTGAAGCTTTAGGGTTAAAACAATTTGACGTTGATAGTCCTCTTACATTTGCAACTTTGCAGCATTATTAAACAATTAAAAATCACTCTGTATAATAAGGTAAGTAAAATATATTATTATAACTTTAAATTAAATTCCATCGCCATATTAAATCCGCCATTTTGAATTTTTGAAATCTGACAGCTTATTTGAATTCAGCGATCCTAAAAACCTATAATAACATGCATGATATGAAGATCCGTCTGTTCCCCGAATTGCGTGACTGAAAAGGTTAAATATATGTGTTCGTGTTGTGTGAATTTTACACAAATATATTATTTTTAATTATTATAATGCCACACAAATAGTTTATGTGATCATTCATTGCATATTTAAGAAGTAATATAATTTTTGCCCCGAATCGGGCAAATGGCTCCACTGTGCGCCGTTGGCCTTGATAATCTCCTGTAACCTTTTTGTCATGCTTGCAACCAGCTTTCTAGTAACTTCTGCTGGCATGTTCTCCCATTCGTTCAATATTCTCTTTTGAATTCTCTATTTGAAACATTATGTTTGCGAACGCTCCCTTTAAGTTATTCCCATAAATGCTCGATGGGGTTAACATCGGGTGATTGCGAAGGTGTATGAAGCTGCTGTCACACATTACAGATCATCCATTCTCGCACCAAATTTGCGGTATGTTTCGGATCTTTGTTCTGTTGAAAAATGTATCTTTTTTTTCAAGTGTTAATTTTTAGACACTTTCTCTTAAATTGTCTCTCAAAATGTTCAGATAAACATGCTGATCCATGGTACCATTAATAAAATGTGAATTTTCAACCCCTCCAGCGGACATGCATCCCCAAAGCTGAACACTGCCACTCCCTGGTCTCACCGTGGAACAAATGTAATTAATATCAAATGCGGTATTCTTCTTTCTCCAAACTTTAGTTCTGCCATCAGTCACAAAAAGGTTAATTTTAGTTTCATCACTAAAGATTACGGATTCCCAAAATTCAGGAGGTTTAGTAACGTATTCCCTAGTAAAAGCTAACCGCTTTTTGCGATTAGCTTCCAAAATAAATGGCTTCTTCCTGGCTGCACACCCCTTATAGCCTGCCCTGTGTAAACAAATTCTCACTGTTTGTGAACAAACATTTTTCGAAAATGGTTCCCGTACTTCTTCTTTCAATTTTGGTGCACTTTTCTTGGGATCTATAATTATTTGTCTAACAATACTGGCCTCTTCACGTAGAGTCAGTTTCTTGGGACGACCGGAGCGTGATCGAATATTATAGGTATGTATATATATATATATATATATATATATATATATATATATATATATATATATATATACATATATATATATATATATATATATATATATATATATATATATATATATATATATATATATATATATATATATATATATATATATATATATATATATATATATATATATATATATATATATATATATTTATGAATCTTGCACACGTGCTACAGAGAAGTCCCTAATGCGCTACAGGAGCGACACGTGTGCGGAGAAAGCGATTCACGTTGTAAATTGTACTCGGTGGGAAACACAGTCCTGGGCAAATTATTCCAAAGAGATGATGTTCTCCATATAAATGACTGCTTGAAAAGCGTTGTACGAGGAGTAACAAGCTGAACCTCATACGGATGTGAAGTATTAGCGTGACGTGTACTTCTAACATGCGCCGCTCTAGGAAGAATTAAGCGGGCCACATCCTTCGAACACTTTCCATGAAAATACTTGTAGAATAAGCTCAAGGCGCCAACCGTTCTTTGATGTTCCAGCGAATCAAGGCCACCTGTCAGTTCCAGGTCTCCAATCAGACGAACAGTTCTTCTCTGAATAGAATCCAACAAATGCAGTGTATGTTTGGGAGCGGAGCCCCAAACATGGGAGCAGTATTCCATAGTTGGTCGATTTTGAGCTTTGTAAATAATTAACAGTTGTTGTGAAGTATAAAGCTTTCTGGTTCGAAATAATATTCCCAACTTCTGAGAAGCTCTCCTTGCTATGCCTGCGACATGTTCATGCCAGGACATATTTGCTCCCAAATTAACGCCCAACAATTTGAGTGACGATGTTAGGGGAATGGAGTGTCCCGACATAACCATGTCGGGTTCAGCAACGTTAACTTTTTTAGAAAAAACTGCCGCCTGGGTTTTTGTAGCGTTAAATTCCACTTGATTACTGTCACCTCAAGATAGAATTTCTTCCAGGTCTTTGTTAAGTTGAATGACTTCCTGCTGTCTGCGGATATTCGTCTGAGTAGCCGATGTCCGAGCGTTCAAAGTGAATGAAGAGATAAGTGTACTGTCATCTGCAAAGCTGTAGATTGGATTCTCGGTCTTTTCGAGCAGATCGTTAATATAAATGAGAAAGAGAGTAGGAGACAGTATGGAGCCTTGGGGTACACCGGCGTTGATAGTGAAGGTGTTAGAAAGAAATCCGTTGACTGCCATTCGCAAAGAACGCTCTCTGAGGAAACATAAGAGCCACAAACAGAACTTTTCAGACATACCATAAGAACGTAGCTTAGCCAACAGCCCATCGTGCCAAACACGGTCGAATGCCTTGGATATGTCAAGAGCAACCGCTCGAGATTCTCCAAAGTGTTCAATTGCGTTGTTCCAAACATGTGTTACATAAGTCAGGAGATCTCCTGTTGATCTATTTTTACGAAAGCCATATTGGTGATCGCTAATAATGTTGAATCCTTCAAGATATTTTAGAAGATGCTGATTGATAGCCTTTTCCATGACTTTTGATATTATTGAAAGCAGTGCGATTAGTGGGTAGTTATTTGGCAAGGTCTTCTTGCCTTTTTTAGGTATTGGCTGAACTGTGGCACATTTCCAGCAGGAAGGAAATATTCCCTTTCTGTAAGATAGGTTGAAAAGTCTACAGAAAACTGGTGTTAGTTCCCTTGCACAGTTTTTGAGAACTATGGCAGGTATTCCGTCAGCGCCAGAAACCTTTTTGGTGTCTAGCTTCATCAAAATACGTTCTATGATACGCTGCCTGAAGACAATATCGGGCATCCTTGACTGCACTGTGGGAATATTAGGTGGTGTTTTTCCTTGGAAATCGACAGTAGAATGTGAAGCAAAGAGTTCAGCCAACAAGTTCGCTTTCTCAACAGGTGTCGTTGCAATAGAATTATCTGGCCGTGTGAGTGGTGGTATGGTGGATTTGGTGAAGTTTTGACTAACTGCCTTAGCGACTGACTAAAAGGACCTGGAATTGTTGGGACAAGCGAGAATTTTGTTTCTAATCCGTTGATTGTGTGCCTCCTTGGTTTCGTCGATAATTTCTTTGCATCTGTTCCTGACACGAACAAAGGTGTTACGATTTATGGTGTTAGGATTTTCACGCCAATGTCGGTATGCAAGATGTTTAGAAGCAACAGCTTCTTTGCATTTTCCGTCAAACCAAGGCTTGCCGTTGGAAGGGCATTTCTTCGAAAAAGGGATGTAAGCCTCCATACCGGCCTAAATAACATCGAAAACCTCGTTGGCGCAGTCAGATGGGTCATCGGATCGAAAACAAACGTCTAACCAAGGGAAAGTTCGAAAATATTCCATGAGATCTTCCCATTCAGCAGATTTGTAGTGCCAAATCTTGCGCGGTTTAGGCGCGTCTCTGTCACTGATTGGTAAGATACTCAATGTCGATAATAGTTTATGGTCGGAAGAACCTAATGGCGGATTTACGCTAACCGTGTAAATCTCCGGATTGGTGGTTAAAAACAGATCAAGAAGACTGGCGAACTCCCCGTGTCGATCAGATATCCGTGTTGGTTCGTCAATAAGCTGAGTTAAGCCACAACTGATTGAAAATGATTCGGCTTCACGGCCTTGTTCATCGGTAGTATTTGAATATTTAAGCCAGTTGATGTTGTGGACATTAAAGTCGCCCAGGATGGCAATTTCGGCATTTGGATAGTTAATTTGTAAATGATCGTTGATGTCTGCAAGAGAAGCGAAAAGTGCTCTAAAGTTAGTATCGCTTGGTGGTCGATACAGGATACAGATGAACCTTGTGGTTGGTTGAGTCGTTATTTTTAACCACATAACATCAAAGTTTGGGGGCTCCAGAGCCTCTTCTCGTTGGCAAGAGAGGTCGCTTCTGACAAAAAGACAGATTCCAAAGTTACGCCTAAATCGGGAATAGAAGTCGTACCCAGGATAAAGATAGTTAACTGTGCTGGTCGATGAACCGACCTTGGTTTCACAAATCTCTGCATGTCGACGCACCTGAACCAGCCCCCACCCGGAGATCCGAACGGGGGGCTATTTTACCTCCGGAATTTTTTGTATCCAGGTGCCTCATCATGCTATTTGGTCCCACAGTCCGGGACATCGGCACAGCCACGAAACGTTAAGCAACTTCACGCAGCCTATGCCGATGCGATGGTATCACACCGGGC
>CM032456.1:180547848-180552848 GCA_019049505.1 Pachyrhynchus sulphureomaculatus | reverse complement strand
TTTAAAACAGCTCTGTATCAAAGACGTAAATAATGTAAAGATTTTTAACTATCTTGCTTTAGATAACTTGCTAGTTTATTAAATATTTATCTAAAATAAAGCTAATTTTAGCAAAGTCCAAGTTTTCCTAAACATTTATTTTTAAAACATCAGCTTAGACATAATTAATCTTAATAATTGGATTACACTGACCCAAAATGTCACGGTACCTACAATAAAGATTTTAGACAGTCATGATGGGGACTGAATAATTATAAATAGGTAAAGGGGTTAAAAGTTAGTTTTCCATTGCATTACTTCATGCATAATTTATAACGGTTTAGTTATACAGTGTTGCTCCATAAATATCAGTCTTATCAGGACGGTCACTTCAAAATGGATGAAGATTAATCAATAGAATTTAGCGTAAGTGTGTCCAGTGCTAACAGTATTAACCTCACAAATTTACCTTTTCCACAAACGAGATTTAAAGTCAGGTTTCCAACTATATTCTAACGCAGTTTAATGTTGAATCATTTTAATTTGTGAAAATTTTTTATTTTTTGCTAGATCCAGACCAAAACAATTAATTTTCAAGTAGAGTCTGTCAAGTAAGAAGGTGACCGCTCGTATTCTTGAAAAAAAAATATGTTTTGAGAACATTTTTTACCATCAATGTATTCTTTGGTGTGTTAACAACGGCGCAATTACCTTAGTAATTTGTCCAATCGCCTCCTGCACCAATAATCATCTGACACATTCGAGGCATGCTGTCGACGGGATTTTCCGCAAACTCTGCAACTGAGTCAAAGTCCTCAGAGTCTTTCCTCTGAGCTTCCTCTTTACAAGGGACCAAACGATTTCAATAGGATAGCGTCCGCCAATTGTAAAGGCAACTCTAGTATCTTATTGTGCGCCCAAGCGAGCCGCTTTGCAACGTGATTTTCACCCAGCAAAGGTTTCTTCAAAGTGCTTCGGAATTTGACATCATGAACACGAAGATGTTGTCGAATAGTCTCATGGGACACATTCAAACTCGATTTTTTGAATTTTGCAACTCCTTAATGCAGCATCAATATCGGGTCCCGTGAAAACAAAGACACGATTCGTTTTTCGACATTCGGAGTGACTTTGCCTACCGAGCCACGTTTTGGCAAATCGTCGACATTTTTCTTCTCGTTAAAATGATTTACCCACTTCCTCACAAACGATACCTACTTTTTAATATATTTAGCTGCCGTGAAATGTGTCATTTTAGGCCTCATTAGATGTGAACAAAGAAACACTGCCGCGAATCGACGCAATTTTACGTGATTTTGACGAAAGTTCGGAATCGACTGATACTTTTACTAAAATGCTTCGTAGACAAAAGTTTCCGCTACCGATTTTTTGTTGAATTACTAAAATCGCATCTACCAAAAATGAATTATCGCGGCCATGCTCTTACTTCACAGACTGTATATGGCAACGTTAATTTTTGACACATGCTACATATTTCTAAGAAATATAAAGTTTAGTTTTCCTCTTTTGAACACTATATGGTAAGACGAATTGGCAAAGGTTTGGACATCTTCAATTAATTACACAGGCCAACGATGAAAAAACTTTTTTAATAATTTTACCTGATTCCTATATTTTTTGGTGGTGGAGTCCGAAAATAATAATAAAAAAGTCGTATTCTAATTATATACTGAATCCTCGGGCTAATCAGACCTACCAGAATAAAGCAAAATATTTCTGACAATTTTTAATTATTCTGAAATTTCGATATTTTCATATATATTGCGAAGACTTAAAGTACAAAAAGTCCAAAAAAAAATCCTTAGCAGCTAGCGCCTTGCAGTTTATACAGGGTTGTAGAAAAATACATTCTTTAATATGTGTTGTAGCAGGGAATGTGCGAGAAAAGCCCGTTCTTGTATAAAAATGTTTCAATTTTTAATTATTCCAAAATTTCGATATTTTCATACGTATTGCGAAGACTTAAAGTACAAAAAGTCCAAATTAAAAATTCCTTAGCAGCTAGCGACTTGCAGTTTGTACAGGGTTATAGAAAAAGATATTCTTTAATATGTGTTGTGGCAGGGAATGTGCGAGGAAAGCCCGTTCTTGTATAAAAATGTTTCAATTTTTAATTATTCTGAAATTTCGATATTTTCATATATATTGCGAAGACTTAAAGCACAAAAAGTCCAAAAAAATTGCTTAGCAGCTAGCGACTTGCAGTTTGTACAGGGTTGTAGAAAAATACATTCTTTAATATGTGTTGTAGCAGGGAATGTGCGAGGAAAGCCCGTTCTTATATAAAAATGTTTCAATTTTTAATTATTCTGAAATTTCAATATTTTCATATATACAGTCTCTGGCCAAATTATTAGACGCACTGTATTTTTTTTTAGTAATTTTATGTTTCTTAAGAGTTTTTATGCAATAATGGTATATTTAAACTACAATATTATTGATTTTTATTTAAAAGAATTGTTGTAGACTACATATTTGTATTTATTTTTAACATATGGCAACATTGTGTTGACAAAGTGATACATGAACGTAAATAAGTACAAACCTGTATCAGTCGCGATCGGAATCGAGTCAGGTACGGACGTGTTTCTGTGGCTTTATGGACTGTGATTGTTTGTTTAACAGTTTTATACTACTCAGTTATTAGTTTATTTTGTATGCAGTGTTTTAAAAAAGTAATTGGACTATTTTCATTATGGGTAGAAAAGGCGATCTTTCACCACGTAAAAAAGCTGAAGTGAAGGCCCTTGTGATTGCGAAAACATTTACAAACCGAGAAATATCACGAAGATTGGAGGTACGGCGCATAAAAAAGAAAATTGAGTCAGGGAAGGAATTAAGCCCGAAAAGAAAGAAAAGATGCGGTAGAAAACCAATTTTCACTCCACGGTCAGAGAGATGTTTGAAGAAAATTTGTGTAGAAAACAGATTTGCTACCACAAAGGTAATAAAATCACAACTCCAGGATGTTAGCATAAATGCTTCTGAGCGCACTGTTCAAAGAAAATTGAAAGAATTAGATTTTAAGGCCTGTCGCCCCGCCAGGAAGCCCAAGTTAACAGCTGCAATGAAAGCAAAGCGCCTGAAGTGGGCCAAACAATGGCAAGACAAAGATGTGGACTTCTGGAGATCGGTAAGATACAGCAATTTAATCAATAATTGATACATTATTATCATTTTCAGTTAAATAAAGCAAATAAACATGGAAGTTTATATATTTGTCCTATTTTTGACAGGTCTGCTTCAGTGACGAAAGCACATTCGAAATTTTGCAGAATAAAGCTCAGTATGTGCGTCGTCGTCATGGGAGAAAAGTTTCATCCTGATTGTGTCGTCCCGACGGTTAAACATCCCACCAAAGTGATGATTTGGTCAGTCATCAGCGGCAAGGGCACTGGACGTCTGTACATCGTCAAAGGAATAATGAGGCAAGATCAGTACAAAGAAGTATTACAAAATCGGTTGATTCCGCAGCTCAGAGAATGGTTTCCAAATGGGGAACCATTCACTTTCATGCAAGATGGAGCTCCCTGCCACACTGCTCGGTCTGTTAAAGCTTTTTTAACAGAAAAAAATATCCCTCTGTTGGATTGGCCCTGATATAAACCCCATTGAAAATGTGTGGGAGCTGATGAAAAGAGAAGTGGCTAAAGATGTGATTACCAACAAAACCCAGCTCCTAGAAAAGATTATTCATGTGTGGAATCATCATCCTCAAATGCAGGAGACAGTACAATCTTGCATTGATAGCATGCCGCGCAGAATTAAAGCTTTGATAGCGGCTAAAGGTGGCTCAACTAAATATTGACTTTTACTAACATTAATTTCACTTTTCTTTAAAACTTAATAAACTTATGCTTTTCTAAATTAATGCTGTTTTATTTATGTCAAATAAATAGGTAATTGATTGGATAATATAAAAATAAAAAATAAATCAATTTAAAATAATAAAACGGTACAATCTCACTCGGTAATTAATATTTTACATGAAATCTTGCAGTGCGTCTAATAATTTGGCCAGGGACTGTATATTGCGAAGACTTAAAGTACAAAAAGTCCAAAAAAAAATTCCTTAGCAGCTAGCGTAGTTATAGCATCCTAGTTACCTAATAACCAATAAGTCAATCTAGCTCAATCTAGAATCTAATAATTAAAGTGTAAAACAAATATTTACTACCCAAATATTTATTTAATTAATAACAAATAAAATAAAATTATTTTCACTCGTTACTTAATGCCCGAAATGTGCGTGTCAAAAGTGTTGATCGGTGCTCTTCGAGATAGGGTCGTTGAAGAGGGGTCTTTGACCATTCTTTTAAAAATAATACAAAGAAAAGTGTGCGCAAGTATTACATCATATATATTTTGGAACTCGTGTTTTCACAAGCTTTCATTTGACACTCCACTCGATGAACTGGTATTTGTTTCACTTTCGATTTCACCCCGTAAAACTAACCCCTTAAGTCAAAATTTATCTTTCAAAACTATACGGCTTTGATTGGGCCATCAATTTCTATTTTTGTGCCAAATTTCAACTTTCTATGTCAAATAGTTTCGGAAAAAATCAGATGTGACAGACGGACAGACAGACGAACACCGAAGTGATCCCATAAGTGTTTCGTACGGAACACTAGAAACATAATACTAGAGGTTTTTTTTATCAATCTGTAGTACTCGGTCCATAAACAACTTGGTCTGTTCCGTAAATTTTACGGTAGTGGTGCCGTGCCTGGCTGTTTAAATTTCTTGAAGGTATTAACATCTATAATATATATAAAATGCAACATCTCTCTGTCTACTCAGTATATATCACCACTACACCAAATACTTTATTTTTGCACTCGACGCGCGTTTCGCTAACCATATTAGCTTCATCAGGAGCGATGATTGACTCAATCACACACAGTCAATCATCGCTCCTGATGAAGCTAATATGGTTAGCGAAACGCGCGTCGAGTGCAAAAATAAAGTGTTTGGTGTAGTGGTGATATATACTGAGT
>CM032456.1:180455348-180542848 GCA_019049505.1 Pachyrhynchus sulphureomaculatus | reverse complement strand
CAGAAACTCGTGCTGAAATAAATTTGCAAGCCTTATTAAATAAAACAGTGGAACGTCTAGTATTAGCACAGAATGAAGTTATCAGCAGTGTGCTCCCAACAAGTTCATCGTTTACACTTGTTAGTAAATGGGGATGTGATGGAAGTTCTGGGCACAGCACATACAAACAGAGATTTGAGAATACTGAATATACGGACGAGTTTCTTTTCGCATTTTCTTTAGTTCCCCTTAAGTTATATGATGGGTCCCAAAATTATTTGGCAAAATCCTCGGCCTTCATCAACTTTGTATTGTCGCCCAATCAAATTTATATTTGCCAAAGAAACGAACGACTTCACGTTAGTGGAGCAAATAGATTATTGGAAGAAGTTAATGCTCTTCTTCCAACACTTATCAACTTTGGTGATTCTGAAATCTCTGTAAAACATGAACTTTTGCTGACAATGACAGACGGAAAGGTGTGTAACGCCTTAACGGAAACTAGTTCATCCCAAAAGTGTTTCATCTGTGGCGCCACCCCCAAGACGATGAACGATGACCCCGCGATGTTTAACAACAATCAAGAACATTTTGGCTTTGGTTCATCTACACTTCATGCTTGGATTCGTTGCTTCGAATGTCTTTTACATATCAGTTACAAGTTGAATATTAAGAAATGGCAGGTAGAAGCAACGAAGACAAAGCAGATATCAAGGTTCGTTTCGAGGAAATCAAATTGAAATTTAAGAACGAGATGGGACTCATTGTAGATAAACCAAAGCCAGGATTTGGTTCTTCAAATGATGGAAATACAGCCCGTCGCTTTTTTAAGAATGCTGACATGAGTGCTCAGATCACAGGGTTGGATGTTACAATTATAAAAAAGTTTGATGTTATTTTGAGAACATTGTCTTCTGGATTCGAGATAAACTTAGTTGAATTCAAAAAATTTTGTCTTTAAACCAGAAAACATTATCTTAGTCTCTATTCGTGGTACTGTATGCCTGCTACTGTGCATAAAATATTAATTCACAGCACAGAAGTCATCAAAGCGGCATTGCTTCCAATTGGGCAGCTTTCCGAAGAGGCTCAAGAAGCACGGAACAAAGAATGCCGAAGATTTAGGGAGTACAACACCCGCAAGTGCTCGCGTGTTACCACGAATAGAGACTTCAATAGCCTTCGAGAGATTCCCAAAAAAAAGCCGGAAAAATATGTACAGATGTATTATATATCATTGTCGCACAATGCCACAAAATGATGACGATTTTACAGTAAACGACTCATCAGAAGACTCTGATGATGACTATTAGGTTCAGCTACTATTTTTAGTTATGTAGTGCTTGTACTAAGCATGTAAACCTTGACTTGTAAATTTTTCTTTATCAATAAATGAGTATATTTATTTTACATATAATTACAGTCAGTGTCATTATGCTAAATTTATTACAGAGCATTTATAACATTTATTTTAAAATTAAACAAAAACAATTTTTGACTAGAATTTTCAAAAACAATTTTTTTTTGAACCGAACAGCAAGAAATATGTACCTTAAAAAAATCAAAAACATTTTAAAATACCAACTACTTATGTATGTATAATGCACAAGTTACCTACCTGAAAGGCAGGTATTATTTGAGTTTATCCTTTTTGTGTCAATAAAACTAAGTAATATGGATTAATTGTTTTATTTTTAATTGACAAATGCAATAAATGATTTTTCATCTGGTTATTATTAAAAATAATAATACAGTGTCTTTCATTTAGTTGCACATTCAAGTTTGTAGAAAAATTCGTGCACATACGCAGAATATTTTGTTTTTGTTATACAATGTTTTGTGCAGCTGAACAAAAAATACAGGTAAAGCGAAATGCAGCTAAATGAAAGACACTGTATTATAATTTTTAATTCTAATAACCATACAAAATACCCTTGCCCTTTAGTTCCGTTATCTACCTGCTAAGCTGATGCAATCCTACCGCGATATGCAAGGGTGGCTGTATTACACAAATTTTATCGATATTGAGTACCTGCGGTAAATTGTGAATAAAACCCACATTTATTAACCGATTTTCATGATTAATACCTTATTTTATTTTCCAGATACGCAGCTGTCAGAAAAATGTATAATATTTTGTTTTTCTTTTGTTATTGCGCTTTTTTACCGAAAAAAATAATGAATTTTACACGAAAAAATTTTTTTTCTCTCCATTAATTTCTAAATAACTCCAAAACGATAAAAGATAGAATAAAATAATATTCAATCAACTTTAATAAAATTTTGTTACGCATTTTTTAATGTTTTATTTATAAAAATCTGACAAGTTGTTCCCGAGTTATCGTTAAATATGTCTGCGTAGCTGACTAATTTAGGGGAAAAAATTAGCCACGCCCATAAAAAAAACCAACGCGATGAATTTTTTTCTTAAAATAACTTAATATGCCTAGAATATACATAAACAATTGAAATAAGTGAGAAAATAATTTTGTCCACCTAACTTGTACTAGTCGACACACTGTGTGTCGTGAGTAATGCGAAGTAAAGATCAATGTTATTGCAGATTTTTTTAAAGTGTGTGTAAGTAAATTTGTAGTAACACACAATTTAAGATATTTTATATGGGGATTGACGGTGACACATTTAAGGTACATTTATTTATTTACTTATTGCTTATAGATGTACATTGCACACGGCACAATTGAAGCTGAATAAAATTATCTAAATTAATTATACAAAAATAGTAAAAACTATATAGCACGTTAACAATAAAGTGCCGTTGTAAGGTAGATAAAACTAGCACGGTTTTTCGCTTTAAAACTAAAAAATCTTACTTTTCTTACAATAAAATTGTTTTCCATTTCGTTATTAATCTTGAAAAATTTCAATAAAAAATAGCTCATCTCAGAATAAAGGAAAACCTAAACAAATTTAATAAAAAAAAATATTATGAAAATTGTTATGTAAAATAATTCTTCAATGTATATTTCAATATTAAATTTAACATTTAATTTTTATAATAAGGACAAATTTTAACACATATAATTCCCTGAGATTTTAAGCCACCAAATATTAATTACCCAAGTTTCCTATTTCAATATTTTTTAAAACGAGGAAAAATTTTAACACATGTAAATTTTATTTGCTTCGTTTTAAAGACGATAGCCTAATAAATAGATTATTCAGGTAGATTTTTAAAGTCGTTCTCCGTCGCCTCGGTGTCTTCTAACCAGCTTTTTTTGTCGAACGCCGAAAATAAAAATTTTATTTGATAGGGCGTACGATGCCGTCTTCAAAGAGTTTTTTTGGGCGGCAGATAACTGTTTCCCGTTTCTTAGTTTACGTTTGTGGAAAGTGGTGAAAATGGTATTATTTTTGTAATTGCCAAACACCAAATATTAATTACATAAGTTTCCTATTTCAATATTTTTTTATAACAAGGAAAAATTTTAACACATGTAATCCGCTAAAATTTTATTCGCTTCATTTTAAAGAGGATAGCCTAATAAATAGATTATTCAGGTAGGTTTTTAAAATCGTTTCTCCGTCGCCTCGGTGTCTTCTAACCAGCTTTTTTTTGTCGAACGCCGAAAATAAATACAGTAGACACTCGGTAGTGTGAACATCGCATAACGGAAACCTCGCATAACGTGAACATGTTATTAATTAACCCAGGCCACCATATACCGTGAACAAGCAAACCTTCGCTAATGGAAACAAACAAGTAATGCCATCCATTCTGAAAAATTGATACAGTTGCGGTTGCGCACTGTTGTAAATCCCCGATACATTCGGTACTTCCCAGTCGTATAAGCTAAAAATATATTCGTTTCGTGAGATCGTTCGTTGTTAATAGGTGGTGTCTGCGTATTTGGGCTACGTAATTTCTGTTTATTTCGATGAAATGTCTCTTAAAAAACCAAAGTGTCTTACTCTTTACGAGAAATCGCTGGTGATTCAAAGATTAAATGATGGACAAGGTGTTACTTATTTAGCCAAAAAATGTGATGTAGCAAAATCTACAATTTCTAAGATAAAACAACAAAACAAACAAAAGCAACATAACATTTTTGGCATGCACTTATCCTGCTGGGACTCATAAGATAAAACCATTGGTTATTGGTAAAGCTGCAAAGCCAAGGTCATTTAAAAATTTCAATTGTCCCGTTGACTATGATCATTCTAGAGCAGCTTGGATGACTGCTAGCATTTTTCAAAAATTGGTTTCATTATTCGTTTGTCCCTCAGGTAAGATTCAATTTTTAACGTCATGGATCTTAAACCTAAATAAAAAATTGTACTTGTAGGTTAAAATGTTTCTGAGGATAAAGGTCTCCCGATAAAAGCCTTACTCTTACTAGATAATGCGCCATCTCATCTAAATGAAGATGAACTAAAAAGTGAGGACGGGCAAATTGTAACAATGTATCTTCCCCCGAATGTCACACCACTCATACAACCTATGGATCAAAATGTTATTAGATTAACAAAATTGTACTGTAATAGAAAAAAACATGAACGGTTCTGAGTCCCTAAAAAAATTGACTATCAAAGACGCAGCCTGGAATTATCTTCATCCAGAAATTATAAAAAAATGTTGGATGAGGAATATTTTGGAGGAGGTGTGCTCAAATTTTGATGACAACGAGGGTGTGCTCAAATTTCGATGACGACGAAAATGTGCCACTTGCTGTTTTGAAACGCCGTTGGGCCAACGACAACTTAGTTTCCAAATCACTTGAACTTCTGCACGTAGTTGCACCTCAGGTAAGTCTTTTCTTTCTACACATACAAATATTTTTTATTGGCTCTTGTTTTGTTTAATTATAGGGTGATTTTGACGAATCTGATGTCTTGCAGTGGAATCAGTGTGACAATGATTTTAAAGATGATGTAAGTGAAGACCATCAAAGTGATGAGATTGAGAAGGTCGAAGAAAATCCTGAATTATCGACTACATCAATACCGTTAGATAGAGTCATAGAGGCTTTAAGTGTAGTAACCCAGTGGGCAGAAGCAAGTGACATTGACGTTAATGATATTATAGTTATAAAAAACTAAGAGATAAAGCCATTTTGCAGAGGACTAAAAGTGCCCATAAATAAACAAAAATATTTGATTTTTTTACCAAAAAATGACTTTTATCAGCTTGTTTTTATTTTTCGTATTTACTTTGATGAGAATGATCATTTTTTCATGTTTATATTGTTAATTTATAGATTTTTATTAAATATTTAATATAACCTTCGTTAACGTGAATAAATCGATAACGTGAACAGACGTTGTTTTTTTGGGTTCACACTATCGAGTGTCTACTGAATTTCCTTTGTTAGGGCGTACGATGCCGTCTTCAAAGGGTGTTTTTTTTGGGCGGCAGATGACTGTTTCCGTTTCTTAGTTTACGTTTATGGAAAGTGGCGAAAATGGTATTATTTTTGTTATTGCCGTCTTCTACAATATTACGGACTAGTTCCATTATTATAATAATTTTTACTGGACACACTCGGGAACGTTGAAAAGTCATAGAAAAACGAAATAGACTATATCGTGTGGTTACTTCAGCCGGGATTATTAAAGATTTGCTGCTAAGAAATGGCATTCAACCCTTCCCATGTGCAAAGCTAAAAAATGAAATTCCTGATGTAACTTTGCCATTAAGGAGTATAATATCAGAATCGTCACAGCTTGGTAGTCAGAGATTTAAACTATGCAACTGCAAAATTTCCATGTAGAACAAATGTGCATGTAAAAAAATTAATTTTTGTGCAATTCTAAATACCATAATTCGTCTGATTGCAAAAATAAATATTGTTTGAATGGTTTTTGTATTTTTGTTGGCGATTGGTTTTCACTGTTACTTATCTACCATACATTAAATATTATAATTTTATACAGAACATTTTTGGAAAATTAGTGTTACATTCGAGTTTACTTGTTCGTTTGATATTTAATTTTCAACTATTTCTTATCAGTTGTTCGCTACATACGAAAAACCTCAACAATTTGCCAATGAGACTATTTTCAATTGTTAATATTACCTAAGCAATTCCC
The DNA here is from genome assembly GCA_019049505.1 of Pachyrhynchus sulphureomaculatus. Taxonomy (NCBI): domain Eukaryota; kingdom Metazoa; phylum Arthropoda; class Insecta; order Coleoptera; family Curculionidae; genus Pachyrhynchus; species Pachyrhynchus sulphureomaculatus. Next base: position 180,536,818 of record CM032456.1, on the reverse strand, counting down.
TTAAGATGATTTTTTATTTTTTTATTACAAATATCCCCTTATGGGCTTTAGTACTAAAAAAAAATGTATGAGACTGCTATGCCCAAAAATTCTTATTCAGTTTGTTTGATTGCATTTAAAAATCCCGTCTTTTACTTACTAACTCTGTGGTTCAACTCTACAACAAAAATGAAAGCGAACCAATCAACGACAGTTTCACGATCTTACTATCACGCGTACCTAGTCCGTTATGTTATCAAAAGACATGTGACAATTTTCTTGAGTGTGTCCAGTAAAATTATAATTATGCAGAAACTGGTGCGTAGTATTGTAGGAATTGTAATACATAATTTTATAATGTTAGTAGTATGATTATAATATTCCTGTTTTGATAATAATCCTGCGAGATATATATATATATATATATATATATATATATATATATATATATATATATATATATATATATATATATATATATATATAAGTGTTATAATATATAACACGTAGGCTAAAAAATTTTTGGTCTAGCTACTTAAAACACATTTTTTTGCAAAATTCGACTTTATTCATTAATATAGTCTCCTTCACGAGCGATCCAATCAGTACAACGCGTTTCTAACATTTCTATAACTTTATTGTAGAAGGATTTGTGTTTGTTTTCAAAATAGACCTCAGTTTCGACGATAACTTCTTCATTGGAGCCAAATCTCTTTCCCGCCACCATTTTTGTGAGGTCTGCGTGCAATTTTGGCATCGTAATCATTAACTTGTAACACGGTACATTATCTTAGTGAAAGAGCACTTTTTTCTTGTTCATTTAAGGCCGTTTCTTTGCGATTTCTGCCTTCGAACGCACCAACAACTTTATATAATATTCGCTATTGATAGTTTTGTCTTTCTCAGCTTAGTCGATGAAAATTATTACATTCGCATCCCAAAATACAGAGGCCAAAACCTTCCCAGCCGACTATTGTGTCTTTGATCGCTTCGGGCGGCTTTCACCTGCTGCTGTCCAGTCAGCTGACTGCCAATTTGATTCCGGTGTGTAGTGGTGGATCCATGTTTCATCCATTGTCACATATTGCATGAAAAAATTCTTTTTATTACGCTTAAACAGGTCAGAATCATCAACACGTTATTTTCGGTCCACTCTGAGCAAAGGCGGCACCCATTTCGAACAGAGCTTTCTCGTGGCCAAATTGTCATGCAAAATATAACCAATACGTTCTTTTGATATCCTTAGAGTGTCAGCTATCTTACGCAATTTCACTTTACGGTCATCCAAAATAATTTTGTGAATTTTTTTTATGTTTTCCGGTGTAACTACCTCATTTGGGTGTCCAGAGTGTTCAGCATCTTTGTATCTGTACAACCGCGTTTAAATTCAGCATACCAGTAAATGAGTGATTTGCCAAGGGCAAAGTCCCCGTAACACTTATCAAACCATTATTTGCTTGAACGGTATTTTTTCCCACCAAAAAACAGTGTTTAATTAACACACGAAATTCGATTTTTTTCATTGTTTTGAAAATATCAAAAGTAGCGTCACTGAAGCCACTGTAACTTGTAAACTAATCGTCAAAATATCATGAAGTTTTGACACATATCGTCTGAAGGTTGGTACTTCCTAAAAATCATATGGATTTTTTGAAAAGGGCGACATCTATGTGTTAGACCAAAAACTTTTCAGCCTACGTGTTTTATATATATATATATATATATATATATATATATATATATATATATATATATATATATATATATATATATATATAAATATATATATATATATATATATATATATATATATATATATATATATATATATATATATATATATACACAGATAATATTCTCTTTGTCAGAAACAAGATCACTCAAAGTAGAGCAAAGGTAACTAAAATATGAATTAATGATAATGTGTTAAATTTCGACCTAAATAAAATAAACATTTCCAGTACTTCACTCATATTCACCTCTCTTATATAATGTAAATAAATTTATCCACTAATTAAATGTATACCGACTTAGTAAGTAGATTAAAACGACAACATATTGTTACAGTGTTATTTTACTGAAGTAATATTTATTTAGTAATTAAATTTACCATCAATATTTACTTTTATATATTTATACGAATATTTTAATTACATCAAAACAGGAAATTGTTTAAAATATTAGCAGACCGATTCACTTAAGAGGTCTAAAATTTAAGCTCAACCTAGTTGCCATGGTTAGGAGTTCTAGCTGCCTAGCCATTTTTAACAATATGTTGTTTTGTACTAAAAATAACACGAAGGAAAATCTTTTTATAAGACAATTTGAAGAAAAACCGAGTTGTAACCTTGAAATAGGTATGAGAGTTAATAGTTTTTACTCGATTTTTCTTTCTGGGGATTTAATCATGAAGAATTATTTTTTTTTAGTCTTGTATAACATAGTTCGATGTTATTAAATAACTTACTGCTATTTTTTGGGTATTTATGTGTTTAGTTCATCAAGTTCTGTATCGTAATTTATATGTTTTATATGATTTTCCAGTGCTTGTCGATATTCGTCTGTGTTTTATTTTATTATTTCTGATTGTGTCTATTTTATCAATCTACGTCTCTCCTGCTTCAGATTTATTCTTATTTTTGTTCTGAGCATCCGATGGTAACTGCCAATGTTTATCGTATTCAGGACTGTCATGTCGATTACTATATTCTTGCCATTCGATAAAACATAATCAGTTTCGTTTCTTTCTTCGTTATAGCATCTGGGCTTTTCCATATTCATCGTCTATGTTCTGGCTATTGGAAAAATGTGTTCCTAAAGTACAAGTTATTTTCGTCGTATCTTTTTTTATTTTTTGAGGTATTTGCGAAAAACTGAATTTGAAAATCTCGATTTTCGATTTTGTAGGCATAACGTACACTTTAAAGCAGCAAACTTTTTTATCGTATTCTACGTCCAAAAGCTACCTTAAATGAGCAAGAAAAAAACAACTTATTGAAATTAAATTAGTAAAGAGTCTTCTAAAAAAGTATGAATTACTTTTTGTCTTAAATATGCCTTACTTAATTAACAATAAATAATTAATTAAATTATATGCGATTTTAACGTCACAGCTTAAATGATGCAAAATTCAATATACCAAAATTATTAGAGAAAACAAACTGTAGAATTTGAAATAAGCCTGCTAATATTTGGTCGGGCCTCCCTCATTATCAATAACGGCTTGTAATCTTCTGGACATTGATTAAACTAACTTTCTAGTATACTCCGTGGTAGTAATTTTTACTTTTAATTCAGTTTTAATTGATATTGGGGCACTATTTACTTTATTTTTTAATGTCAGCCACAAATTTTCAATTACATTTAAGTCTGGTGACTGGGCTGGTGTTTTAATAACATTTGGACAGTTATAAAGCAACCAACTGCGGACTCCAAATGACGTGTGCTTTGGATCATTGTTGTGATAGAACCGATAATTGTTTTCAGTATCTAATTTTTGGGCACTAGCGACGAGATGCTGCCTTAGTATATCCAAATACACATATTGGTTCATATTCCCTTCAACGAAATGCATGTTACCTACTTCTACAGATGACATACAGCCCCATAACATCACTCCACCTCCACCGTGTTTTACCGTAGCTTTCATATTTTTCAATTTTAAATCTTCGTTAGGCTTTCTCCACACTGATATTTTTCCATCGGACCCAAATAAGTTTATTTTGGTCTCATCAGCAAATATTACTGAATTCCAGAAGTTCAAGTCTTTATTGATATGCTCTCTGGCAAATTCCAATCTCACGCGTCTATTTCTTTGGCTAATGAAAGGCTTATTTCTAGCAGTTCGACCATGTAAATTATTATTTCGCAAGAACCGTCGAACTGTTTCGGGGTTACACCTTTTTCCAAACTATCTTTCCACCTCGGCGCACAACTTTGGCGCACTTTTTTTTGGATTATTTGATACCTCTCTTAAAATCCATCTTTCTTCACGTTTATTGAAGATCTTATTCGGAGAACCTTGACTTATTCTCGACTCTATTTTCATTCCGGTAACGTTCAATGATATGCTGAACAGTTGACGGACATTTATTTACTATTTTGGCTATGTCTCTTTGGATGTATCCATTCCTGTAATGAGTAATAATTAAATTTCTCTCAGAAATTGTAGTTCGACGACCCATTAAACTCCCCCCCTTAAACAATTTCGTTTTATTGAAAGAAAAAATGTCAAACTAAACAAAAAACAATTGCACTAAGAAATCAAAGCATCGCCGCCTTCGTAAATTTCAAAATGCGATAAGTTTTGACCCCTGTTGTTATTTTGCATCATTTAGGCTGTGACGTTAAAATTGCATATGATTTGATTAATTATTTATTGTTAATTAAGTAAGGCATATTTAAGACAAAAAGTAGTTCATACTTTTTTAGAAGATTCTTTACTAATTTAATTTCAATAAGTTGTTTTTTCCAAATAAATAAAGAGGCACTGAGACCAGTTAGTCTTTTCTTATAGCGACTGCATCATTTAAGCTGTGAGTCACTGTATATACCAAAATGCAGTTAATGAGAGCTTTTCGTCAAAATTTGCCTCTGACCACTGGGCTATATTGTCACAGACTTCAAACTTTTAAATAGATATAACATTCTCTCATAAAAATAGTGACAATTTTAAATTAGAGTAGTTGAGACTAACACGTAGACGCATTTAATCTCCTATAAAGCATCTTAAATAAATCAACTCAACCTAAGGAAAATGAAAAACACCTTAAAAACGGAAATAGACTCTTCAATCCTGCTTTATATCCATAATTCATAACGGTCGTCTTAATAACCAAGATAAAGTAATTAATTCCAGAATTATCCAAGCGCCAGAGAATCGAAATGGGCTTGGATTTCCCTAATTATCCAAACAGAGCGTGTTTAAAGGAAATTTATTCACTACCAGACGGTAAAATACGGTTTTGCTCGATAGGTCAGCCGAAAAACGTGATTTGCTTTAACAGCTATTACGTGTTATTTTATTTTTAGATAATTCTTATGATAATGGGAAAAGTTATACGATTATAACTCAACAAACTGAATGAAAAATCAACTTCTCTTATTGTATAAAATGATTTATAACAGGTTTGTTTTACTCTATAGTACATTTTAAATTAAAATCTCGTTTGTATGCCTAGGTTTCATTTCTCTTTAATTCCACGCACTGCAAAAGTTTAAGAGGATGTGTATCACAAACTATTTTTTCTTAATATACGTCTTCTTATTCACGTTGTTGTAACGTCTAAACTTCTTTACTTTTAAAAATATATTATTTATTAAATGGAAGCCGTCATTTGCCCCTTATGTACAGGGTGTCTCTAAAAGGTGCGGAAAAAATGCTACACAAATTCCTGAGGTCAAAGTATGACGATCTAACTTAACTTACCTCCGTCCAACGGCGTACCAGGCGTAGTATTAAGAACAACGGCACCGATCGTGGCCGACTTCGTGACCAGAATATTTAACGATTGCTTTAGACTGGCTTACTTCCCGAACATTTGGAAGATCGGTAAACTCATAACGATACCGAAATCAGGAAAGAAGAATACGAGGTTAATTCTTTAAGGCCTCTAACATTAATTCCAATACTAGGCAAAGCACTAGAACATTTTATTAAAATCCAACTCGTCAGAGAGGAGGAAAACATTGCAGACGAAGTGGAGGCTGCGATACCGAACAATAACAACAACAGACCGACCAGTTGGCATCACGAACACCAATACGGCTTTGTAAAGGGCAGATCGACTGAAAATTTAATAGTTAGAGTCGTCGACAAAATGAAGAGCGAACCCTTCAAATACAATGTGCTGATCTTTTTGGACATTAAAGGCGCCTTCAACAACGTGTGGTGGCCAGCTATAATGGACAGATTAAAAACCAAAAATGTACCAAAACACATTTACGAAATACTGCTGAGCTACTTCGATAATAGAAGAGTCACATACGACTGCGGCCCAGCGAGAAGAAACGTCTTACTGGAAAGAGGATGCCCACAGGGATCCAAACTCGGCCCCAACTTATGGTACCTGACGGTGCACGAGCTACTAAACAATTTAAACAATAGGCAAAATGACGAATTCGAAGCATACGCCTACGCGGACGACATTGTCATACTAACGGGCGGAAATAGTCGAACTGAGCTAGAAAGAAAAATGAACACTTCACTGGAGATCGCACATTTATGGTCCTCAAAGAATAAACTACAATTCTCACTAAACAAATGCAATTATATGGTGTTCGGGCGAACAAAACTAACCAGGAACCCGACCGTTAAGATGGGCGGACAAGGGCTCAAACGCATATACGAAACTAAATACTTGGGAGTAACGATCAACCCCAAACTCAACTTTCAAAGTCATATTAAAGCGACTAGTCAAAGAGCAAAGAGCGTCTTTCAATGGCTGAGGAAAGCAATATCAAGACTATACAGATTCGATAACAGTAACTTAAAGATCATCTTCGAACGGGCGATAATGCTGCAATTCTATTATTGCGCAAGCCTATTTGAACATAACTTAAAAACATGCCGAGTTAGGCAGAGACTCGAAACGGTCAGAGGAATGATATCAAGGACTATAAGCAGATCGTACACTTCAACATCTACACAGGCTGCTGCTGTACTGGCGAATATCCCGCCTATTGAAGAACTGATAAGAGAACAATTGGACTATAGGCGACACATGCGAGGATACACAATTAACCACGAAATCGATATGGACATCGAAGCAGAAGACGGAACGGAATTTACACTTCCGCACACACCTAAACTAAGCAAGAGGGCATTAAAAAAATGGCTACGAAACAGAACGACATACAAATGGCAAAAGACATGGGAATCGAGCGACAAAGGCAGAGTCACACACAGCTTCATCCCAGACATAGGAAATAGGCAAAAACTCAAAATATTATTCAACACCAAAATGGCACAGATTCTAACCGGCCACGGTCAGTTCGCAACACATTACGGAGGGATCGGCAAAACGAGGGATTTGCCATGCAGAGACTGTCCCGGAACTAGCGACGTAGATGACAACGACGATCCGCTACACAGAATATATTATTGCACATTGTTCGCAGTTGCAAGACAAAGGTTATGTGAAATACTGGAAATCGAGGACGTATGTTAAACGAAATACCGCCCAGCACTTTACTCGAAAGAATAGACGAAAAGAAGAAAACCAATATTTTGGAAGAATTTGTACCGACCGCGATGAGGCGGCTATAGCATGCGACGTCCCATTATTACCAGAGAAGAATTTTTAAGTTGAGCTAGTAACAGACAATAGACTAATAGACTAATAGATTAAGAATAGTTCTATATTGTAAATTTTTGTAAAGAAACTGTAAATAACTAAAGGCACATTGGATATTCGAGGGAGGCGCGAAGCTCTTTCTTTTACTTTAACTTAACTAATTCAACATTCATATTTATTACATATCTCATTAATAATTAAATTAAGCATCATAAGGGGGGTTGTAGGTACCCCTGGGCTATAAGCCCAAAAACTGAGTGAGGGCACCTCACACGTACCACTTACAAATCCATCGAATATGGAATGTGCTAATATAAAGAGAAATTGAATGAGGATTTTGCACCGTAAGCACTTGCTTGAATAGTTTCTTTTCAAGCTTTTTATACGCAAGAAGGGGCACCGCCGGAGTACCCTTCAGGAGCCGGCGGTGGTAGTGGGAGGTGGGACCCCTCCTTCGATTTTTTTTTTACCTCCGTCCAAAAGTGGATGATTTCGGAGATACAGAGTGTCAAAAGTTCAATTTGGTTTTAGTTTTTCATAAATAATCTTTTTAATAATTGGTGTATTGTCACAATTTTCAGCTAAAGAGGGTTTTTTTGGGGTAAAAAATTGAAATCTGCATTAATTTTCATTGTAGAATTTAGAGGGCGCCACCTGCGGTACTTTGCACAGATTTGAAACGAAATAACTTTTTTGAGCTACACTGTATTTTACTTTTACATAAAATTTCTTATTCTCCAACGTCTTTTACCTAAAAAAAAAAGGTATACCTGGTTAGAGTTGATTTGAGCAGCCGTTTTTGAGATATCTGGATTAAAACAATTCATTTCGTTTATGGCTAGGTCTAAATTATTGTGATAAATGAACACAATTTGAAGCGAAGGCGTTATAATAAATTAACTGTCACTAAAAACTGACTGGTGTCAAATCGAATCTAAAACCATTCAAGCAATACATTTTGATCAGAATAGGATGAATTACGGCCTATCTTTTAGTAGGTGAAATTCGTAAAATTCCTGAAAGGCCGCTGAATGTGTCGTTGATGTTTTTGATACATTGTCGCTTTTTTTCCGGTGTTTATGTTTTAAATTGCGAGTAGTACTGGAATATCGTGAAAGAGAATTAGCAAGCACCGGTGAATTGTCAAACAATGTACAAATTTAATTTTCGTCATGGCCGTACAGTATACCAATGAAGAAATGGAAAGCGGATATGTTATTGGTTTTTGGATATTGCCAAGGAAATGGTTTAGAATCTTGCAGAGTATACAGTTAAAGATTTCTCAATCGTCGCTTACCGAACCATAAAACCTTCACGGCAGTTGAAAGACGTCTTCGTGAAACGGGTAAGTTTGCGCCTGCTTCTATTAATTATGGTGCACGTACGGTAAGAACTCCAGAGGTTGAGGAAGATATTCTGAATCGGATTGAAAAAAAATCCAAAACTCAGCAGCAGACGATTAGGCTTAGAGCTAGGGGTAAGCAAAGATACTGTTAATAGGGTGACCAGAAAACAACTACTGCACCCATTTCATGTTCAACAGGTACAAGATCTTTTACCCCATGATTCCGAACCACGCCTAGCTTTCTGCCGGTTTATCCAAGAACACAGAAATCAAGATAGGAATTTTACACGAAGAATTTTATTCACAGATGAAGCCTGTTTCACGCGAAGTGGCATAACTAATTTGCACAATGAACATGTCTATGCAGAAGAAAATCCTTATGCGACTAAAATAACCCATTATCAGCATGAGTTTAAGATCAATGTTTGGGCAGGAATCATAGACACTTTCATAAGTGGTCCTGTCATTTTACTACTTCCACTAAATGGCGAAAATTAAGGGGAACATCTACAAAACGAATTACCAGACTTATTAGATCCCCTGCCCTTGGAACTTCGAAGAAGAATGTGGTTTATGCACGACGGTGCTCCTCCACATTTTACGTTAAACGTACGTAATTATTTAAACGAACAGTATCCAAATAGATGGATGGGTAGAGGCAATGATGCACCCGCAAATTGGCCCCTGACATGACCCCGATGGATTACTTTTTATGGGGAACTTTGAAAGCCCTTGTGTATTCTAGGCCAGCTCCAGATAGTCCAATTTAATTTTTTACGACGTATTAATTTTCGTACGTACGAAAATGAAGGGCATTTTGAACATTTATTATAAGTATTTTTTTTAATTAACCTTTTGTTGTTAATAAATCTTATTGGCTGTTTTTACTAGAGGATAAAATTAACAACACATTTACTTGTTTTCTTAATTTTTGGTGTTATTCTTGTGGCAATGCAATGCAATGGTGAGTTTTGGTAAGAAATCAAAAATTTACATCCAAATATCCCAAAAACTCAGCTCATACCAGGTATACCTTTAAAAACTGGAAAAGAAGAATTTTTATTCAAAATTGAGACAGTTAATTTTGGCTTTAAATTATATTCATTTATTACAATAATTTAGACCTAGACGAATGAATTGTTTTAATCCAGATATCTCAAAAACGGCTGCTCAAATCAACTCTTACCAGGTATACCTTTTTTAGGTAAAAGACGTTGGAGAACAAGAAATTTTATATAAAACTAAAATACAGTGTGGCTCAAAAAAGTTATTTCGTTTTAAATGTGTGCACAGTACCGCAGGTGGCGCCCTCTAAATTTTACAATGAAAATTAATGCAGATTTCAATTTTTCACCTCAAAAAAAACCCCTTTAGCTGAAAATTGTGACAATGCACAAATTATTAAAAAAAATATTTATGAAAAACTAAAACCAAATTGAACTTTCGACACTCTGTATCTCCGAAATTATCTACTTTTGGACTGAGGTAAGTTAAGTTAGATCGTCATATTTTGACCTCAGGAATTTGTGGTAGCATTTTTTCCGCACCTTTTAGAGACACCCAGTATATCTTAATTTTGAGAATGGATTGAGTGGATATTAATACTGATAGAGGACAGCATTAAGACATCAGCTAGCTCATTTTTTTTCTGATAGAGAATATGGATAAGAGATAATTTTTGTACGTCTTTTGAAAATAGTCTCTCTCTTGTTCAAAATTTGGTTGTACTATTTTTTTTGGGCACCATTCATTTTAGAATAAAAGGAATCAAATTTCAGCTCAAAAAATGAAAAAATACTCAAGAGTTATTTAGTTGTTCCTTCCTGCTGGAAATGTGCCACAGTCCAGCCAATACCTAAAAAAGGCAAGAAGACCTTGCCAAATAACTACCGACCAATCGCACTGCTTTCAATAATATCGAAAGTCATGGAAAAGGCTATCAATCAGCATCTTCTAAAATATCTAGAAGGATTCAACATTATTAGCGATCACCAATATGGCTTTCGTAAAAATAGATCAGCAGGAGATCTCCTGACTTATGTAACACATGTTTGGAACAACGCAATTGAACACTTTGGAGAATCTCGAGCGGTTGCTCTTGACATATTCGACCGTGTTTGGCACGATGGGCTGTTGGCTAAGCTACGTTCTTATGGTATGTCTGAAAAGTTCTGTTTATGGCTCTCATGTTTCCTCAGAGAGCGTTCTTTGCGAGTGGCAGTCGACGGATTTCTTTCTAACAGCTTCACTAACAACGCCGGTGTACCCCAAGGCTCCATACTGTCTCCTACTCTCTTTCTCATTTGGAAAAGACCGAGAATCCAATCTACAGCTTTGCAGATGACAGTACACTTATCTCTTCATTCACTTTGAACGCTCGGACATCGGCTACTCAGACGAATATCCGCAGACCGCAGGAAGTCATTCAACTTAAGAAAGACCCGGAAGAAATTCTATCTTGGGGTGACAGTAACCAAGTGGAATTTAACGCTACAAAAACTCAGGCAGCAGTTTTTTCTAAAAAAGTTAACGTTGCTGAACCCGACATAGTTATGTCGGGGCACTCCATTCCCCTAACATCGTCACTCAAATTATTGGGCGTTAATTTGGGAGCAAATATGTCCTGGCATGAACATGTTGCAGCCATAGCAAGGAGAGCTTCTCAGATGTTGGGAATATTATTTCGAACCAGAAAGCTTTACACTTCCCAACAACTGTTAATTGTTTACAAAGCTTAAATTCGACCAACTATGGAATATTGCTCCCATGTTTGGGGCTCCACTCCCAAACATACACTGCATTTGTTGGATTCTATTTAGAGAAGAGCTGTTCGTCTGATTGGAGACCCGGAACTGACAGGTGGCCTTTATTCGCTGGAAGATCGAAGAACGGTTGGCGACTTGAGCCTATTCTACAAGTATTTTCATGGAAAGTGTTCGAAGGATGTGGCCCGCTTAATTCCTTCCAGAGCGGTGCATGTTAGAAGTACACGTCACGCTAATACTTCACATCCGTATGAGGTTCTGCTTGTTACTCCTCGTACAACGCTTTTCAAGCAGTCATTTATATGGAGAACATCATCCCTCTGGAATAGTTTGCCCAGGACTGTATTTCCCACCGAGTACAATTTACAGCGATTTAAAAACAACGTGAATCGCTTTCTCCGCACACGTGTCGCTCCTGTAGCGCTTTAGGGACTTCCCTGTAGCACGTGTGCTAGACCCATAAAAAAAAATGTATCCCTCTATCTTACGGTAAGTCATCCCTCTATCTTACGGTAAGTCATATACTGATCTTCTTCAGTTATCTTGCGCATCGATGTTGTTTAGAACAACACCTGATTTTGATCGACCTTCACTAAATTCATTGCTGACGAGGACAAAATTCTGCAAACCAATTTTAAACAGTCTTTTCTGATGGTGATTTATTACCAAAAGTTGAACTAAGCGATTCGAGGCATTGTTGTGGAGTTAGGCCTATACTAAAATCGTAAAAAATCATCCAACGAAAACTTTCATATGACATTTCCATTCGTTCCCAGAACTGTTTTTTAAACGCTCACTGTAAACAAACTAGACTGCAAATTTCTGAGCTTTAACTATTTTAACAATAACAAATGTCAAATTTTACAACAATGGTAATGTCACGTCTCAATATAGCGCTATATAGTGGTCGTTTGTAAAAACTCATGTTACAATAGAGGTTTTCACGGATGGTGGAATGTAATACATTAGAATTCCGGGTTTCAATCCGTTCGTCTAAAAATGAATTTGCCCGACGTTTCGCCAAAATCTCATTTGGCATTTCCAAATGCTCTTGCTGCTGCTGCTCGATACTGTGATCTTGCTGCTGCTTCCGCCACTCGAAGCTAACTTCGAGCGGCGGCAGCAGCAAGATTAGAATATCGAGCAGCAGCAGCAGCAGCAAGTGCACTTAAAAATGCCAGATGAGATTTTGGCGAAACGTCGTGCAAATTCATTGTTAGACGAACGGATTGAAACCCGGAATTTTAATATATTAGTTGGTATTGGTTTTTTGGAGTTAGTTTATGAATATTAAAATTATAGTTTATGGATATATCTGCAATAAATAGACGTTGGAATAAAAATTTTAAATCTTATATAAATCTTCTTATATTTATAACAAATAGATGCTTATACTGCACTCTGTCGGTGACTTACTAAGTCTATTCAAGCAGAGCGGCACAGCACGCCTGGCAACTTATTGCAGAAACGCACCTTTCTTGAGCTTAGTGCTCGAAGGAATAGATAGCAGTATTGGTATAACTAAAAACGAAAAAAGTCGTATTTTTAGAAGTTACCAAAGTGTTCTTCGTATTTGCTGAACCATCCCAAGACGCGTTTCGCCGTATCACGGCTCATCAGCTGGGCTAGGTTCAGCAAATACGAGAACACATCTTTAGTCCTTTATCCAAGTAACTAACGGGAAACTATAACAAATAGATGCTTATACTGCACTCTGTCTGTGACTTACTAAGTCTATTCAAGCAGAGCGGCACAGCACGGCTGGCAACTTATTGCAGAAACGCACCTTTCTTGAGCTTACTGCTCGAAGGCTCTTCTTATATTTTACGACGAGAAATAGTAAAAGATGCTATAATTTTAAAACTATTCACAATTTTATATAACCTTCAATACTTAACAAAACAATAGCAGGTAAAGTGTATTTTAGTTACTAAGACATTTTATATTCTCAAAAAAATTGCTTAAAATCAGTCATGCTATAAAACAAACTAATAAATCTGTAAGAACCGTAATTCTCGTGTAAAGACCAACTTACTTCTTGCAAATAAAATCTTTATTAAAAAATTTAATTGAAATCTATTTTTATAGCGATCAGAAGTGGAATCTATGATATTTAATTTAAACATGCAGATTTCGTGACTATAATAGGTTCTACACATTATTGAATGATTGATACTTATTTTGAAATACGAAATGCACCTGATAAATAATTAAATCGAATCGACTGAACATGAATATACATCGTATTTAGGGGCGTATAATCTATTAAAATGATTCTGAATCTTCATTACGTTTCAAATTTTCTTGAATAATTTCTGTCTAACCTAAAATTTAATTTTCCTGCTACACTTTTACAATGCGCAACTAGAAACTCGTTTACTTATACTATGATTTTAGCAGGAGTTGGTAAGAATTTTCGGATATTATTGTAACTCGCTTACTTGAAGGTAAAGACAGACCCACAAGAGAATTAAAAAGGAGTCTGGCTGCCAGTGAAATTCGACTCCCCGGTCTCAGGTATACACTACTGCACTTTACCAACTAAGTCGCAACACCAGCGTACGTTGGCCTGCTAGTCGGAGATCTGTCTTGTCGTTTCCTCAACCTGAGGCCTAATTGTTCATGATTTCAATACCCTTAACTGATATCATTATCTTTTATTAAAACTTATTTGTATGGTTTACGTACTGCTTAGCGTGTGTTATAAAGATTCACGAACAGATAAAACAGTAAAATTGGTGACTCCGAAATAGAGCTTATTTACTGACGATACCAATGCGGGTGATGTCAAGGAAATAAACGGACCAGCAGGCCAACGTACGCTGGTTCTGTGATTTAGTTGGAAAAAGGCAGGAGCAGGAAAAGCTTTTTTTAGTTCTCTCCTGGTTGTGGCTTTAGCTTCAAGTATTTTCCTGATTGTTCGTGGTTTTGGTACCATTAACTGACATGATTTTTGTTCATTAAAACCTAACTCAATTGGTTTAAGAAACTAATTGCTGCAACTTTTTTTTACCTCCGCGCACCAACAAAACACCGAGAAAATAATTATAAGGGTGTGATTTTACCATAGCAACGAATGGTACACTTAGAATTTTCTAGTTGCAAGTTAAAAATTAAATAGTAACCGGTTAATAAACCTACGCAACTTATCACATGAAAAAGTTACGTTTATGTTCAAAACTCATTACAGTTGATTTGGGGGGTATACAGTAAAGATGAACAAACTCCAAGTGGTTGTTAAATGTTTTTTTTTTTTTATTTATTTACTCTCGGGCGAAGAACTTTTACCGCGAAGAAAGGCAACTCTTAATAAATATTTTCTAACTTTATTTATAGCTACTGTAAAATTTTACTATATTGTCAGAAATCGTAACCAAATGACCATATTTTATGACCAGTTTGACTAATTTTTTTAGTCGTAATAGTATAATACAGTCGATCAAGTAAGAACGTGTCCGTGATAATTCATTTTTGGTAGATGCGATTCTAGTGATTCAACAAAAAATCGGTAGAGGGAACCTTTGTCTATGACGTGTTTTAGTAAAAGTATCAGTCGATTCCGAACTTTTGTGGAAATCACGTAAAATTCAAAACGAGTCTTTCTTTATTCCCTTCGAAAGGGACCTGAAATGACATATTCCGCGGCCGCTAAATATATTGAAAAGCCGGTACCGTTTGTGAAGAAGTGGGTAAATTGTTTTAGCAAGACGAGAAATGTCGACGACTTGACAAAACGTGACTGGGTAGGAAAGATCACTGCAAAACTCGATAAACAAATCGTGTCTTTGTTTTCACGAGACCCCAATTGACGCTGCGTCAAGGAACGGCAAAATTTAAAAAATCAGGTTTGAATGTGTCCCATGAGACCACTCGACAACATCTTCGTGCTCATGATGTCAAATTCCGAAGCACATTGAAGAAACCTTTGCTGGGCAAAAATCACGACGCGAAGCGGCTCGCTTGGGCCCACGATAACATACTAGATTGGCATTCACAATCGCCGGACGCCAATCCTATTGAAAACGTTTGGTCCCTTGTAAACAAAAAAACTTAAAGGAAACACTCTGAGGACTTTGACTCAATTGTCTCGCGAGATTCGAAAAATTTGGAGATCATTGCTGCGCGAGTATGCAGAAAATCTCGTCGCCTCGAAAATGTCAGTCGATTATTGATACAGTAGGCGATTGGAGAACTTACTAAGGTAATTGAGCCATTGTTAGCACACCAAAGAATACATTAATAGCAAGAAATTTTCTTGAAACATATTTTTTCAAGAATACCAGCGGTCACGTTCTTACTTGACCGACTGTAAATTGAAAAATAAAGTTTATAATATTTAATTTATTTTTCACGTAAAATTCAAAATACCTGAAAAGTTTTTAAGAATTTGAAATAGTACTGTGCAAACATTTTGACATATATTTATGTTTAACTGAACAGCATCTCTGAAAGATCATTCAACTAATTCAGTATAATATCAATGCGTAAATCAACTTACTTTTAATTATTTTTTGTTTGCAATCCAGTTTCATTAATTCGTTAGTCGATAATTTCTTTAACGAGGAGAGAATCAGAGAATATAAAAAAGTCAATTTTAAAACTTTAGACATTTCGAAATATTTTGTTTCTTCCTCAGGACAAGTATAAGTGTGCATTTCCCAGGTACAAATCTATGTTATCCTCATGCCTGGTTGCGAGATGGTGGCGTGAAAATTATTCAGACAGGTTAGTTCATTGTATTACTTGGGAAGCACAGAGATCTACAAATAGAACTTCTTAAACCTATGATTTGAAATGTATATTTCGAATTTTTGGTCTAAACAATTAACTCTCATTATTCTATGTTACCAGATGTTTTTTTTATATATTTTTAACTTAAAAATGCGGTTGTTTACCAACAATTTTTTTAACCAGAGCTCATGTGTCTTCAAAATAGAGTAAGCTATTTCCATACACCATGTATAGCGGAACTAACGCTTTATTTTTTACTACATAGTTACTAAATTATTCAAATGAGTATCAATTATCACGAATTGAACACATGGTTTATTTACAACTAATTTAACTTTAAATATAAAAAATAAATACAATCGACAATTTCTACTTACCAACTGTCACGACCATCTCAAAATTACATAGCTTAATTAGTTTTTTACATTTTGAAAATGCTGACGGGATTTAATTTTAGATAATCCCAGATGCATATTTAAATGAAATTATTTTCTTTAAAAAAAATTATTTGTCTCACTGAGCAAAGTAGCTAACATTAACACCATTGTATAGCAAAAAAATAAGAAATTGCACAAAAACACTTTTTCGTTGTAAATTTGATTACATCGACTTTTTTTATGGGCCTAGCATGCGTGCTGCGTGCTGAAATCTCTATAGCTCTACAGGAGCAATATGTGTGCGGAAAAAGCGATTCACGTTGGTCTTGAATCGCTGTAAATTGTACTTGGTCGAAAACACGGTCCTGGGCAAATTATTTCAAAGGGATGGGGTTTTCTATATAAAAGCCTGCTTGGAAAGGGTTGTACGAGCAGTAGCAAGCTGAACCTCATACGGATGTGAAGTATTAGCGCGACGTGTATTTCTAGCATACACCGCTCTGGGAGGAATTAAGCGAGCTACATTTAATCAAACACTTTCCATGAAAATACTTGTAGAACAGACTCAAGTCGCCAACCGTTCTTCGATATTCCAACGAATCAAGGTTGGTGGCCAGTTCCGGGTCCCCCCTCAGGCGAACAGTTCTCTTTTGAAGAATCCATCAAATACAGCGTATGTTTGGGAGCAGAGTCCCAAACATGAGAGCAGTATTCCATCGTTGATCGAATTTGAGCTTTGTACAGAATTAACAGTTGTTGTGGAGTATAAAGCTTTCTAGTTCGAAATAATATTCCCAGCTTTTGAGAAGCTCTCTTTGCTATGCTTCCAACATGTTCATACCAAGACATATTTGCTCCCAAATTAACGCCCAGAAAATTGCGGGACGATGGTAGAGGAATGGAGTGCCCCGACATAACTATGTTCAGCAACGTTAACTTTTTTTAGAAAACGCCCGCACGGGTTTTTTTATAGCGTTCAATTCTATTTGGTTACTGTCACCCCAAGATACAATTTCTTCCAGTTTTTTGTTGAACGACCTCCTGCTGTCTGCGGATATTTGCATGAATAGCCGATGTTCAAGCTTTCAAAGTGAATGATGAGATAAGCACACTGTCATCTGCAAAGCTATAGATTGGATTCTCAGTTTTTTCCAGCAGATCGTTAATGTAAATGAGAAAGAGGGAAGGAGACAGTATGGAGCCGGCGTTGATAGTGAAGACGAAAGAAACCAGTCGATTAACACTCGTAAAGAACGCTCTTTGTGGAAATTGAGTGCCATAAACATAAACTGGATGCAAACTATGAATAATATAACTCATTATACCTTTAAATAATATCTAATATTATTTTTTAAAATAAAGTAATACTGAATAAATGTAAACATATAATTTACATTTTTATATATAAGAGCAATTAATGATGTTTAAGCCTAACACGCAGGTTTTCGTGCTTACGTGCATGCATTGAAGTAGCTCTATTGACTGGTTCATACTACTTAAAGATAATATTAACTGCTGGTATGTTCGTGACTTTAGTTTTTATTATGAGGCTATAACTATCACTTTATATGTTCTAAAGGATTTAATGATTGATAATATTCGTCAATATATAACCATTTTTTATTTAAGATTAAAGCAATGGCTTTTTAAATATTTTTTTTAGAATTTTAGATTCAGCATTGGAAATAATAAAGAATAATAATAGGGGCTTTACGAGTACGAATAGAACCCGTTAGTTTAATAACGATATGTCTAATTATGGATATCAGTTTGATCCATAGTTTATGGGTTGTTCTTCTATTAAAAGCAATTTGGTAATTGAAAATTTGCTAAAATCTTATTGTACAGATCATTTAGTGTATCAGTGCAAATATTTTAACAAACGGACGTTCAGATCAAATTCAGTAAACGATCTAATATTAGCTCGAGATTTAAACATTTTTGTACATTTATATTTTTACATACCTACTAATTACACAGGTATACAAAAAAAATTCTCTGTCTTTTAAGGGAGACACGTGTTTTTTTAAGTATTTTTTATACTGAATCCAACAAAATCGTAAAAAAAACTCCCACCGTACGATTTTTTCAAAAAGCACACTTAAAGTTTGCCAAAAAGCTATTAAATTTAAAAAAAAATACATTTTAATAATTAATGTAAAACTGTACAATTATTAAAATTATGGAATAAAACTGTTAGTTCGGACATCTTTAAATCTTCTGTTTGTTGTGGTAATTAAAAATTTTCTCGGAATCAATTAGTCCAACAACTATTCTGAGTTAGTTCAGTGCATGTTGCCCAATTTGAAAGATCTGGGCTGCAACATTAGTATCAAGATTCATTACTTACATTCTCATTTAGATCGATTCCCAGAAAATCTTGGCGATTTCAGTGAAGAGCAAGGTGAAAGATTTCACCAAGATATACACACAACGGAAGAGCGTTATCAAGGAAGGTGGGACATCCGTATGATGGCCGATTACTGTTGGAGTTTGAGAGATGATTCTCAAGCCGTACACTCAAGAAAATCGTATAAAAGAACGTTTCATAGTGTGTAATTATATCAAACATAAAAAAAAAATTATTTTTTCCATTTTTGAAGAAAATTGTAATTTCATATAAATGAAAAAGTAGAGCTCATAGCATTAAACCAGTATTTTTTCCGTAATCAGTGCCTATAAACTTAAAAAACCGGTCAAGTGCAAGTTGAACTTGCACAATTAGTGTTCCGTACATTGATTGTTTTTAAAATAAAAATTTTTGTTAGGATGGTATAAAATGATCAGTGACTTCACAAAACACACCCCAAATGAGTTTTCAACAAAGTTTGTTTCCAATCTTTACTGAAAACTGGTAACCTTGAAATTTTGTTTTTTTTTTATATACCAAATAAATTATTAAAGGTAATGCACTCGTGATAATTTTCGTTCAATCTATACCCCGTGGAGAATATTCCAGAATTTTTTCAAAATTTTTTTGATCAGTACTTTTCGAGATAAGGTAGGGGACAGCGATTTTTTTAAAAGTAATACGAAGAAAAGTGTGCGCAAGTATTACATTATATATATATATATATATATATATATATATATATATATATATATATATATATATATATATATATATATATATATATATATATATATATATATATATATATATATATATATATATATATATATATATATATATATATATATATATTATATATATATATATATATATATATATATATATATATATATATATATATATATATATATATATATATATATATATATATATATATATATATATATATATGTATATATTTATATATATATATATATATATATATATATATATATATTTTACTCGTGTTTTCACAAGCTTTCATTTGACACCACACTCGATGACTTAGTAAAAAAAATTTTTTTTCACTTCCGATTTCACCCCTCAAAAAGACCCCTTATGTGAAAATTTATGTTACGGTGGTATAAAATAATCAGTGACTTCACAAAACACACCCCAAATGAGTTTTCAACAAAGTTTGTTTCTAATCTTTACTGAAATCTGATGACCTTGAAATTTTTGTTTTTTTTTATATACCACACAAATTATTAAAGGTAATGCACTCGTGATAATTTTCGTTCAATCTACACCCCGTGGAGAATATTCCAGAATTTTTTCGAAATTTTTTGATAAGTACTTTTCGAGATAAGGCCCGGGACAGCGATTTTTCACGAATTTTTAAAAATAATACAAAGAAAAGTGCGCGCAAGTACAATATTATATATATATTTTTTACTCGTGTTATCACAAGCTTTCATTTGACACCACACTCGATGACCTAGTAAAAAATTTTTTTTTTCACTTCTGACTTCACCCCCCAAAACTAACCCCTTAAGTCAAAATTTAATTCTCAAAACTACATGGCTCTGATGAGGCCATCAATTCCTATATTACTACCAAATTTCACCTTTCTATGTCAAATAGTTTCGGAGAAAATCGGGTGTGACAGACAGACAGACAGACAGACAGACAGACACCGAAGTGATCTTATAAGTGTTCCGTACGGAACACTAAAAAGGTCAGGAAAAAATTTCATTGTTGACCAGTAAAATCAATAAATTTAGTTTATTCTTGATAAAATAAGAGGGAGACTGCAAAAGGCAGACGCCGCCAATACCGGAAGACGAAACTGGACCCGCTTTTTTCAGCCAAAAACGGTCGTTTTTCAACTTTCGAGCGGGTTCAGCTTCGTTCTGCGGTATTGACAGCATCTGTCTCTTGCAGGTTCTCTCTTATTTTAACAAGAACAACATAAATTAATTAATTTTATATGTTTAAGTGACAGTCCATTTGGACCGGCGTTTTTGGGCCCTAAAGCTGGGTCCGGTCTCTGCGGCGTCTGCCCTGTGGGGCGCTCGAATTTTTTAGTGTCATCAAATGTGATGGTACTTGATTCAAGTGGTTAAACGACAGTCCATTTTTGGTTGTAGCATTTTGGGCCTTATCTGGGCATTACACGGGCCGGAGGCCGCAAAATCAATGTTAAAGGCTTTAGATAGAATGAACAACTAAGCAGACGGTTAGTAGACAGGTCAAAATTTCGGGTTGCCTTCTTGATCTATTATAGTAAGATGGTTTCATTTTTCTACGATATGAATAGGGATAATTATAAATACTTTTTGTATAAAAAAAAATTGGATATATGCCGATATCGTAAACTCGAGACTATGTTTCAAGATTAGTTAGCTTCTATAGGGCTCCAAAATTACACAGGCCGACATATGAAAAATTTTTGAGCATTGTTTTCATTTTAATATCTATTTTTTTTTATTTCACGTGCCCTGAATTCAGACGTATCCGCATTTTCTTTCTATCACATCTGGTTTTTCTACAAAACTATAAAAACGTTTATTATAAATTTTTTAAGACAAAATCTTGATTCACTACTATCGTCACTGCTTATTCCTTATGTTACCTAACGTAATAAAATATCTGCCATTATTTCCCTTTATCTCCCATTATTTTTCCTTATCTCCCATTATCTCTCCATAATTTCCATTATCTAGTCTTATCTCTGCTCATCTCCCATTTTTCTCCTTATCTCCCATTATTTCTCCTTATCTCCCATTATCTCACCTTATCTCCCATTATCTAGGCTTATATCGAATTATATAGAACATATGTATAAATTTATAAAAACACGTAAATCGAATAAGTAGTTCTCAAGTGATAAGCGCACTAACGGACAGACAGACAGAGAGACGTTGCATTTTATATACATTATATTCTTTGCAACATGATATTGTTCCATATTTAATGGTTTAGGCAGTGTATTGCAAGAGAACGCGCTAACGGTAATCTTTTTTCCGACTTGATTCACTATTATCGTCACTGCTTATTCTTTATGTTACCTAACGCAATAAAATATATCCTATAACTTGGCCAGAGAACATATGTATGTTTTAAAAAAAGCACGTAACGCACTAACGGACAGAGAGACAGATAGACAGACAGAGAGACGTTGCATTTTAAATATTATAGATAGATAACCTGGCCAGAGAACATATGTATGTTTTAAAAAAAGCACGTAAATCGGATAAGTGGTTCTTCAGTGATAAGCGCACTAACCGGCACACAGACAGACAGGCAGAGAGACAGGCAGACAGACAGACAGAGAGACGTTGCATTTTATATATATTATAGATATAAGATTATAGATAACCTGGCCAGAGAACATACATATGTATGTTTTAAAAAAAAAGTACGTAAATCGGATAAGTGGTTCTCCAGTGATAAGCACACTAACGGACAGACTGACAGACAGAGATACGTTGCATTATATATATATATATATATATATATATATATATATATATATATATATATATATATATATATCATAGATGTAATAAAATATATCTATAACCTGGTCAGAGAACATATGTATGAATTTAAAAAAGTACGTATATCGGATAAGTGGTTCTCGAGGGATAAGCGCACTAACGGACAGACAGACAGACGTTGCATTTTATATATATTATAGATATAGATTATTATTATTATCATATAACCTGGCCGAAGAATATATGTATAAATTAAAAAAAAGACACGTAAATCGGATAAGTGGTTCTCTCGTGATAAACCCACTAATGGACAGACAGACAGACAGACAGAGAGACATTGCATTTTATATATATTATAGATTATAGATATTCTCTGCTACATAATATTGTTCCATATTTAATGGTTTAGACTGTGTATTGCAAAGTAGCGCGCTAGCGGCAATCTTTTTTCCGACTCCATTCACTATTATCGTCACTGCTTATTCGTTATGCTACCTATCGTAATAAAATATCGCCTATAACCTGGCCAGAGAATATATGTATTTAAAAAAAAAGTACGTAAATCGGATAAGTGGTTCTCCAGTGATAAGCGCACTAACGGACAGACAGACAGGCAGAGAGACGTTGCATTTTATATATATTATAGATTCAAACATTTACAACGAAAGCATTAATTACAATTGTTATATTACGATTATTTTGAGTGATATCTTTTGCGTCTTTCCATAAAATTACGCCTAGGAGTGATCCCAAATTTTGATATTTATCTAACAACGTTGCGACAATATTTTTATAGTTAGATGTTTGTGATTACCCAAAAAATTATGTACAACATTTTTGAATGCAAGCCAAGCTTCTAATTCGGTAATAATCATTGTCGCTTCAAATTCCTTATCATTCATCAAGGATCTGATTTATGATCCAACAAAAATTCCTTCTTTTATTTATGCGTCAGATAATGTAGGAAATTTTTTACACAGGTACTTAAAACAGTTACTTTCTTTATTTAGGGCTTTCATGAACTGTTTGATTCAACCTAATTTAATATGAAGCGGAGGTGACAAAACTTTTTTAGAATCGATTAGATTTTTCCGTAATATATTTTTATTTCCAGGTTGAAGCTTATCCCGAGGAGTTCGTTTTTTTACGTAGTGTAGTTGTGTTCTACTATCCCACTCACATAAAAAAAAACAAGGATATTTTGTATATCCTGACTGTTGACTTAATAACATAGATAAAATACTAAGATATCCGCAAACCTTCAATCTCAGTGTAAATTTTATAAACAGAGTCAATGTAACGACTTATTCTAGTACACCGGTCTTGCAAATGAGTGTTGTTGCTGTCGTAACTAACACGCTTCCTCACGAGAGGTCGCATAACTCATGGAAAGAGTGCCAAAACCTAATAGTTTGAATTATTTTTATGAAAAAAGTGAAAATTACCACTATATGGATTTTCTTTAAAACCTGATACGATAAAACGAGTAGTGAATTGGTAATCAGTGTCACCGAATTAGTAAAAAAAGTTAACAAACATAAAAATAACAATAAAAATCATATCGGACTGTGTTATTAACGTCCATGGTCCAAAACAACTTCAAACTGGCTGAGCGAGATAACCTTTTTATAAACCTGATTTTTTGCTTTTAGGTAAAAACTTCATCATAAGGAAAATTTTCACCCTTTTTTCTTCGCGACCTTAAAAACTCCATTAGGCTTGCATAATATAAAGAGATGGCAAAAAACTTTATTTGTCACAAAAAAGGCTTTTGTTCTTTTTAGCTGCGGATTTAGTTTGTTTTTCCTGACCGCTTTTTTTTACTGAATACTTATTTTTGAGCTTAACATTTCTGTTGACTCTAAAAGTAAAAATATTCAACAAGACAGGCACATTCTACACTTAAGTCTTTGAAATGTAACAAATCATTATCAAAAATAATCTTTCAAATGTTAGTAGACTAGTATATACCATGTCCAGATTTAAGTCCATTTTTGACTTGTCATTAATGGACACATACAGTCTGTCAAGTAAGAACGGGTCCGCGATAATTCATTTTTGGTAGATGCGATTCTAGGAATTCAACAAAAAATCGGTAGAGGGAACCTTTGTCTACGACGCATTTTAGTAGTAATCAATCGATTCCGAACTTTCGTCAAAATCACGTAAAATCCGAAATAAGTCACTTGTTTGCGCGTCGGTTCAAGGCAATCTTCCTTTGGTCTCATTCAAAGGGGCCTAAAATACCACATTCTGCGGCCGCTAAATAAAAAGTCGGTATCGTTTGTGAAGAAGTGAGTAAATTATTTTAACGAGACGAGAAATGTCGACGGCTTGCCACAACGTAGCTCGGTAGGCAAACTCACTCCGGAACTCGAAAAACGAGTGGTGTCTTTGTTTTCACAGAACTCGAAATTGCCGCTGCGCCAAGGAGCGGTAAAATTAAGAAAATCGGGTTTGAATGTGTCCCATGAGACCATTTTCTGCTTATGATGTCAAATTCCGAAGCACGTTGAAGAAACATTTGCGAAAAGCACATCGCCAAGCGGCTCGTTTGGCCCCATGATAAGAAACTACAGTGGCCCTCACAATCGCCGGACGAAAAACTATATTGGAAACTTTCGTTCCTTATAAAGAGAAAACTCAGAGGAAAGACCCTGAGGACTTTGACCGCGAGATTCGCAAAATTTTGAGATCACTGCCGTAGTATGCAGAAAATCTCGTCGACAGCATGCCTCGAAGATGCCAGGCGATTATTAATGCAGGAGGTAATTGGACAATCTACTAAGGTAATTGCGGCGTTGTTAGCACATCAAAGAATACATTGATGGCAAAAAACACATTTTTCAAGGATACGCGGTCACGTTCTTACTCGATAGATTGTATGCCTGTTTACTATGAGATTTGTTTATTCGAGATTCGCCTTTTAAAGAATTAGTTAATAAATTATTTTATAAAAATAGCTTATTGTAAAAGGTCTGTATAGAGGTATACGCTCACATTTTAAAGCTATTAAAACAAACTTCATTTTCAATGGGAAAGCTCTAAGCTGGTGTAAATTAATTTCGTTTTGACTGCAAAATAAAGGTACTTGTACTGCAAGGAAGTAATTTACACCTCTTGGGTGAAAATCTTGATCAATGTTATTTTAGGTAGAATAGATAGCTTGTTATATTAATGACGCTAATAAACAGAAACTACGATGTAAATTGTTACTGTAAGTTATTGTTCCTTTGTGAATACATTGATTGTGGAGGAAGGTAATTTTTACGATATAAAGACTTTAAATATGGTATAATAAGTTAGTCAAAAAGGTAAAAAGCAACAGAAAACACCTTTATCTCAAACAATAATAAATAAGCGCTCACTTCGTCATTGTATCTGGGCATTATGACTTTCAAATAAGGGCCACATTTCGGCCTTACCTTTAACAGTTCTGGATTCGTGACTGAGGCCTTCCTACCTGGATCTTAATTAGCCAGTTGTGTAACCAACGGATGTCCTATGAATAATTAAAATAACGTTCCTCCGGGCATTATTCAGACTGCACATAATGACAAATGCTTATTGATTAGGTGATGACACTGACATTCTTGTTTATTCACGAAATAAAATTTAGATTAAGCAATTTATTGAGTTAGCGATGGCACAGATTTTCTAGTCTAACTAAAACGAGTCACAAGAAAAGACCTTTTGTCTTTCATCGTCATCATCATCATCATTAGTTTATTCCATCTATAGTCGGATGTAAGCCTCCCCAATTTGTCTCCAATGAGCTTTGTTCTTGCTTTTTGCATCCAATCGTGTCCTGCTAATCTTTTTATGTCGTTCGTCCATCTTGTCTGTGATCTACCTCTGCATCTTTTTGTGTTTTCTAGGCCTCCATTCAACTACACGGCGTGTCCATCTGTTATCATTTAGCCTTGCGATATGCCCCGCCCAATTCCACCTTAATATACATATTCGTTGCACTACATCTGTCACTTTTGATCTTCTTCGTATCTCGATGTTAGGAATACGAGCTTAGAGTCCAATATTTAACATTCTCCTCTCCATTGCTCTTTGGGTTACCTGAAGTTTATTTATTATAATTTTATTTAAAACCGATCGAATACTTTGGCTTTTATTGTATTTGGTATGTCCAATGTCCAATTACTTTTGTTAAATAATAAATGTAAAATTACTAATTATGCAGATGATACGAACCTTTTGTTAAGTAATAAAGACATTACCGACCTTGAAGAAGATGCTGAGATTTTTATGCTAGGGATGGAGAAATGGTTCACAAAGAATAGGTTAGTCATGAATAACACAAAAACGAACATTATGATATTTAAAACAATCAGGTCACGACTAGAGAAACCAACTAGTTTAAACTTAAATGATAACCATATTAGTTTAAATGCTGAAGTTAAGTTTTTGGACATGTTTTTGGACAGTACTTTATCCTGGGAATGTCATGTCAACCATGTTGTGAGTAAATTAAACAAAATATGTTATAGTCTTAGAGTGTTGGGGAGGTATATTCCTTTTGACAGCAAGAAAATACTGTATCATGCAAACTTTGAGTCCCATATAAGGTATGGAATTATCATGTATGGAAATTGTAGAGATGCTAGTAGGGTTTTTATTTGTCAAAAAAGAGCTTTACGAATTATACTTAATTTAAACCATAGAGAATCATATAGAGGAAAGTTTACAGAAAATAAACTACTTACTGCTACTGCTGTTTACATACAGGAATGTGTACTATTCCTGTTTAAAAACAGGTCTTTATTTGAAAGATATGAGTCACAAACTGTATATGCCACAAGAACAATGCACTATACTTACCCAAGACACCGATTGACTATGACAGAGAAGGTTGCACATAATCAATGTATAAAGTTGTATAACACTTTACCAAATGATATTAAATTAATTACAAATCTCAAAATACTCAAAAAGAAAATTTTTGGATTATTATTGAAAATACAGCCATATAATATTGAAGAATTCTATAGATACTTTGATAATGTTTAATCCTGTTAGGTAGTTTTAGTCTTAGTTGTGGACGCTATTTTATACTTTTAAAAGAAAGATAATTTTGAATTTGAATTTGAATGTAGATTGTAACCTTCCAAAAGCAGACCAAGCTAACGAGACTCTTCTATCCAAGTCAGCGCTTAAATTATTTTTTGATATTTCGATTTTTTGTCCTAAAGATATGAATGTTTGTACCTTTTCTATTCTTTCACCTTCTATTAATATTTCCTGGCTGTTATCATCACTTTCGTTTTTCAAATATTTGGTTTTGGTGAAGTTTATTTTTAGCCCTATTTCTCGAGACTTGTTATTTAATTCGATCAACATTTCTTGTAATTCTTCTTTTGTGGTGGCGATCAGAGTGATATCATCTGCAAACCTTAAGTGATTTAATCGTTCACGTCTATTAGTATTCCTTTATTTTCTCACTTTAGCGATTTGAACATGTCTTCTAGAGTTAAAGTAAACAGCTTTAGAAATATCGAGGCGCCTTGTCTAATTCCTCTTTTAAATTTGATTTTATTTGTTTTTCTTCAAGCATTATTTGTGATGTGGCATTTTTATATATGTATTCCAGAAGAGTTGTGTACCTTTCATCAACTCTGCGTTAAGATCTGCCCATAGCTTTACTTTTGCCAATACTGCCCTTGTTATCTAACTATAAAAATTGTGTGAAAAATAATTGAAAGAACCTTGTAATACGCAAAATATAATATGCCAATAGACAAAATTAAGCAAAGATTTGAAGTTGGTACCAGTCTTGCACTTAAGAAGAATCCTATTAAATGAATCTTAGTGTTGAAAAAATTTATATTCACAAACTCATTACGAGGGTAGAAAATACAAAATATACTAGGTAGTTTCTAAATTTAACTTCATTACGAATAAACCAGTAATTACAAAAATAGTAGATTTATTCTAACAAAACTACATCAACCTTTAATTTAAAAAAACGAAAAGCTGTTTAAGTATCTTTTTCGGCGCCACGGAGGCGCGCGTTGGTTGAAGTGCACGTGCAGCATCGCGACAGTATGATCAAGTTTTTGCTTCTCTGAGGCGGTCATGTGTTAATTAGTGAGCGCGACTTGCATCGACCTTAAAATTTTGCTTAGTTTTGTGTGTTAAGTATAATTTACATATTTACCAGGTGTACAAGTATGAAATGCGGATTTCAGACAACAGATGGTGCACCAATGCAGTTTGTACTATAAAGATTTGACACTGCGCTATTTTGTTGTGTCATCAACAAGTGTCAGATGCGCACGAGTGATAAATTGGAGAAGTGTGTGCATAGTGTTGTGTTGCTGTGTTCAATATGTCGAAATTTATACCGAACAAAGAGCATTCGCGGACAGCATTAATTTTTTGTTTTCATTTGAAGAAAACTGCTGTTGAATCATACCGATTACTTCGAGAAGCTTATGGTGAGCATGCTCTATCGCAAGATATGTGTGAACGATGGTTTCGGCGTTTCAAAAGTGGTGACTTTGATGTTGCAGACAAGGAACGTGGAAAACCGCCAAAAAATACGAAGATGCGGAATTGCAAGCATTGTTGGACGAAGATGATTCGCAAACACAAAAACAACTCGCCGAGCAATTGGGCGTTACTCAACAAGCTGTTTCCAATCGGCTACGAGAGATGAGAAAGAGTCAGAAGACCGGTAGATGGGTACCACATGAGTTGAACGACAGCCAAATGGAAAAGCGCAAAAACACGTGCGATATTTTGCTGGCTCGGTACAAAAGGAAGTCGTTTTTGCATCGTATAGTTACAGGAGATGAAAAGTGGATTTATTTTGAGAATCTCAAGTGCAAAAAATCATGGGTAGACCCAGGAGCACCATCCACATCGACCGCAAGACCGAATCGCTTTGGCAGAAAGACGATGCTTTATGTTTGGTGGGACCAGAGAGGCGTGGTCTATTATGAGCTGTTAAAACCTGGGAAACGGTTAATACTAAACGTTACCAACAACAATTGACTGATTGAACCGTTCACTGCTTGAAAAAAGGCCAGAATACAAAAAGAGGCAACACAAAGTCATTTTTCTTCATGACAATGCTCCATCACATACGGCAAAACCAGTTCACGACACGTTGGAAGCACTCAGCTGGGAAGTTCTACCCCATGCGGCTTACTCACCAGACTTGGCTCCTTCCGATTACCACTTGTTTGCATCGATGGGTCACGCACTTGCTGAGCAGCGCTTTGGTTTGTACGAAGATGTGAAAAAAATGGCTTGATGAATGGTTCGCAGCAAAAGGGGAAGATTTTTACTGGCGTGGTATTCACAAATTGCCCTAAAGATGGGAAAAATGTATAACAAGCGATGGAGCATACTTTGAATAAAACACTTTTTATCATTCTTCCGAATTTAACATGTTTTTTTTAGAAAACTTACTTACTTGTACACCTGGTATTATATTTCTTTTACTTCTTATATACTGTTTAGTAAACAGGTAGGTACTAACTTTAATTAAAAGAAGCTATTATTTTGTTTGTTTTATCACTTTTTTCAAAAAAAATTGAATTTATTTTTTTAAATTTTAGTTCAGGTTAGTTGAAGTTACAAATAGTCAGAAATAACACTTTTACTAGATAGACCAATAAAAATTCTAAATTACATTTCACGTTTTTTACATAGATACATAAACAGAAATATATACAAATGTTAGTGACGTTTATACATTTTATAAAATTTCAATACTTCCAGTAGGGGAGCGAGGGACTTGTAACAATTTTTAGAAAAAATAATTTAATTTAATATTTGTTTCAGCATTAAAAGAGCATCTGTCGATAGCCTAACTATTCTTCTAATATACCGAACAGGAATATGATCAAAATTATTAATACATACTTCACACCAGATATTTTCTTAAAAAAAGGCCGTTGATAAAACTTGCCCCTTCTTTGGGGCTAGAAGTAACAGCCATGGGGCAGGTAGTAACTGTAAAAATAAAGTAAATTTTGATACATATTTGAGCTTTAATTTTGTTATTTTCCAAACCAACATAACACTTTACATTATCTCTAATATTTTTCATTAGTAGAACTAAAACATACTTCTATAAAAACAATCAACATTAAAGATTTAAGTGTTTAAGTAATTTCTTAGTTAGATAAACTATATTTATAATCAACATGGCACTTTGTATCACATTCATTTACTTAACACACTACAAGTATCTAAAAAAATAATCAGCCTTGGAAAAATAGACACTACATAATGACTAAATTCAGTCTTCATCAAAGTAACAATTAATACAAATAAATGATATAGTATCTCCTGTCACACATTTCACATGTGCCCACATTTTACATGGTATACATTCTACCCATTCCTCTTTATCAGAATTGTTATAGGCTTCTTAACAACCTAGACAATACCACTTCTCAGTTTTAGGTTCTGAATCAGTCCTCAAAATTCTTTTTTCAACTTTTTCTTTATCATTGCTCTTGCCTTTTCCTTTCCCCTTTCCTTTTCCTTTTGATCCATCTTTACCATCTTTTTTCTATCTCTTTGTCATTTTTTCTTCATATTCTTTTCTTAAAGCTTCCGTTTTCAGGTGTATCAGTTAAAACAGTAAATTTTCTTTTGCGTCTGCTATGCGTTGTTTGTTTTCGCGGTAGAGCCTTTGGAAAAAGTCTAACCTTCGAAAGTGAAAATGTTTTTGTAAACCTGAACAACTTAGAGTTAGTTCTTTTGCAGTTTCAATGTCACGTATAATTTCAAAAGTGCTTATATCAAATTCGGGAACAGATTGTAATAATTCTGGATTTTCAAGGCTCAACGTTAAATTTTACTGTCTTTTTAATAGGATTTGGACGATCCACGACATATAATGGTGCAAAGTCACTGTCTTGAAAGTTACCGGCATTGAAAAGCCATATGCCGGATAACATGTTACAATGTGCCCCAAGAATTGTTACAACAAGCCCCGTATCATAATTTGCTACATTTAACAAAAATTTCATAAAATTATGTCGCTAAACGTGAAACTTTTTAAGGAATATTTAAACTAAGTATATTCTGGAACTCAATGCAAAACTAAAAGTTTTAAATTAATTAATTAGGGACACGAAAAGCCAAATTTTATGAAATCAATATTTTACCAAAATGAGGCACGTGCACACATCTACTCACTGCGCCGCCGAACGGGACACTGGCTGTGATGACGTGATGTCAAATGACTTAAGAATTAAATTGAGCAAAAAATATAGGTTTATAGAGTTCAGATTCCCAGTAAAAATTGCGTTCTTACGCTCGTGACAACAAGCCCCTAGCTCCCCTACTTTTCGAGATAGGAGACGGGGGTCAAAGATTTTTAAAAATAAGACAAAAGAAAAGTGTGCGCAAGTATTACATTATACATATTTTTGAACTCGTGTTTGCACAAGCTTTCTTTTGACATTCCACTCGATGACCTTAAACAATTATATATTTTTCACTACCCCTACAAGCTAACCCCAAAATTTTACTTTCCAAACTACACTGCTCTGATTGGGCAATCAATTCCTATATTTGTGCGAAATTTCAACGTAATATGTCAAATAGTTTCGGAGAAAATCGGCTGTGACAGGCGGACACCGAAGTGATCATCACATAAGTGTTCCGTACGGAACACTAAAAATTGCCCCATCAAATTTTTGGCAAAAAATACTAATCGTGAAAGTTAAAGTAAAATTACAGTATAAAGAACAATATGAAATTAGTTCGTTAAAAGCTGCCAAATGAATTTTATCGATTTATTTGAAATGAATTTTTAACAACTTGCTCCATAAAAATGAAAAATTGTGCATTGCAAAAGTAGAATTACGAAAAACTCCATAAATCACTGAAACAGCTCTGAAAATGTATGCTATGTTTACATCCATACTTGTCTATGATATAATCTGTGTTGCCTAAAAATCACGTGGAACGTAATAGCAGTTAAAGCTTATTGGTTTCACTATTTAGACTGACCTGTCCGGTGAAACTGATAATTTATCGGCTCGTACGTATAGCACATAGATTAAAGCGAAATAGGTTTTGGTGGAATTAAAGCCAGCAGTTTTCAAAATTGCAAATCTGGTTTAATGATTATACTCTAATCAGAAGCTGACAGTTTTTTAGGCAAAGGCAATAAAATACATGTTTTCTTTTATTCATTTATGCATTACCAGATGAAGTATTTCATCCTAGCAGTGTATTAAACATGACAAATTATATATATAATATACGCTTTTGCTCCATATATTTATTTCAATCGGTTTGTGAAGCTACGGCGTTGACGATTCCGCGACATCGATCGTGGCGTCGCACAGTGCGAAATTTAGGAAGTTTAGCGGAACTTTATTCAATTTTTGAAATATGTAAAATGCATAAGATTATTCATTATTTTGGTAGGTTAATATCCCACCTCTAAAACCTCATACTCAGTTTGGGGATTAACCCTGCGAAACAACTGCAAAATGCACCTGAAAGTTGCATTACTTATTCAATCATACGAGTACTTTTTGCCTACAGAAAGCTATTCGATTTGTTTAAGTTAATAGTGTGGTACATATAAACGGCAGGTCGGTAGGCCATGATTTTTTCTTCATTGATTTTATAAGAGAATTGTCAATTATTGGCATTTAAATAATTGCAAAATCTTTTCTTACTCGTGTGTGATTTGTTCGTGAAAAAAGTGATTTTTAAGAAGTAAGTAAAATTTACATTTTTAACTTCAGTGGAGACTTTAAAAAGTGATACTACATAATACCAGCTTGAAACGCACAAAATTTGAAATGTTTTTTTTCCTCTGTTGGAAACACAAAAGATCTTCTGCGATATTTTGCGATCTTCTTTTAAATTAAACATTTTCCAGAATGACTTTGCAAATTTCATATAACTGCATATTCCAAAAGTGGAAGGAAGAACCGACATCGGACGCCATCATTGGTTTTGTTTTGGAAAAAATAGGCTCACCAATGCTAACATCTGACGCTCTTTGCAGTTTAAAGGCAACTCTTCGTGCGCTGGTTTGTAAAATACAAAAAAGGTGAAGGGAATCCAGTCGAAATTTAGCATCATTTCTGAATAAAAATGCTAGCTGGCTTGAAAATAATGTAAAATTTTCAAATGCTGTACGGGATGCATTGCCTAGTGGATCGAGGACCAATGCAGGCAGACCTAAAAAAGAATTTAGGGATTGTCATCCTAAAGTGCAAAACAGAAAAGTGCATCACCTTTTGAAGTCCGGTAGTCAAGACGAGTTAGCCAAAGCAACTGCAACAAAGCTGTACCAATCTGGAAAACGAAACTCTGCAGCGATTGTCAAGGAACTGGCATCTGGTTCTCCAGAAAGGGGTAGCAAAATCAAGAAGGCTCGCATGTCTTCTTCAAATAGCCCACGAAAATTAACTCCAGACCAGGCTCTGGCGCTACTTATTGATGCAAACTTATCGTCAAATCAGTACAACATTGTTCGAGATCAAGCAAAAAATCACCGTTGCACTTTGTATCCACCTTATTATGTTGTAAAAGAGGCAAAGAGGTTGTGCTATCCAAAGGACATAATAATAACTGAAGTTTCAGTTCAGTCGCTTATAAATCATACCGTAGCAAGACTTTGTACAGAGCTAGAAGGGATTCTTAGAACTTTATCAAACGTTAAAGCACTAAATATTATCGTAAAGTTGGGTTGTGATGGGGCGGAACAAGTTAATTATCGACAAAAGTATATGGACAAACATAGCTCTGATGATAGTATGTTTAGTGTATCAATGGTACCAATCCAAATGTGCTCCGTAAATGATAATGGTGATAATCAGTCAGTAATTTGGAAAAACCCTGCTTCTTCTTTTACACGGTACTGTCGCCCCATTAAGTTCGTTTTTGCCAAAGAAACAGTCAGTGTAATTACCTCAGAAGTAAACAAAGTGAAAGAACAAATATCTCAACTTACTCCAACCACTATACTTGTAGATGGCAAGCAATTTCAGCAATTTTTTGTATGATTGACGGTAAAGTATGCAATGCTGTATCATCCTGTGCATCATCACAAACATCCTACTTATGTGGGGCTAAACCTAGTGAAATGAACAACATCTGCGATATACCTCAAAAAAATATAAATGAATCCTTTTTATCCCTTGGACTATCACCCCTCCATGCATGGATAAGGTTTTTGGAATGTATTTTACATATATCGTACAAACTGGATATTAAGGCATGGCAAGCTCGTGGAGCAGAAAATTTAAAAAAAAGTTGCAGAGAAGAAAAAATACATTCAACAAAAATTCAAAGAGGAGCTTGGCTTGCTTATAGATATGCCAAAACAGCAGACCGGAAACACAAACGATGGTAATACCGCGAGGAAATTCTTTAGAAATGCCGCAAAGTCTTCCGAAATAACTGGCGTTAATTTAGATTTGTTCAAGCGTTTTCATGTGCTGTTAGAGTGCCTAAATTGTGGTCTTAAAATTGATTCAGAAAATTTCGGCGAATATGCAAGAGAAACTTCGGAATTGTATTTGAAAGAATATTTCTGTTACTCAATGCCCGTAAGTGTGCATAAAGTCCTTTGTCATGGAAAGGATATTATAGCCTCTTGCATTCTTTCGATCGAACAATTTTCTGAAGAAGCTCAGGAGGCAAGAAACAAAGACTGCAGAAAATATCGCGAACTTTTTACTAGAAAAACATCCCGAATTGACACAAATACGAATTTATTTAATCGACTGCTTATTTCATCGGATCCGTACATCGCTAGTCTCAAGCATAGTGAAGTTACGCCAGAAGTTTTAGAGTTGTTAGAAAGATTTGCAGACCCATGTAATGATTGCGAGTCTTCAGACGATTACAATGAGTCTCGTTCTGAATAGATGTTCAAAATGCTGTTACAAAATGTATGTTTTTTTTAATTGTTCTATAATAAAAAACACAAATAAACTGAAAAACTTTAAATAAAACACATTAATTTTTATTAAAAATTTTAAAAAACCAACAAATAGAACTGTTTTACGGGTTTAAATAATTAAGTTCCGGTAAACTCAAGAAATTTCGCACTGTGCGTCGTATAAAATATATCCTTTAAAAATGAATTGCGCTACATCATACTTTCGGCATTTCTTTTTTGTGCCTATTAATTATGCCGTGTGTACATAATGTCTACCACCTATATCGCACATAGTTTCAACACAGACCATATTAAAACTTGAACAAGATTATATAGATCAGCCATACTCAAACTGCGGCCCGCGGGCCGCATGCGGTTTGCCAAGCTTTTCTAAGTGGCCCATCCAATGTAGCTTCAAATTCTATGTAACTAAGTCAATTATTTCAAATTTCGCGGCGCACGCTGCCACCGCGTCAAGAAATAATACTGTTTTTTCAGCAAAATGATAAAAATTATCCTGAACTACGAAATGACGGATGGTGGTGTCTTTTAGCTTTTCTATGCTACATTACTGGGAAGCACAACAGCCTCAATCGAAGTTTGCAAGGTGAAAACAAAATAATTTCACAGATGGCGAATAAAATATTTGCTTTTGAAGAAAAACTAAGCATTTATTACAAAGAAATTCAAAACAAATTACTGCAAAATTTTTCTACTCTAACAAAGGTTACACAGGACTGTACATTTCCGAAGATAACTACTCGAAAATTTCAAATTATGTATCTGCATTATCAGACGTATTTAAAAGAAGATTTCGGGATTTAAGAAAAATTAAAAATTTGCTACTGCTTGTAGAAAATCCCTGGCATCTAGAGCCGACAACTATTTCACAATTGGCCTCAGTTTTTGACTGTAACTACGCAGACTTGTTTGACGAGTTTATCGAAATGAAAAATTAGAAGTTGTTTTTAAAGAAAAGAGAGAGAAGAAAAATACGCTGAATTTTGAACAATGGTGCCTGAGCAATATAAGACTGTTCAAAAATGTGCCCAAATTCTGCTTACGTTGTTTGCATCGACCTATGTTTATGAATCATCCTATTTTAAAATGAACTATGCAAAGAACATATACAGAAATCACCTTACAGATTTTCATCTCGATGACGTATTAAGAGTAGCGTGCAGCAATTACAAGCCAGATCTAGATGAAATTGTTAAAAAATGTTCCCAATACACAGCCCCACAAAAAAAAAGTGGGGTATACTTTTGATGCGATATATCAGATCCGTAGTATTTTTGCCCGCTGCTCACGAATCTGACGTCAGAATATCGCCATCACATCTCAATTTTTTTCTAACCTCAAAAAATAGGTAGAAATTAGTAAAAATTAAGAAAAATATACTCCTAAAAAATTGATTCAAGCTTTTTCATGAATCCAAAGATGTATTAATATGTATTCGGACACGCTAAGCTAATATTCATCGGTTGGATTCAGCCATACAGTTCTGTTTTCTTTCTAACCTCAATAAATCAGACAGATATAGTGCTTCTCGTATGCAAAAAACGAATTCAAATTAAAATTCAACCGATCCTTACCAAATTTGGTACACGGGGATTTTTGGGTCGCTGATCACGAATCTGAGGTTGGATTTGCAAAATTCAAGGTGGCAGATGTTTTCGCGCCATTTTGAACGCCGAGAAAATTCATCGGTCGATTTTTATTTTTCTACCTGCATCCAGGGCACCTCCACGTGGTGACGGTGGGCAACGGTGTTACTCCACTAGCCGGCAGAGTCCCTGGATAACGGCTTAGATGCCGTCATGGCAGGTAGATGAAAGAGAATTACGATGCAGGGACTCGGAAACCCAGTATCGACGGTTGGTCAGGGTGGGAAAGCGGGCCCGCAGCCGTCGTCATCCAGCGACCGTAGCTCTTCATGTGTGGGTGACTTGGCTCATGTAGAGTATAATGCTACAAGAAAACGGTCTCACGGTACAAGGACTTTCCATAAGTGCGATAAAAACAGTGATTCATTTTGTTATATTTGCTGTCAACACGTATTGAGTAAAATGGGGTCACCGATAACGGATAAGATTCAAACCTTATATAAGGATTGTTTTAACATTGAAATACAGCACCAGGATACAGATTGGGTTCCCCACATCATTTGCAGTTCTTGCAAAATAATGTTGTACATCAATAAGAAGGCGATTAAATATTCCAGACCAGCAATATGGAATAGACCATACAGTGAAAATGATTGCTACTTTTATATGAATGTTGTATCTAGGCATAACCGAAAAAATAAAAGCACTATTACTTATAACGATGTTTCGACAGTAACAAGACCAACTAAACTAATTCCGCCTCCTGAACCACTTGATGCTGATGTTATGGAAACAAATGATTTCACCTTATCAGTTCATGCCGAAAACATTGAGACTGTCGAAAAAGATTCAAACACTGTTACTAATGAATGTTCTAGTGACAACCTATCATATACTAGTGACACAGATAAAGAATTTCTACCATACAACCATAAACCAGAACCAATACTCGTATCACAGTCAGAACTTAGTGATCTAGTCAGAGATTTAGGCTTATCCAAAGATGGTTCAGAGCATCTTGCTTCCTTTTTAAAGAAAAGACATTTACTTAAGCCAGAAGCTACGATTTCTTATTATAGAAACAGAGATGAAGAATTTCGAAAATATTTCACAATGGACGAGGAATTGTCACTTTCATATTGTACCGATGTAAAAGGTCTAATGGATGAATTTCAAAATAACTCATACGATCCTGAAGAATGGAGACTGTTCATTGATTCTTCTAAACGGAGCATTAAGGCAGTTTTGCTGCATAATACCAACGTTTACGCTCCCATTCCGATTGCTCATTCCACAGTTATGGAAGAGCAATATGAAAAAATGAAGCAGCTTTTGATAAAAATAAAATATGCTGATCATAACTGGAAAATTTGTGGAGATCTGAAAATTGTAACAATATTGCTTGGCCAACAGTCAGGGTTTACACTTTATCCCTGTTATAAATGTCTGTGGAATAGCAGAGACAGGGAACGTCATTATAAGAAAAAAATTTGGCCAACAAGAGAATCGTTCACTCCTGGTGAAAATAATGTATTGTTTCCACCATTGGTAGATCCAGTAAAAGTTCTTATTCCCCCGCTTCACATTAAGCTTGGACTTATGAAGCAATTCACGAGAGCATTAGATTCAAACGGCCCATGTTTCAAATATTTGCATAAAAAATTTCCGAAATTTTCTGAAGCTAAAATTAAGGCAGGCGTATTTGACGGGCCACAAATAAGAAAATTGTTTCAAGATTCATTATTTGTTACTAAAATGAATAAAGTTGAAAAAGCTGCTTGGCTTAGTTTTAAAGAAGTCGCAACAAACTTTTTGGGAAATAATAAAAGTCCTAAGTACAAAGAAATAGTCGAGAAAATGGTAAAAAATTTTCAAACATTAGGTTGCTTAATGAATCTAAAATTACATTTCCTGGACTCCTACATCGATGATTTCCCAGATAATCTTGGTGACTACAGTGAGGAGCAAGGGGAACGTTTTCACCAAGATCAGAAAATCATAGAAAATCGGTATCAAGGATGATGGGATGACCATATGCTAGCGGACTATTGCTGGTCGCTAAAAAGAGAAACAAGTCCTCAAAAGCGTTTGGGCAGAAAGCCTTTGAATAGGTCATTCGCGGAAAAAAGAACAAGATACAGCCAAAAAAAGGAAAGTTAGGCGCGGGTCTAACCTTCGCAATTCTAGGGCTTAAGGGTCTACTATTTGAGAGTATATGGTTTAAAAGTCCTGGTTTTGAGTTTATTGGGTCTCATTTTTAAAGTTATAGGGTTATTGAGGTCTATTTTTTGAGGTTACAGGGTATGGGAGTCTAAGGTTTAGGGTTTAAGAGTATCAGGTTTGAGGATTCCCCAACTGTATACCAAATTTGGTAGGAATCGGTTGGTTTTCAAAAATTTTGTCCGCCATCTTGGATCCGCCATTTTGAATTTTGCAAATCCGACCTCAGATTCATGATCAGCAACCCAAAGAACCCCCGTGTACCAAATTTGGTAAGAATCGGTTGAATTTTAATTTGAATTCGTTTTTGCATTCGAGAAGCACTATATCTGTCTGATTTATTGAGGTTAGAAAGAAAACAGAACTGTATGGCTCAATCCAACCGATAAATATTAGCTTAGCGTGTCCGAATACATATTAATACATCTTTGGATTCATGAAAAAGCTTGAATCAATTTTTTAGGAGTATATTTTTCTTAATTTTTACTAATTTTTACCTATTTTTTGAGGTTAGAAAAAAATTGAAATGTGATGGCGATATTCTGACGTCAGATTCGTGATCAGCGTGCAAAAATACTACGGATCTGATATATCGCATCAAAAGTATACCCCACTTTTTTTTTGTGGGGCTGTGATATCATCGTTCTCGCTAAAATTTAAATAAACTATTAAACTGTAATAAGTTTTTTCAATAACACCTAAATAACAGTTGCTGTGATTTATGTTGCGGCCCGCGCGACAGGGCTATAAATGTGTAAGTGGTCCAAGACAAAACAAATTTGAGTATGGCAGATATAGATTCGCCTATTAACGTGGACGTATTGGATTGGAGATTGTCGTAACGTATTTTAAAGCAACGCAAATGATTTACAGATATCTCGAATTTGTAAGTTTGCTATGATTTGTTTTAAGCTAGATGTGTACCTTATATGAAAGACATACTTTTTTTTAACCAACTATTTTCTTAAATTTCTAAAAGAATGCGAGCACATCTGCCTGAAATGCCTATTCGGTTCGAACGCGGGCAATTATTCTGGCAATTATTACTTTATCCACCGCAGCTCTGAAAAGACCGGTAGTACTCGTATTTGTTGGGAACCAATTTCGCAGATTGTTTAGCCAGGAGATACGTCTGCGTTCTGGTCCCCTTTTCCCAAATACCTTTCCTTGGAGTATTTGCTGTAGTAATCCATATCTGTGGGAATTTTTCATTATGTGTTCTAAATACTCCAATTTTCCTACTTTAATAGTTTCCATAATTTCCAGTTTCTCGTTCATGCGACGTAAGACTTCCTCGTTGGTAATATGGTTAGTATAAGGAATTTTCAAAGTTCGGCAATATAGCCATAATTCAAATGCGTCAGGTTTCTTAGAAGTGGCTTCGGTCAGCGTCCAAGATTTCACACCATAAAGAAGGACTTCGACATCTTAGGAGTCTCATTTTCATGCTCAATTTTATTACTGAGCTTGATGTCATTTTGAGGAACACTGCTCTAGCTTTTTCGAGACGGCAACGAATTTCCTCCCATTGTTCGTTTAACATAGTACCTAGATATGAATATTGTGGAGTTCTTTGTATTTCTTGATTGTTAGCCATCACTGATTACCATGTACTTTGTTTTGCTAATATTAAGTTCAAGGCCGTATCGATTACTGACTTCGTTTATTTTTGTCGTTAGATGTTGCAGACCCTTTAAGTTATCAACCATAACCGCCGTATCGTCACCATAACGAATGTTATTTATTCGCTCCCCATTAAGCAGTATTCCTTCATCAGTCTCTTCTAGTGCCTCCCTGAAGATTTGCTCAGAGTACATATTAACCAATAGTGGAGACAAAACACAACCTGCCTTACTTCACGCTCAATCGATATTGCTTCTGAGCGCTCCCCTTCTGCTTTAATAAATGCCATCTGGTTTTACTAGGAGGTTATGTAGTAATCCGCAGATCCTTTCCATCTAGCCCAAGGTGTTCCAGAATTTCGACCATTTTATGATGTTGGACTCTATCAAAGGCCTTTTGGTAGTCGATCAGGCACAAATATACGTCACAATTGACGTCTCTACATCGCTGAATCAAAACCTGCATAGAAAACTACTAAGACTAAGAAATAAAGTCTAGCATTACGGTTGACGACACTGCTACTAGTAGGGGCTAGTAGCTGGAGTGGAAGCCCCAGGCATCTGTGCGCGTCTCATTAGTATTAATTTTATTGCATTTTATTGTTTATTCATTGTTTAGTTGTTGACTCTGTTTTTGACACCTCAGCGCTAATAAGTTTTAGGATCGGAAGCGTACCCCTCGATTGACTCTGCCCATGGTAACATTGTAAGACCAAATTCTTTGATAAAGCATCTTTCCTTATATTGGATCACATTTATATTAAAACTAACTGTGCCCGCGGCTCCGCTCGCGTGGACTTGATTCACTACTATCGTCACTGCTTATTCCTTATGTTACCTAACGTAATAAAATATCTGCCATTATTTCCCCTTATCTTCCATTATTTCTTCTTATCTCCCATTATTTCTCCTTATCTCCCATTATCTCACCATAACTCCCATTATCTAGACTTATTTCTCTTTATCCCCATTATTTCTCATATTTAATGGTTTAGGCAGTGTATTGCAAGAGAACGCGTTAACGGTAATCTTTTTTCCGACTTGATTCATTATTATCGTCACTGCTTATTCTTTATGTTACCTAACGCAAAAAAATATATCATATAACCTGGCCAGAGAACATATGTATGTTTTAAAAAAAGCACGTAAATCGGATAGGTGATTCTCCAGTGATAAGCTCACTAACGGACAGACCTGAACTAACCTGAACTTACCTGGTCAGAGAACATATGTATGAATTTAAAAAATCACGTAAATCGGATAAGTGGTTCTCGAGGAATAAGCGCACTAACGGACAGACAGACCGGCAGAGAGACGTTGCTTTTTATATATATTATAGATATATATTATTACTATTATTATTATTATATAACCTGGCAAAAAATATAGTATGAATTTAAAAAAAGACACGTAAATCGGATAAGTGGTTCTCGTCTGATAAACGCACTAATGGGCAGACAGCCAGACAGAGAGACATTGCATTTTATATATATTATTATAGATTATAGATTATAGATATTTTCTGCTACATAATATTGTTCCATATTGAATGGTTTAGGCTGGGTATTGCAAGGGAACGCGCTAGCGTCAAACTTTTTTTCCGACTTCATTCACTATTATCGTCACTGCTCATTCCTTATGCCACCTATCGTAATAAAATATAGCTTATAACCTGGCTAGAGAATATATGTATGTTTTTAAAAAAAAAAGTAAGTAAATCAGATAAGTGGTTCTCCAGTGATAAGCGCACTAACGGGGAGACAGACAGACAGACAGAGAGACGTTGCATTTTATATATATTATAGATAAAGAATTTTAGGGTCAATTATTTGCTCAATTTCGTTTTTCTTTAATTTCAGGTATGTCATCTCGATTCAACGAACAAGGCAAAATCAATTAGAAAAAAGCTGTATATAAATAATATATCGTTATTAATTTGTAAGTACATAATTAATTACTTATAGGATTATAGCGTAATTATTTTATTGTGAATAGCTTTAAATAACCAATCGTTGACCCAAAAA
This sequence comes from Pachyrhynchus sulphureomaculatus, assembly GCA_019049505.1. Lineage (NCBI taxonomy): Eukaryota > Metazoa > Arthropoda > Insecta > Coleoptera > Curculionidae > Pachyrhynchus > Pachyrhynchus sulphureomaculatus. The sequence goes on along the minus strand of CM032456.1, from coordinate 180,494,129 downwards.
TGTAAAAATACACGAAGTATGTATGCCCCTGAAAAATTTGCAGGAAAAATATGATATATAAATAGTGATTTTTCAAACTAAGATAGTCGGTAAGTTTTAGCCTCGCATTAAAAGTACGGGCGTTCAAGACTAATGGGAAACCCGGAAGTGTCATTCATTAATCTATAACCTAACATGTTTCGCTTCATTTCAGATAAACGGCACGCTCGGGTTATTCAATATTTTTGGATGTACGAAAAGTACGAGACTTTTAATACCATAACAAAACCTACACACAATGTTATGCGAATTTTTCACAGTTGTTAAATACAAACATCGTTTATTATTATTTCTAGCTACGTGTAACAAAGTTATCAATATTTGCTTTCTTTGTATCGAAAATCGCGAAAATATCATCCACATACCTATACCATACCCTTGGGAAATATTCAAATTTTTGACTGACTTCGGTTTCAAATTTACTTATGAATAAATTGGCTATGAAAGGTGATAAGCAATTACCCATAGCTGTTCCTTCTTTCTGAGCATAAAATTGACTTTGTATGGAACAAAATTATTTCCAATAGCGTATATGGTGTAGTGGTGATATGTACTGAGTAGCACAATTACAGAGTACTTATTTTTATTAATGATAATCAGAAAAAACTTACAAATACAAAACTATAATTTATTTATTTAAAACCGAATTCAGAAACAATAATTTGAAAAGACATTTTTCTAACAATCGATTTCTTTGTTGACTTATGGCTTTAAAGAACAGTCGTTCGCTCGGGACTGACGTCGCTACAATAGGTAGGTATTTAACAGCGTATTTGTACAGTCCCGAGAACATATTTTTCATGTTATCCGACATTTCAATGGGATTCTGGGTTATGGAAGCAACAGTCGAAGGTACATTTGTACCTCAGTCTCTATTGTTGAAGAAGATGTCTGTTTCGCCTTCATGTTACTGTGGACCACTGCTGATGGTATTCCCAAATATCAAAGGCCTTATCTTCTTTTTCCCACTCGTCGGAAGATTCTGATCTATTGGCGTTATTGACTAGTTTCGTAAATCCATTTACATAACTCTCCACTTTACTCTAAGCAAAGGGATCTTTAAAGTGTAGTAGCATGACTCGCGAGTCAAGAGTAGTTGCCAGAGCCCAAATTGAGTTGTTCCAGTTTCTCGAACCGTTTACTCATTTGGTTTTTCAATTCATTTTTTAATTCGGTCACGATGGGATCTATTGGCTTCTTTAAGCAACTGATTAGCGGTATCACTTTGCTGACAGTCACGTAAGATTCCTCAAAAATATCTTTGGCTTCTATTTTGTATGATTTTAGTAGCTCGATTACTTCCTTGACATTATTCAGCTCAGAGGGAGCCCCTGGACGGGCGAGCAATAGCAAGCTAATTGGATGAACCTCTCTAACATATAACAGGAGTTCCATCGCGTTTTAACATCAAGAATCCTTTTCTTCACGTTTCCTTCAGAAGATCCGGCATCTATCTACTTCTTGCGCAATTCATCAGTGGCGTTAACGTTGATATATTTAACAATTTCGTGCACTTTGCTGACCAAAGCTTCCGTAGACTTATCTATTGCCTGAGTGACTGTTAAATTAATCGTGTGTGCGAAACAATGACTTATTTTTTTGTCGTCAAACAAACTGCGATTCAATTTTATCATTGTACTGTCGTTATCCGTGACACAAGCAGAAACCCTCTCTATCAAGAGCTGGGACAACTTTCGTTCTAAGGAATCAGCTGTAGAGCTCTCGTGTAGCTCGATTACTCCCAATGTCCCACTCAAAAGCTATAATTTATCCAAAAAATGGATTGTTACTCCAAGAAATGATTTATTTATTCGCGATATTTCAATACAAAAGCAACGTAGCGTAAATTTACGATAAATCGGTCTATTTTTTTTTACAAAAAGTCACCATATTTCACAGAAAAACAGTTTTACAGCACACACAAGTACGGAGTAGACAAGCAAGCTGAATAAAACAACGAACAATTGGAACTAAGATTTGTATTGTAATTTGTATGTATTTTTTGGTCAACTTTATTTATCAAAACTAGGATAGACAAAGGGTTCTATGCCATACAGCAAACTTCTGCCAAGTGTTTTGTAATTTATATTGCATTGTGATTGAATGATAACTAAACGAACTGGACGAAGGAAGTGAGTGAAACATTCAAATTATTGTTCATTTATCTATTAATAGGAAACAGTACCATCTATCAATCTCATTTTTAACTAACAATAGTTGAAGTAGTATCAGAATAGATGGAGCTGTTTGAAATAGTGGGTATTTAAAGCAAAGGCTAAACTTGCTAACAGCCTCATGGCCTTCGGGTATTACGCTTTTTTTTTTTCATATGCACGTTTAATTGCGTCTAGTAACTCATTGTTCTTGGAATACTTTGCGAATGCACAATGTTGCTATGTGCGGATTTTTTACCTATATGCAGAAACAAAGTTCTAAAAGTATCTTTCCTTACTATAATAAAATTGTACATAAGATATTTTAGTAGTATTTTGTGGATGTGTAAAGGCGAAAGAGGTTGCAGCAACTAGTTGAATGTAACATAAACTACGTTAAATACAATATTTTTGTGACGTCGTAAATTTTAAACGTTTCAAAAATGCCCTAAAACTCAAACTGCACGTACCCTTTTTATATATATAGATAGATAATCTAAGATTAATTAAAAATGTATCTGATAGGAGATTGTTGAACGCTTACGAAAGTATAGAAATTATAAAATTTTAGCTTTGGTCAATCATCGCTCGTGATGACGCTAACATGGTTAGCGAAACGCGCGTCGAGTGCAAAAGTAAAGTGTTTGGTGTAGTGGTGATATATACTGAGTAGCACAATTACAGAGTACTTATTTTTATTAATGATAATCAGAAATAACTTACAAATACAAAACTATAATTTATTTATTTAAAACCGAGTTCAGAAACAATAATTTGGAAAGACATTTTTCTAACAATCGATTTCTTTGCTGACTTATGGCTTTGAAAAACAGTCGTTCGTGCGGAACTGACGTCGCCACAATAGGTAGGTATTTAACAGCGTACTTGTACAGTCCCGAGAACATACTTTTCATGTCATCCTACATTTCAATGCGATTCTGGATTATGGGAGCAACAGTCGAAGGTACAAGGTACATTTGTACATTTGTACCTCAGTCTCTGTTGTTGAAGAAGATGTCTGTTTTGCCTTCATGGTACTGTGGACCACATGCTGATGGTATTCCCAAATATCAAAGGCCTTATCTTCTTTTTCCCACTCGTCGGAAGATTCTGATCTATTTGCGTTATTGGCTAGTTTCGTAAATCCATTTAACTAGCTGACCACTTTACTCTTAATAAAGCTATCTTTAAAGTGGGGTAAAGTTGCTAACGGTCTCATGGCCTTCAGGTATTACGCTTTTTTTTTCATATGCACATTTAATTGCATCTAGTAACTCATTGCTCTTTTAATACTTTGCAAATGCACAATGTTGCTATCTGCGGATTTTTTACCTATATGCAGGAACAAAGTTCTAAAAGTATCTTTCCTTACTATGATAAAATTGTACATAAGATATTTTAGTAGTATTTTGTGGATGTGTAAAGGCGAAAGAGGTTGCAGCAACTAGTTGAATGTAACATAAACTACGTTAAATACAATATTTTTGTGACGTCGTAAATTTTAAACCTTTTAAAAATGCCCTAAAACTCAAACTGCACCTACCCTTTTTATCGTCACACTTTACACTTAACTTTTAATATACACCCCATTTTTGGTAATAATGTACTCAATAAACAAAATTTTAAAATGTTTTTAATAAAAAGTTAGTGCAGTATGTAAAATGGAAGAATATAGTGTCTAATATTTATCCTATAACAACAAAACGCTGTTTATTACTATAGCTTAATATTGTCTAGAAAGAGAGCCAAGTTTGAGCTCGAAAATTTTATATTTACAAACAATACAGCGGGGCTTTTGTAGTGTTAACTTTAAATTTTTTATATTGATATACAGTGAAAATATATTTTTGATAAAAAGTTCTGCATCGCATGGAAATCCATAATCAAGCTTCAAAAGTTTAAAATATTTGATGGTAAACAGGGGAAATAAAAAATAATGATTTATGGTATAATGAAGAGCAGTGTGTGTTTAAATTTAAATACTGAGCAAAATATTAATTGAAAATGTTAATAAGAACTAAAAAATTATACTTACGTTTAGATTTATGGCCGTCCTAGTTAAAAATTCAAGAAAACTCCAGTAAACACGACAGTAATTGTCGGATTATTTATGGAATCAAGGAAAACGAAATTAATTAAAAGCTAGTGCACTGATTTTGAGTGTATCATATTTTTGTTCAAAATTTGATAACCTTTTTATCTGCTTTGCAACAATTAAATCCATAATAAATTTGTGCTAATATCATTTTGGCTGGTTTGAAAAGTCCGTGCACAGTCCGAGAGATGGCACCACTGGCGCGTATCGAGGTCATGTTTAGTTAGTAGCATCTCTTGAATGAACGCACACCAAGTTTCAGCCATATTGGTCTATTTCTTTGTGTTTGGCATTCGTGTGAATCAAGGAAGTCGAGTGATTTTCAATAAATGAACGAAAAAGAATTTCGTGTGGTGATTAAACATTACTTTATGAAAGGCAAAACGCCTCAGGAGACTAAAGAGAAGCTTGATAAACATTATGGTGACTCTGCACCTTCGATTAGAACAGTTTATAAGTGGTTTCAAAATTTTCGGACTGGCCATATGGGCACAAGTGACGCTGAACGTTCTGGACGGCCTGTGGAGGTTACGACTCCAGAAATCATTGATCAAATCCATGATATGGTGATGGATGACAGAAGAGTTAAGGTGCGTGAGATTGCTAGTGCTGTGGGCATCTCGACTGAACGAGTACATAATATTTTGCATAAACATTTGGACATGAGAAAGCTATCCGCAAGATGGGTGCCGCGATTGCTCACGCTTGACCAAAAACGGAATCGTGTGAAGTGTTGCAAGGATGGTTTGCAGCTGTTCCAGAAGAATCCGGAGGACTTTAAGCGTCGTTTCGTCACTGTGGATGAAACATGGATACATTACTATACTCCTGAGACCAAAACAACAATCTAAACAATGGGTTACCAAGGGGGAATCTGCACCAAAAACGGCGAAGACCGTTCCTTCGGCCGGAAAGATTATGGCGACCGTCTTTTGGGATTCGCAAGGGATAATCCTCATCGACTATCTGGAAAAGGGTAAAACTATTACAGGTGAATATTATTCATCGTTATTGGACCGTTTGAAAACCGAGCTGCAAGAAAAACGCCCGCGATTGGCCCACAAGAAAGTCCTTTTCCATCTCGACAACGCACCAGCATACACCTCAGCAGTTGTGGTCGCAAAATTAATGGAAATAGGATTCCAACTCGTTTTACATCCCCCCTATTCTCCAGACTTGGCTCCCTCGGACTACTATTTGTTCCCTAATTTGAAGAAATGGCTGGCGGGTCAAAGATTTTATTCAAACGAGGTGATTGCAGACACTAATGGATATTTTGCAGACTTGGACAAATCCTATTATTCGGAAGGGATCAACAAACTAAAACATCGTTGGACGAAGTGTGTAAGCCTAAAAGGAGACTATGTCGAAAAATAAAAAAGGTTTACCCCAAACACATAAGTAGTTTTTTTATTTTTGCACGGACTTTTCAAACCAGCCTCGTATTTTGAAATTGCGACATTACTTAATTACTACGTACATAACAACTAAACATATGGATTAATTCTAACTTTATTACACAAGTGCTTCAATGTATCCACCGTCCCTTTCTAAACAGGTGATTGTTCTTCGAGAAAAATCTTTTATTACATCTCTAATTACGTCAGGAGTTATAGCTTCACATGTTTCCCTAATGACTCTTTCATCTTGAAATGACCTTTTAAGTTAAGCCTTTTCTTTTAAGTAGCCCCATAAAAAAAAGTCTAGAGGGGTGATGTCCGGAGACCTTGGGGGCCAAGTAAACTGCACATACTTCCTTATTACTCTACCGTTAAAAATGTGTAAGAAATAATCTCGAACATTACTCGTACTGTGTCATGATGCACCATCATGTTGGTACCATATACGTTATTTTTCAATTATTGGTAGGCGATTAAAAACTAAGGGAACTCATTATTTTAAATTTCTAGGTAACGTTCCATCATTCAAATTATATCGAAAAAAGAATTGTCCAACTATCCTATCTTTAAAATATTGAAATTAGGATTAACATCAATAGTTTTGAGAACTTACCGTCCCATTAGACGTAAATTTCGCTTCGTCAAAGAAAACTGTTTTTCTTGCCATAAACCTGTTATCTTCCAACGCTCCTTGAAACCAAGCATAAAATTTAAATCTTCGTTTAAAATTTCCTGCTTTTAAAGTATGAGTAAATTGCGATTTGTTTGGTTTAAATTTATTTGATCTTAAAATTCTCGCTACTGTAGTTTTACTCACATTCAATAAAACTGTTCTTTTCCGAAGTGAATCTTTTGGCTTTTCTACTATCGACAGCATTACTTAATTTTGATTATCTTTATTTGAAATCTTGAACTTATTTATTAGATATCCTAGAGTTGTGAAGCTTATAGTGTTATCAGGGTGTCTATTATTAAAGATTTCTTCTGCTCCTCTAAAAGTTTTTATAATTTCCTCCAACTATAAGAACAATTTCAATTTTATCTTCAACATTCAATTTTACTGGCATTTCTAATTATTGCAAATACAGATCGACGTTAGATTTGAACTTTATGGACAATTGTTAGGTATTTCCAAAGGTTCATTTATTTTCAGCCTAAAATTTGTAGTGATTTCATTTTCTTTTATTCAATAAATAATGCAACAATTACTGACGTTTTTAATGGAGTTTTGTTTGAATTTTTAACTATTAAGGCCAAAAATCTAAACTTGAGCATAATTTTTTAATTCATATTAACATTTTCAATTAATATTTTGCTATGTATTTAAATTTAAACACACGTTACTCTTCATTATATTTGTTTTATTTTCCCTGTATACCATCAAACTTTCGATGCTTGATTACAGATCTCCATATGATGCCGAACTTTTTACCAAGAATAAATTTTCCTGTAATATGTAAGATAAACTTTTTCTCCATTTATATAAAATTTTTGGGACACACTGTATATTTATCAGGAGAAAGAAATATCAGACTATGACATTCTGGTGTTATGAAAAAATGCTAACGAACGTATGTTGTGATAATTAATATAAAACATTTACAGAGTGCATTTTAACTTAACAAACCTGGCTATCACGCCTAAATCTATTTTCAAATAAGAAGAAATCAGTTTTGTAAAAAGGTTTTTTTGTAGCTAAAGCTAGAAATTTTAAATAATTGTTATATTTGTTTTTTATATTTAAGACCATTTTTACGTTAATACTTACCATATAGTTCCTGAATAAATTTTTCACATATCACTATGTAGCTATAACTTTCATAAATACAGTCTGTCAATTAAGAACGTGTCCTCGATAATTCATTTTTGATAGATGCGATTCTAGTGATTCAACAAAAAATCGAAGAGGGAACCTTTATCTACCACACATTTTAGTAAAAGAATCAGTCGATTCCGAGCATTCTTCGAAATCACGTAAAATCCAAAATGAGTCACTTGTTTGCGCGTCGGTTCGAGGCAGTCTTTCTTTGTTTCCATCCAAAGTATCCTAAAATGACACATTCTGCCGCCGCTAAACATATTAAAATATCGATGTCGTTTATGAAGAAGTGGGGTAAATCGTTTTTAACGTCACTCCAAAAGTCGAAAAAACGTTTCATGTCTTTGTTTTTCACGGAACCCGGAATTGACGCTGCGTTAAGCAGCGGCAAAATTAAGAAAATCAGGTTTTGAATGTATCCCATGAGATCATTCGACAACATCTTCGTGCTCATGATGTCAAATTCCGAAGCACGTTAAAGAAACCTTTGCTGGGAGAAAATCACGTCGCGAAGTGGCTCGCTTGGGCGCACGATAAGATACTACAATGGCCCTCACAATCGCCAAACGCCAACCCTATTGAAAACGTTTGATCCCTTGTAAAGAGAAAGCTCAGTTGTCTCACGAGATTCGCAAAAAATTTACAGGATATGCAGAAAATCTCATCAACAGCCTGCCTTGAAGATGCCAGGCGATTATTGATGCAGGAGGCGATTGGACAACTTACTAAGGTAATTACGCCCTTGTTAGCACACCAAAGAATACACTGATAGCAAAAAATATTCTCAAAATATATTTCCTCAAGAATACGAGCGGTCCTGTTCTTACTTGACAGTACAATAATTTTGCTCAAAATTAGGTATATTTATATTCATACTTTAATTCCTTTTTGCATATGTTACAGTTTATAATTTATAATATCTGTTATTGCATTTACCGCTATAAAAAGTCCACTAGGTAATGAAAGTATTCTTGGAAATCGCACAGAAGAAGATATTAAAAATTCTTAGATTTGGTATATAGAGTCTGGGAGATACAATAAACTAGCAGAAAAAATTTATTGATGCCTCGGCTCTTAGGGACAACGACACGAAATTGTAAAATGGGTCTCTACAGTCTTAAAAAATACCATAATCTTTTAAGAGCCCAGGCTAAAACCGAAAGGTCTCCTAACAGTAGTATGTCTTGTGAACTAGGTCTGCAACTTTAAGAAAATTCTGCGGACAGAGATGACACTTTATTTTGTATATTCGTTTATTATGGCCCTATAGTGTATATACTAAATATGAGGTTTTTCAATAACCTCTATGCTACTCTCAAGAGACGTACCTTTACTGCCATCGGAAAATAAACGTTAAAAGGTTGTACTTGTAACAAGAGATTTACAAAAACATATTTATATTGTACTAAGTAGATGCTTAAGTTGAAAATAGCAAACAACAATAAAGTAAGATTAGGTTATTATCATTTTTGTTTTTCTTCTTTCTAAATGATTTAGTCAAAGATATACTCTAACTTTCAGCTAAGTTTCGAACCAAAATGCTTGTCGATTTCCGTACTGTTAATCCCGCCAAATTCTGGTATGCTGTGTGGTTGCTCTAAAGATCTTCCCCACGCTCATTAGTTTACAGTGTTGGATTTGTTGTCTCTTCTAATTACAAAGACTCATATAGTGGTAAAATTTTTTAAATGTACTAAGTAGAACCTGTCCCTATATAGCTCCAGCTACACCAAAACCGGAGTTATAAAAATCATTCTCAGATCAGGTTTTTTTTAACTCTCATAACGGGGAACGCTATTCCTCTAGGGGTTAATTTGAGAGCAAATATATCTTGGCATAAATATATATCAAGCATAGCAAAGAGAGCTTCTCGAAAGCTGAGAATATTATTTAGAACTAAAAAGCTTTACACTCCACAACAATTGTTACTTCTGGACAAAGCTCAAATTGAACCAACTGTGGAACGGTCTAACCATGTTTGGGGTTCAGTTCCCAAACATACACTGCGTTTGTTGGATTCCGTTCAGAGGAAAGCTGTCTGCCTGATTGGAAACCCAGAACTGGCCAGCGGCCTTGATTCGTTGAAATTTCAAAGAACGGTTGGCGACTTGAGTCTATTCTACAAGTATTTTCATGGAATGTATTCGATGGATGTAGCGGGCTTAATTCCTCCCAGAGCGGTGCATGCTAGAAATTCACGTCGCGCTAATACTTCACATCCGTATGAGGTTCAGCTTGTTACCAGGTGTACAAGTATGAAATGTGGATTTTTTTTCTAAAAAAAACATGTTAAATTCGAAAGAATGATAAAACGTGCTTTAGTCAAAGTATGCTCCATCGCTTGTTATACATTTTTCCCATCTTTCGGGCAATTTGTGAATACCACCCCAGTAAAAATCTTCCCCTTTTGCGGCGAACCATTTATCGAGCCATTTTTTCACATCTTCGTACGAACCAAAGCGCAGCTCAGCAAGTGCGTGACCCATCGATGCAAACAAGTGGTATTCGGAAGGAGCCAAGTCTGGTGAGTAAGCTGCATGGGATAGAACTTCCCAGCTGAGTGCTTCCAACGTGTCGCGAACTTGTTTTGCTGTATGTGATGGAGTATTGTCATGAAGAAAAATGACTTTGTGTTGCCTCTTTCGGTATTCTGGCTTTTTTTCAAGCAGCGAACGGCTCAAATCGGTCAATTGTTGTTGGTAACGTTTAGTATTAACCGTTTCCCCAGGTTTTAACAGCTCATAATAGACCACGCCCCTCCGGTCCCACCAAACACAGAGCATCGTCTTTCTGCCAAAGCGATTCGGTCTTGCGGTCGATGTGGATGGTGCGCCTGGGTATACCCATGATTTTTTGCGCTTGGGATTCTCAAAATAAATCCATTTTTCATCCCCTGTAACTATACGATGCAAAAACGACTTCCGTTTGTACCGAGCGAACAAAATGTCACACGTGTTTTTGCGCTTTTCCATTTGCCTGTCGTTCAACTCATGTGGTACCCATCTACCGGTCTTCTGAATCTTTCCCATCTCTCGCAGCCGATTGGAAACAGCTTGTTGACTAACGCCCAATTGCTCGGCGAGTTTTTTTGCGTTTGCGAATCATCTTCGTCCAACAATGTTTGCAATTCCACATCTTCGTATTTTTTGGTGGTGTTCCACGTTCCTTGTCTGCAACATCAAAGTCACCACTTTTGAAACGCCGAAACCATCGTTCACACGTATCTTGCGATGGAGCATGTTCACCATAAGCTTCTCGAAGTAATTGGTATGATTCAACAGCAATTTTCTTCAAATGAAAACAAAAAATTAATGCTGTCCGCGAATGCTCTTTGTTCGGTATAAATTTCGACATATTGAACACAACACTATGCACACACTTCTCCAATTTATCACTCGTGCGGGCCTGACACTTGTTGATGACACAACAAAATGGCGCAGTGTCAAATCTTTATAGCACAAACTGCATTGGTGCACCATCTGTTGTCTGAAATCCGCATTTCATACTTATACACCTGGTACTCCTCATACAACCGTTTTCAAGCAGTCTTTTATATGGAGAACCTCATCTCTTTGAAATAATTTGCCCAGGACGGTGTTTCCCACCGAGTACAATATACGGCGATTCGCGACCAACGTGAAACGCTTTTTCCGCACACATGTCGCTCCTGTAGCACTTTAGGGATCTCCGTGCAGCACGTGTGCTAGATCCATACAAAAAAACCTTTGCTTTGCAACGTAGGATAAAAACCGTGCTTACCTTAATGACACTCATGCAAATATTCGCAGACAGCAGGGAGTCGTCCAACTTAACAAAGACCTGAACGAAACTTTGTCTTGAGATGACAATAATCCAGTAGAATTTTACGCATTTCAATATAAATTTAACAACAGAACGTTATAACCTTAAAAGGCTAAATGAAATTGTGTTATGCTACAATCCAATATTGTATGAATTCAAGCGTTAGTAAAATATAATATTATAAAGAATATTCCTGCGAATTCTCCTTCTTTATAGAAATGGCAGATGATACTTTAAATCGAAACACTTTCCAGTTTTCAAAGATTAGAAAAAGTTTTCAATTTAAATTTCTCCCGTTCAGTACCGGATATCGATTGAAAATGAATTTCCTTCACCTTCTTATCAAAAATGCTATAATTTAAAAACATATATTCGTAAAAATGTTCTAAGCAATGTAACGAAAATTTATTGCGGCACTTCTGGCAACTTGTGCATGTCACAAAAAGAAAATTTATTGCCACCGAGTTTCTTAAGCGGAAAACCTTTTTGGAAAAGTGCTTGCGTAATTTAGTTAAGACCCCTCAGTAGGGTAATTGACACAAGCATACTGGACAAAAACTCAGGGGGGTAGGCGCAATTATTATTAGGTACGTTGTATTCCAAAGAATAAAAAAAAATATTACAATGAATGCATTTCGATTTTTATCATCTATTGTAGTATTGAAAATTGAAAGATTAAACAACAGCTGCATATTAGAAATGTGTAGGAATCTTCAAAATCGTGTTACATTTTACATCAAAATTTTATTTTATTTATTTATTTACGGGACATGCCCATTCAACTCACAAAGTTAAAATACAAAAGTTTACATCTCTAAATCACACTTAAAACTAAAGGCTAAAACTAAGAAATTCAGAAAAAAAACCGATCTACCTCTTAAAAAGAGGCAAGAAGCTGGAGAACAAGTCCAGTGATGGGCAGTTATTTACAATGCCTATAGATCTTGTCATGAAGGTATTAACTCCATAGGTTGTCTTATGATAAGGTTTGAAGAAGGACAACGTAGATCTAGTATGTCTAGAGGGTGCACACAAATTAATCTGAGATAAAAGTTCTGGACAAATTACAATGGAATTTAAAATTTTAAAGAATATTACAAGATCGCATTGAACTCTCCGATTAGACAAGGTATTCAAGTTTAATATAGATGTCAATTTTGAATAACTAAAAGAATCATTGTTAAAAAATTTACAATTAATATGACGTAGAAATTTACTTTAAACAAACTCCAAGCTCCTAGCATGGCAAGCAAAAAGTGGGTTCCACACACATGAGCAATATTCCAGGAGAGGCCTAACCGACAAGCAGTACACCATTTTTATAGAGGTAATGGATGAAAATTTTGATGAGCAACGCTTGATGAACCCAAGCATCCTCAGAGACCTAGATGTTACCGCGGTTATATGAGGAATAAAACTCAGTGTCGAATCAAACTTAACCCCCAGATCTCTAACACTAACCACGGACTCGAGGGAAGTCCCATTTATGCTGTAATAAAAAAACAATGAATTGCGCGATCTCGAGAAAGACATAGAGAAGCATTTAAAAGTATTTAAAACCATACCGTTTAACTGACACCGGACACTAAGTCTATCCAAATTACCCTGCAATCCTACACAATCCAACCGCCGTGAACAAATCATCAGCAAAGAGCAGGAACCTAGAAGACCGAAAGCAGCCGGCCACATCATTCAAGAACAAATTAAACAGCAGAGGCCCCATATGAGAGCCTTGAGGCACTCCCGAGGGCACAGTAATATTGATAGACTTTAAAATTATTAGCTCGAACCATCTGAACTCTGCCGCACAAATAACTCCTAATCCAGCCCAACAGTTATCCCGATATGCCACGGTTACTGAGCTTCTTAAGAAGAACATCAAAGGCCTTAGAGAAATCGGTGTAGATGGAATGTACCTTAGATCCACTCTCCAGGGTTCTCGACAAGTATTCCGTATAGCAAATCAAGTTCAATTCAGCACACTTGCCTCTCTGAAAACCAAGCTGTTCACCGATTATAAATGGTGGTTAGATGCCAATACTTTAGTTACTAGGTTTTCAAATAATTTAGGAACAGTGCTCAAAATACTTATTGGCCTATGGTTTGCGATAGCAGCCCTGTCCTCTGACTTGAACACGGAGGTGACAAAACTGGTCTTCCAATACTCAGAAAAAATAACCTTCCTCCAATGACTGCCTAAACATCATGCATAATGGTCGCGATAATATAAAGCTACATTCCTTCAGTAATCCAGGAGGCAAACCATCAGGACCAGGCCCCTTTGTGTGATCCAATCTCGAGAGCCTCTCGTAAATTTCAGAGATCGAAATCTCAAGTTTGAAGATATTATGAATATTAGTGGAGGTTAGGGATGGATATTCAAGCGACTCATCAGAGTAAACAGATCCGAAGCAACTTGCAAAAAGGTTAGCCACATCAATGGAAGGTCATTTGTGCCGCGCTGTGCGCCAACAAAGTCCCAAAAGCTTTTCACGTTTTCTCTAATAGAGAGTTCAATGTTGGAGATATAATCAACATGGCACCTACGTGACAGATTCTAATACTATAATCATAAAGCAGAGAAGTAATAATAGTCCTGAGGTTCCCCAGACGATCTAAACCTTTTGTGTGCCTCTTTTTTATGAATTATTAAGTTTTCCAACTCAAGTGAAAACCACCTAGGGAATTTTCTACTAGATACCTACTTTCACGGAACATACAACGTGTTACATTTTGCATCAAAATTTTGTATCAATTTAACAGTTTATTAAGTTAAATAACAATTCTAAACTGTATAAAGTACAATTAGTGCAGTAAAAAAGATCAAAATAATGATGAGATAGGCATAGGTTAGGTACAGCAATATTATGATTTTATCCTCTCTGGAGTATCACCGGAAGTATTGTTCTAAGTTTTAGACCTCCAAAAACTTGTGCTCTTTTGTTTATAATCAATCGAAGTTTTCAAAACGCGTTTTTGAGTTTAAAATGTGCATAACTCCGATTATATAAGTCGAATCGAGACAAAAAAAACACCAAACTCTTCGTAATAAAATTGCCAAGAAATCATCGTTAGTTTTAAGTCGCTTAAGTGCGTGCAACCAAATTGAAAAACCGCCAAAAAACTGTTTTTTTTATTTTCATTTTATTGTACAGGTCGACTACGTGAAGCCATCGGCTTAAAACTTTCAGAAATTATGCCTTTTATTATAGCAAGAATACCCTGAAATTTTGGTACAAAAATATTGAGCCCATTAGGCACAATTGAATTTGTTATTTAAAATTTTAATTGCCCGCCATTTTACGCCATTTGTTCCAAAATGGATCCTTTTTAGTGTTCCGTACGGAACACTTATAAGATCACTTCGGTGTCTGTCCGTCTGTCTGTCCGTCTGTCCGTCTGTCCGTCTGTCACACCCGATTTTCTCCGAAACTACTTGTCATAGAAAGTTGAAATTTGGTAGCAATATAGGAATTGATGGCCTCATCAGAGCCATGTAGTTTTGAAAATTAAATTTTGACTTAAGGGGTTAGTTTTGGGGGGTGAAATCAGAAATGAAAAAAAAAATTTTTTACTAGGTAATCGAGTGTGGTGTCAAATGAAAGCTTGTGAAAACACGAGTAAAAAATATATATATAATGTAATACTTTGCGCTCACTTTTCTTTGTATTATTTTTTAAAAAATCGCGAAAAATCGCTGTCCACCCGCCTTATCTCGAAAAGTACTTATCAAAAAAATTTGAAAAAATTCTGGAATATTCTCCACGGGGTGTAGATTGAACGAAAATTATCACGAGTGCATTACCTGTAATAATTTATCTGTTATATAAAAAAAACAGAAATTTCAAGGTCATCAATTTTCAGTAAAGATTGGAATAAACTTTGTTGAAAACTTATTTGGGGTGTGTTTTGTGAAGTCACTGATCATTTTATATCACCGTAACATAAATTTTGACTTAAGGAATTCGTTTTGAGGGGTGAAATCGGAAGTGAAAAAAAATTTTTTTTACTAGGTCATCGAGTGTGGTGTCAAATGAAAGCTTGTGAAAACACGAGTAAAAAAAAATATATATATAATGTAATACTTGCGCACACTTTTCTTCGTATTACTTTTAAAAAATCGTGAAAAATCGCTGTCCCCTACCTTATCTCGAAAAATACTGGTCAAAAAAATTTGAAAAAATTCTGGAATATTCTCCACGGGGTATAGATTGAACGAAAATTATCATTACCTTTAATAATTTATCTGGTATAGAAAAAAAACAATATTTCAAGGTCACCAGTTTTCAGTAAAGATTGGAAACAAACTTTGTTGAAAACTCATTTGGGGTGTGTTTTGTGAAGTCACTGATCATTTTATACCACCCTAACAAAACTTTTTATTTCAAAAACAATCAACGTACGGAACACTAATTGTGCAAGTTCAACTTGCACTTGACCGGTTTTTTTTTTTTTTCAAAATTTAGATCTCGATGTCAGCTTTCCGATGCTATTAAGAAAAAAAAAAATTTTTGGAATCATTTAAATCATTTTTTTACTTTTTTTACACTTTTTAAAAAATAAAATACAGTATAACTGTTTTACTGAATTTATTCAGCTCACTTTGACACGTGTTTCGGTCTCTCATTAAACTTAAGTTCTAAAAGATATTACATTTGGATGGTTAATTGGTACTAAATTTAAATTAAAAGGTAATAAAATTGGGTTCATTACGGCGTCTAATATGAGGGTATATCCAAAATCTATTTGGGTGTTTGTTATTGTTATATTTTTGTTAATGGGTTTTTTATGCTAAGAATGTCTAAATAATCTATATGTTTTCCTTTTTGAGCACTGTATAGTAACTTCACCCTCTCGTTATTAAAAAGGTGATTATTGTCTATGCAGTGTTCAGCAAAGCCTGTTAATTTTTGTTTATTTAAAATAGAGTGCCTGTGTTATTTTAATCTTTATTGTAGGCTCCGTCCCGTTTGTCCCACACAGACAGCGTCACAGTCATCGCAATTAAGTTAATATATACCCGATTTTCCATATTTCTTAGATCTTTCTTTGTTATTAACTAGATATCGGGCTATATTGTTTTTATTAGCACTTATACAGTTTATTTCTAACTTATTAAGGCTATTGTTGATTTTGTTACTAATACCACCGACATAGTTGATGGCAAACCATTTTTTGTTTTCTTGTTTTACGTCTGGTGCGTAAAATTATTTAAGTATATTTTTATGTTTTTTTTTTTTCCAGTTTATCTATAATAATTGGATTATATCCGTTGTTTTTGGCTATTCTTTTGATTATGTTCAGTTCTTTTAGATAATTGTCCGTATTTAGTGGAATGTTAGTTAATCTATATTGAGACTGTGGAAGGTTTACGTTTTGATCTGCCAGGATTGATTTGATTTAGCATATATAATGGTGTCTGTTGTAGTTGGTTTACGGAAAATATCAAACTCTAGTTAATAAGAACTGTGACAATTGCTTATCGGTTCCTTTCCAAATGCAGAAAATATCGTCAACATATCTTGCCCAAAAGTGGGCATATCTGGTTACATTTTTATAGTTTCCATTTGAGAAAAAGTTTTTTCAAAGTTAGCCATAATTGCTTCCGCTAGAAGGGGGCTTAGAGGGCTTTCTATTGGTAGTCCACTGTTTTCTTTTTTTTATACTGTATTTTATTTTTTAAAAAGTGTAAATATTAAAATGTTTCACCTGGAACCAACCGCTGAACTCCATAAATTTTCGTTTTTTTTATTAATCAAATTACAAAAATTGCGTTTTTCCGGTTATTTTGAAAAAAAAAATTGTTAACAAAAATGGTTTCTTTTTAGTACAGGTCTCGCGATTTTCTACCAAATGTGATAAAAAATATTCAATTTTTTTTCAAAATGACCGAAAAAACGCATTTGTTGTTATTTGTTTAATAAACAAATGTAAAAAACGGTTAAAATGATTCTTAAAAAAATTTTTTTATTGGCATCGGAAAGCTGATATCGAGACCAAAATTTTGAAAAAAAAAAGGTCCATTTTGAACCAAATGGTGGGCAATTCAAATTTTAAATAACAAGTTCAATTGTGCCCACTGGGTTCAATCTTTTTGTACCAAAATTTCAGGTATTTTTTCTATAACAAAAAGAATATTTTCTGAAAGTTTGAAGCCGATCGGTTTACTTAGTCGACCTGTACAATAAAATGAAAAAAAAAAAACAGTTTTTGTCGGTTTTTTCAATTTTATAGATTATGTACACACTTGAGAAAATTAAAACTAATGAGAATTTGTTAGAAATTTTATTACGAAGAGTTTGGTTTTTTTTTTTCGTCTCGATCCGACTTATATAACGGGAGTTATTCACATTTTAAGCTCAAAAAACGCGTTTTGAAAATTTCATTTGTTTATAAATAAAAGAGCACAAGTTTTTCGAGTTGCAAAACTCAGGACAATACTCCTGGTAATACTCCAGAAAGGATAAAAACATAATATTGCTGTATCTAGACTGTACAATTTCAGATGCTTTTTTAATGCACTATAATATTATAAATGATTCCATTCTTAAATCCAATTAAATCAATATTTGGTATTATATTTTCTGAAGACACCAATATCGTTATTACTTTGTACCAAAATTATTGGCACTATCTCGCGACGTTATATTATTCATTTGAATACTCCTAAAGCGTCAAGCGTCTGACATTTTTGTGGCACTTTGAGATATGTACGTGTATGAAAAAAAGGTTTGCCGCGAGATTCTAAATATGTAGGAATCTTCAAAATTGTGGTTACATATTCCATCAAAATCCTGTGTCATTTTAACAGTTAATTGAGTTAAACAACAATTTTTGACTGTGTGAAGTACTAATATTATAAATGATTCATTGTTAAATCGAACTAAATCCTTATTTGGTATTATATTTTCTGAAGACATTAATATCATTATTATTTTATAACAAGATTATTGGTACTATCTCGCGATGTCAAAATATTCAGTTAAAAGTTATATTCCTAAAGCTTCAATATTTTTTTAGCCGCCTGACATTTTTATGGTACTTTGAGATATGTGCCTGTATGAAAAAAAAGATTTGCCACGAGATTCTGAACACTAACCTATACAACCCGCAAATAGGCATCTATATATATATATATATATATATATATATATATATATATATATATATATATATATATATATATATATATATATATATATATATGTATATATATATATATATATATATATATATACATTTTTTTTTTGCAAAATTCGACTTTATTCATCTATATAGTCTCCTTCAAGAACGATACAATCGGTTCAACGCTTTTCTAACATTTCTATACCTTTCTTGTAGAAGGATTTTGTGTGTGTATATATATATATATATATATATATATATATATATATATATATATATATATATATATATATATATATACATATATATATATATATATATATATATATATATATATATATATATATATATATATATATATATACACACATTTTTTTTCAAAATTCAACTTTATTCATCTATATAGTCTCCTTCAAGAACGACACAATCGGTTCAACGCTTTTCTAACATTTCTATACCTTTCTTGTAGAAGGATTTGTCTTTGCCTTCAAAATACGCCTCAGTTTCGGCGATAACTTCTTCATTGGAGCCAAATCTCTTTTCCGCGAGCGAGGTCTGCGAATAGATAACAATCGCTGGGAGCCAAATCTGGAGAATATGGTGTATGAGGAAGCAATTCGAACTTCAGTTCACGCAATTTTTTACCATCGTAACCATTGACTTATGATACGGTGTATTGTCTTAATGAAAGAACATTTTTTTCTTGTTCATTTGGGGCCGATTCTTTGCGATTTCTACCTTCAAATACACCAATAACTTTATATAATATTCGCTATTGATGGTGTTTCTCTTCTCGGTATAGTCGATGAAAATTATTCCATGCGCATCCCAAAATACAGAGGCTAAAACCTTCTCTGAAGGTGTCTTTAGTCTCTTCGGGCGGCTTTCACTGGCTGCTGTCCTCTCAGCTGACTACCGATTTGATTCCGGTGTGTAGTGGTGGATCTGTGTTTCATCCATTGTCACATATCGCATGAAAAAATCCTTTTTATTGTGCTTAAACAGGTCGAAACATCGCTCAGAATCATCAACACGTTGTTGTTTTTGCTCCACTATGAGCAAACGCGGTACCCATTTTGAACAGAACTTTCTCATGCCTAAATATTCATGCAAAACATGACCAACACGTTCTTTTGATATCTTTAGGGTGTCAGCTATCTCGCGCAATTTCACTTTACGGTCATCCAAACAATTTTGTGGATTTTTTTTTTATATTTTCCTCTGTAACCACCTGATTTGGGCATCCAGAGCGTTCAGCATCATTTGTATCTGTACCACCGCATTTAAATTCAGCATACCAGTGAGATGAGATGAATGATTTTCCACGGGCTGAGGCCCCGTAACACTTATCAAGCGATTGTTTTGCTTGAATGGTATTTTTTCCCATACAGTGTTTAATCAGCACACGAAATGGGATTTTTTCCATTGTTTTAAAAATATCAGAAGGACCGTCACTAAAACCACTGTAACTTGTAAACTAATCCTCGAAATGTCATGAAATTGTATGTATTGTTTGATCATGTGGATTAGTTCAGGTTACATATAAAACAACTGAAAAAGAAATTACTCATTCGTCAATCCATCCCGAGATCGACAAATCGACGCAAATAATAGTAAGATACAACGAATTGTCCCAAAGAACGCATACCTAGTACTTCATCGGAGGCTGACTCGCTGCAGCCATATAAGCCGACCGAATGGTTAGCAGCAACACTTCCCAAGAAGCAGCGCGATTTTCGAGAGATTTACCTCAGGCATATGTGGTTACCTGTAAAACAACTAAAAACGGACGAGAACCCATATTTCATCCTACTATATATATATATATATATATATATATATATATATATATATATATATATATATATATATATATATATATGTATATATATATATATATATATATATATATATATATATATATATATATATATATACATATATATATATATATATATATATATATATATATATATATGTATATATATATATATATATATATATATATATATATATATATATATATATATATATATATATATATACAGTACAATCCCGATTATCCGAAACGAAAAAAATCCTCGTTATTCGAATTCGAAACAGACGATGAGTGGTTTCCTTAACGCGTCGTCTAGAATTTCACCGCTATCTATGTTTTGGTTAGTCGACGAGTGTCATTACGTCTTTTATTATCGCAGAGGTAATAGTTTCGTTTTAATAGATATTTTACAAAATGGATCATAATAATAAGCGTAAACGTGTTGTTATTACCTTAAAAGAAAAATTTGAAGCAATTCAACGTTTAGATAATGGTGAGCTTCCTAAAAATTTAGCGAAAGATTTAGGTGTAGCCGTGAGTACTGTTTCAGAGTGGAGAAAAAATCGCGAAAAACTTGAAAAATGAAGTAGTGTTTTGTCATCGCCCACACAGGCACGAAAAAGTATGAAAAGCGGTGAATACCAAAAAGTGGATGATTCTTTATTTTTATGGTCTACACAGAATCGAGAACGTGGAATACTAATTTCAAGAACAATTTTAAAACATAAGGCAGTGAGTTTAAGCAAAGAGTTGCCGGTTTTTGAAGTGCCTGTAAATTTTTCTGCAAGTGATGGATGGCTATACAGGTGGAAAAAAAGACATGGTGTACGTCAACTGAAAGCTTGTGGAGAAAGATTGTCGGCTGATGTATCTGCTGCAAAAAAATTTGCAGAGAATTTTGAGCAGCTTATGAAAGAACATGGTTTACAACCAGACCAAATCTATAATTGTGATGAAACAGGCTTGAACTACAAAAAGTTGCCGTCAAATACCTTAGCTTCAGAAACGGAAGCTAGTTGCAAACGTAGCAAAGAACGTATTACTGTTCTTGCATGCAGTAATGCTACTCCCATTATTATGTATTGGTAAGTCAGCAAATCCACGAACCTTTAAGAATATTCGTCGCAATGCTTTTCCTGTTTTGTATAAAAATCAAAACAATGCCTGGATAAACGCGACTCTATTTAAAGACTGGTTTTTTCGAGATTTTGTTCCCAAAGTGGAACATTTTTTAAAAGAACATGGATATCCTAGAAAATGTATTCTGTTACTAGATAACGCCCCCACTCACCCAAGTGCGGAGCAACTTGAAAGTGAGGAAATAAAAGCAATGTTTTTCCCTCCTGCTGTAACTTCTCTCATTCAGCCTATAAATCAGGCTGTACTGGAAAATTTAAAACGCAATTAGAGGCGTTTGTTATTGGAGCATATTTTAGAAGAAGTAGATGAAGGTGGCAATCTTACTGATTGTCTAAAAAAGATAAATTCGAAAAATGTTATATAATGGATAGCTTCAGTCTGGAATCAAATAGTAGTAGTACTCTGGAAAAATCTTGGTCAAAATTGATTTCACAAGAGGAGAGACATTACTCAGAGGCAGAAACAGAAGATAGTAAAAGTTTACATCAAATTATTACAAGAATATCAGGATGTGAAAGTGTTACGGAAACCAATGTTTGTGAATGGTTAAACAATGATAGTGTGGAAGATGAAATGACCAAGAATTAATTAAAAGTGTATGCAAAAATGCTAATAAAATAGACAGTGATGACGATGATGATAACGAAGTAGAAGCCACTGACAATATTCCAGTAAAAATGTCACATTCAGAAGGACTAGAGGCCTTAGAAAAAGCGTTAACTTATGTAGAAATTTTCTTGTTGTTCTACATAAGTTAATTATGTAGAACAACAAGAAAACCGCCGCGGACGTTTTGCTTATCCAACGTTGGAGAGACATTGCAGCCAAAAACAGAACTAACGCAAAACGAGTGCAGTTAAAAATTACCTCATTTTTAAGACATTAAAGTTAAGAATGAAACAATTTTATTTTTGATTTTCCGTATATATACATAAAATAAGTAAACAAATTGTTCTATTCTTTGTTTAATAAATACCTTTGTACGTAATAACATATATAAATGCTTTTAAGTCAATCTGCAATGTTGTATTCATTCTAAACTTCTATTTTATAAAAAAAATTCGGATTAACCGAAATTTCGATTATCTGAAATCACTTTGGTCCATATTATTTCGGATAATCGAGATTCTACTGTATATATATTTGCAATTGGTATTAGCACTAAGGTGATATAAGTATCACATTAACTGATTTATTTATAACCGAATTAACAAAATTTTAATACTTTCTTAATATTATTAATTTACTGCATTTTGACTTCAAAATCAAACTTGTTAATTAAAAATAAATCGTCTCATGGGACACATTTAAACCCGATGTTCTTAATTTTGCAGCTCCTTGACGCAGCGTCAATTTCGGGTTCCGTGAAAACCAAGACACTATTCGTTTTTTTTTTCGACTTTCGGAGTGACTTTGCCTACCAAGCCACGTTTTAGCAACTCATCGGCATTTTTCGTCTCGTTAAAATGATGTACCCACTTCTTTACAAACGAAACCGACTTTTTAATATATTTAGAGGCCACGGAATGTGTCATTTTAAGCCCCTTTGGATGGGAACAAAGAAAGACTTCCTCGAATCGACACACAAAAGAAGTGACTCATTTTGGATTTTACGGAATTTCGCCGAAAGTTCGGAATCGACTGATACTTTTACTAAAATGCGACGTAGATAAAGATTCCATCTACCGGTTTTTTGTTGAATCGCTAGAATAGCATCTAGCAAAAATGAATCATCACGGACACGTTCTTACTTGACAGACTGTCTATTATGTTTCTATTAGTTACAATCTCCACATAAGTATAGAAAAGAATGTAATTACACAGTGAATGATGATTTTATAACTCAGATTTGCAGAGAAAGTACTAGGTAAAAACTTTACCAATCTTTTTATAAACATATTACTTCTATATGACTTTTAAAATAAATGCCTCAATCTTGCTTTTAAAAAGAGACGCAATCTAGCCAGAAATTTATCTTACTGAAAACACAATAAGGAAGGCTACCGTGAAAGGACACCACTTATCTTACTTACATTACTTACTATTCGGTTTAATACGACATAATTTATTATTTTCGGATGGATTTATGAGATCTAAGATACCATTATATTTTATTAAGGATATAAAGAGTGTCACGTAAACCTTTTATTATGAGAAAATGGGAATAAAACTCGACATATGCGTCAAATAAGAGATTGTAAGGCTCAACGAGAATCAACCAGAAATCATAATATGCGGGTGATAAGTGAAACTCGATGCTTGTCAACATAAGGCAACTTTGGCATGGGGTTTTCGAGTTAATAAAGTTTCAAAAATTAATTGTGTTAATTCTTTTTTTTTTAGATCAAAAAAGGCATACGGCAGGGTTGTGTCTTATCTCCCCTCCTCTTTAACTTATACTCCGAGGAAATATTTAACAAAGTACTAGAGGGAGTTAACAAAGGTATCAAAATAAATAGCAAATTGATTAACAACATAAAATATGTCTATTATACCTTCCTGCTGGCCAGCAACATTGATGAACTTCAAGATCTTGTTGAAAGGGTACAAAGGATTAGCGAAGAGTATGGTCTCCACCTAAATATATGTAAAACGAAGTGGATGATAATAAGCAAATCTCAACAAGCAGCAAGACACCTTCACTTAAAAAGCCAAATAATCAAGCAAACAGAACGGAAAAGAGAAATCTTCTCACCAATAACACCATGGAACCAATATTTTACAAATATGCTAACAGAAGATAGACCAGAGTTCAAAAGTACCCAACATGGAAACCCAAATATAGTTATACGAGAATCCCCAATAAGGATAACAACATCAGAAGTTAAAGAAGTATGTAAAACGCTAAAAAATGGTAGAGCTCCAGGACCAGGAAACATCCCAGGAGAGATAGTAAAATACGGAACTGAACAGCTATTTAGTGCTTTGAGGAACTTATTCCAAAGATGCATTAACACATCAGAAGAACCTGAGGAATGGAAAATATCATACATATCAACAATTCATAAGAAAGGAGACAAAAATAATTGCGCTAACTATAGGGGAATAACGGTTACAGGATCTATTAGCAGAATATACGGAAAAATACTTAAAAATAGAAACAGAATACGCGGACGTAGAAGCTGAAGAACAGGCAGGCTTTAGAGCAGGAAGATCCACAATAGACCATTTCTTCTCACTGAACACAAATCCTAGAAAAGAAAACCGCATTTGGAAGTCCATGTCTTGTTTGTTGATTTAAAAAAGACCTACGACAGCGTGCCTCTAATGAGATTGTGGGAAACACTACAACAGAGTAATGTAAGCACCGAAATAATTAAAGCCGTAAAATCCTTATACCAAGACGCAAGAAGTAGTGTGAAAACCAAATATGGTATAACAACAGGGTTCCCGGTCACAAAAGGTCTCAAACAGGGCTGCTGTATATCCCCAACGCTATTTAAAATCTATTTGGAGAGTGCACTGAAGAACTGGAAAAGGAAATGCAGCAGTATGGGATTACCACTGGATGACGATACTACATTGTACACGCTGTCATTCGCAGATGACCAGGTAGTAGTCGCTCAGGACATCAATGATATGGAATACATGAGACGAAAACTTATGGAGGAATATGAAAAATGGAGCCTAGAAGTCAATATTAAAAAGACCGAGTACATGTGCTTCGGAGGACAACAGCAGGACTTGAAACTGGCACAGGACACACCATCAAACATTGTGCCAGTTATAAGTATTTGGGAACGAAAATATCTAGGGACGGAACACTGGAAGAAGCAATATTCGAGAGGAATATCCAAGGAAGAAAAGCGATTGCAATGCTTAATAGTATACTATGGGACAAAAACATAACCATTAAAAATAAGAAGAGAATTTACAACTCAATAGTGAAAAGTATAATAACTTACAGCCCCCAGGTGTGGCCATTAAAGGAAAGAACAGAAAAATTACTAGAAGCTACAGAAATGGATTTCTGGAGACGAGCAGCCAGAAAATCCAGAAAAGACCGCATACCAAATGACACGATAAGGCGAGCTTTAGAAATAAAGCACGATATAGTGGACGAAATCAGAACCCAACAGTTGGTATGGTACGTAGATTTTAAATTGGAACCCTCATGGAAAAAGAAAGCGAGGAAGACCACGCCAAAGCTGGAGAGCAGGAATCAACAAGGAAGTACTAGAGAGAGATCTGGAGGGGATGGAGAAACCGGGAGGAGTGGAAATTAGGCATCGGAAGACGGAAGACGTTATAAAACCGATTGATATATATATATATATATATATATATATATATATATATATATATATATATATATATATATATATATCAAGCCTGTGGAATCCTATATATACTTGGGGACAGTGGTTAATGCAAAATGGGACCAATCTGTCAAAATAAAGTCAAAAATCGAAAAAGCTCGAGCATCTTTTAATGGTATGAGAAGACTATTTGCATGCAATGATTTGTCGCTCCGACTAGAACTTAGATTAGCCCATTGGGACGCATTCCCTATTTTGCTATACGATGTAGAGTCGTGGACGACGACGGAAACATTAATGAAAAAAGTTGAAGCCTTTGAGATGTGGATGTACCGCCGGATTCTGGAGATTTCGTGGACTGAAAATATCACCAACTTGGAAGTACTGCGCCGAATGGCAATGACAAAAAAAAATTGCACTCACAATTAAAGGACCAATCTATAAAAAGGGAGATCACAAGGATTGCAATAATTACAGAGAAATTACTATACTGAACACAATTATCGAAATTTATGAAGGCATCATTAATAATAGGTTAAAGAAAGTAATAGAACCACAACTATCGGAATCGCAAAGTGGATTTAGACCAGCAAGAAGTACACAAGACCACAATTTACACTGAAATAGATTATCGAAAAAATATCAAAACAAAATAAAAGTCTACACCTTGCTTTCATAGACTTAGAAAAAGCTTTTGACAGTGTGCCCAGAAATAAAGTGTGGAAAAGCCTAGAAAACAAGGGAATAAACGAAAAGACAATAAGAATCATAAAAGGAATATACAGCAACAACGTGCAGTATGTAATAAAAAAACAACACGAAGTCGGAGGGATTTACAACACAGAAGGGTTTGAGGCAGGGAGGAAGCTTGAGCCCAACATTGTTCACTGTATACATGGATGAAATAATCAAGAAATGCGAAATAAAACTGAAAAGAATGACAATTGGATACTGGAAGCCAAAAAGAATAGAAATATCTGAAGCGGCTTTTGCTGATGATATTATGCTAGTGGCGGAAAATGAGAGACAATTACAAGGAAACCTGTATATTTGGAATAAAGTGTTTAAAGAAGTAGGTATGGAAATTAATATAGATAAAACAAAACTAATGGCAATGGAAAACCATCAAACGAACATTTACATAGAAGGGAATAAAATACAACAAGTGGAACAGTAGAACACCATAAATGTAAAGGTATCCTATAAGTATATAAGTTGAAAGTATAATTTTAAGAAATAAATTTAGTAAAAATAATTGGTAGCGATATCCCACTAGTTCCCTGGCAAACGCGTAGTTCGAAAAGAAGTACTGAATTTTACTTTCTTCACAGCGAAGAATATATAAATACTAGCAGTGCAAGCTAATATTTGAAATGACAGATACTTTATGATAATAATCACAAAAAAAAAGTCGAGCCTACGCAGAGCTTTAGAGATATTTAGAACTAAATATTTACAATTACAAATAATGAAAAAATTACCAGTCAAGTGCAAGTTGAACTTGCGCAATTAGTGTTCCGTACGTTGATTGCTTTTAAAATAAAAAATTTTATTACGGAGGTATAAAATGATCAGTGGCTTCACAAAACACACCCCAAATGAGTTTTCAACAAAGTTTGTTTCCAATCTTTACTAAAAACTTATGAAATTTGTGAAATTTTTTTTTTTTTATATACCAGATAAATTATTAAAGATAATGAATGATAATTTTCGTTCGATCTACACCCCGTGGAGAATATTCCAGAATTTTTTACAAATTTTCTGATCAACACTATTCGAGAGGGGAACAGCGATTTAACCGACAGACGGGCAGACCGACGGAAATGAGAATACATTTTTTGTGATCTTTAATAGTGAATAAATGCAATAATTTTTTTGCGTGGTTTTTTCACGAATATATTTCTATAGGAAGGAAGGTAAAATATTAAGAGAAAAAACCTTTATTATTTAACAAACTTTCTTCCATTTCTTGCCAGATATTTTATTTTAATCGTTCCAGGGAAAAACGATTGTTACTCTAAAGTATAGTTGTGAAATATCTTCACACGATACGCCATCTGAAATATCGGTTATATGGTACACTCAAAAAAGTGTAGAGCGGTATAACCGTCCTGGGAATAGGAGAAAATATCTTGCCAATCATATCATCTATCGAAAAATGTTACAAACAACACCACCGCCATTGACAGCCCTGTTGGGATTGACGCCAAACTTAAAACCAGATGTCTGAATATATGAAGGACTAATAGATATTGTCTTGTATATTCTGCAGAAAATTTCTGCAAAACTATGTTTGATTAGTGAGAATAAGTCATCACATCACCAAGAAAAAAGGCCCTAATAACTAGTCCGAACTAATTTTAGGAGAGATTGGAAAGTAAGGTTAGGTAATAGTGAGAAATAACTAATTTAGGTTGCGAACCTAACCTTAAAATTTTTCCATGTGGCTTTGTTTTTGAGATAAACTGTTGTAATGTATCAATGAGACACAGACGAGAATAATAATAAACATCTTAAAATACAAGGAATTGTTAAAATTATACTTTATAAAAGTTATAATGAGGCAATAGTTTTTTTTTGTATGTCGCTTATACGAATTTTGATAAATTTTGTTTTTTCTCAAAAACTTTTTATTGATTCAGATATATTAAATCAGGAGTACGTTTAGGGAATAAGAGGTTCATTTAGGTTAAAGAACATTCAAACATTTTGGGTTACAAAATGGACCTGAAGTAACCTGAACACTGACAATTGGCTTTAAATCTTACGCCAGCTAACTCTTGTAGGAATGCAGACATTTCTTATGAAGAACATTGTAAGTAACTCCTGGGCACAGTTATGACATTAGATCGTCGTAAGAGAGCGTGATTCTCCCAAACTGTCACTCCTTGATGTTCTCGGTCGTTCTGCTCAAGATTTTCTTAAAGTTGGATCGGTTTCTTCAAACTTCTGCACCCATTTTTTAATCAGTTGTGTTACCCCAGCCTCCCTATGCGAAATAATCGATTAGATTTTGTGGTGTCTCATTGAAACAATTCAATAATAAAATATTTGCTAATTTTTAATGTCATATATTCGAGTACAATAAGTTTTACAAAACAATAACAAAACACCGGTATTAATCACAAACGCTGGAAAAGAAAACATACCGACAAAAATGAAATGTTTCGTTCGAATAAAGGTCGAGTGCTGTCGGTAATATCCATATCCTTGTTACTCTCGACTACCTAGACGAAAAAAGACAAGTTAATGCCAATGTAAAACTGTATTGATCTGAACGTTGAAACTAACGACTTGGTTAAAAATGCCGGTCATTTCCGATATATTAGGCATCCTGCCAAAATTGGCACTCGTTTATGCTAATTTTCCAAATTAAAGACTCCACAAATGTAACATATGGTAAATGTATTATTTATTATAATAGAAATTATAGACTACTGAGGAAAAAACTGTGCTAGATCATATAGAATCAAAAGAAATCTACACAGTTATTAGAAAAAGAAAACAAGAAATGTAATCATACAATTATAACATCCACATTGTTTATCGTATTTTTTTTCTCTGTAGTTTTGGGAAGAGATACCTATGGAGAGATCAAAAAGGTATCGTTAAGACGTCGTTTAACTAATATTATGCAAATAATAATTTTCTTAATAGCGATATTAACTGCAGTAGAATTTAAAATATTTAAATATAAGAAAATAAGAATAATCAAAAAGTGCGCATTTTAAAACTATATAAAATAATTTTAGAGCCATCAATTAAAAATCTGCAACATCTGGCGTAATTTTAACTGTTTTTCGCTTAATTATTTACAACTACATAAATCAGAGAGCAGACACTTTGGAAATACGATTTACCGTTATAATTTCATGAATTATTTATAACATCTGGTGTTTATGATGTGTTGGTATAAAGAAGATTGATGCAGTTTTATACTTATATATAGGCGACGGCGATTTTGAAGACATACCCTCAGTCCGTCGCGTTAATAATATTACACACGCTTACTGCTGTAGAATGTAGAATTTCTACCAAATAAAATAACTGAATTTATTTTTTTTAATGTAATTGTGTTGATACTTCAGTGGGTACTTAGTGCCCGTTTATGTCCCTATTGGTAGTAATAAATAAATAAACTATTGAGCTCTATTTGTATTTTTTAACAAAAAAGATTAGCGTGGACTTCTTAACGTGACATTATAAATAACACTATTGGCAGATTTGTATCCTAGGATGTTTCCACCTTTACAATCATTATATAAATTTTTTGTAGTTTATTTTAAGTCCGTATTTCTCAGCCGCAGTTTGTTCTTCTAGTGGTAGTTCCTTGGTTTCCTGGATATTTGATGTTATTATATCATTTGCACCTCTCTGATAAGATATTTAATATTTTATTCCTAAACAGTCTGCATTGTAATACATGATTGCGCAACTTAATCCTTTATTTAACAACAAGAAGGTTAGTTTGTAGCAAGGAGAGATTATTTTATGTCTTATTACAGAGTGAGTCAACGACAGAGTAAAGTTCATTATTTCATTTGTTTCGGGAATGACGAAAAAATGTTAAATATAATAGTTTTAGGGAATATTAAGGTGCACAGTTTAAAATTATTTTTGAGTATACAGGGTACTTCAAAAAAGTGTGGCCGATATAACATATGTGTTTTTAAATGGAACATCCTATTTTCTAATTTATTTTTAAAAATTTTATAACTTTTTTATTAATAATGTTATATAACTAAACCTAGGAGTTTTTTCGAATATTTCAATTTTTTTTAAAAAAAATACTAGTTTTCAGTTTTGTAAAAAATTGCTAGTAGCGCCATTGTTTCTGAAGGTGGAATACTTATAATTGGTACGAGCATTCTATAGAGATGAAAAAAAAGATGTAAGTAAAGAAATTTGAGTTAGATGCTACAGGATGTTCAAAATAAATTTATATATTTCGACTATTTTAAATTGAAAAATCTCAAATTTTTTATACGGCACACCCTGTATATATTATTATTTCTTCTGATAGATTTTGCAAAACCCTCCAACTTTTATTAAGTATATCATATACCTATTTCTAATAGTTTTCGATTTATTTTGAATTTTTGAATTTTTACCCTTGTTTTTAATACACCTACGCCATTGTGAAAACATAAACAAATAGTTAATAATAATTTTAATAGTGTTTAACTTATCTTATGATTAATTATTATGACGTAATAAATGTTCAAAAAATGCCCGTCTACTTGAATACACATTTTTAGTCGTTTTACTATATTTTCCTTCACTTTCCTTAGCATAAAGGGCGTTATTGTCCTGCACGCATCCCGTATCTTATTTTCCATATCTACTGGTGTTACAGAGGGATTCACATAAACACTATCTTTAATGTAACCACCATCCCTACCGATCCATTTTTGTGGGTAAAGATTATTTAAAAATTCCCGTACTTCCCAGTGGTAATGAGCAGGAGCTCCATCCTGTTGAATCCACATTTGTTCCCTTTCAAAGTTATCAGCTTCTTCAACAAGCTGGGGTAATTCGTTTTGCAAAAAATTTAAATATCTAGGCCCGTTAAGCGGTTCGCGGAAAAAATATAGACCAATATTTCGAAAATTTAATATTCCACACCATACTTTAACCGACCAATGGTTTTGGTTCTTGAACTTCCCGGACTCAAAATGGATTAACTGTTGAATAATAATGCATATTATGGTTGTTAACGGCTCCATTACTGCGAAAAGTAGCTTCATCAGAAAACATTATTTTAGATAAAAAATTTGGATCGGCCTCTATTGCTCCATTTATGGTGGTACAAAAGTTTAGTCATCGTTCAAAATCACGGTCTTGAAGTTCTTGGTTTAGTTCCATATGAAAGGGATGATACTTGTATTTTCTTGTGGTACGATTAGCCGTAAATTGGGATGTGTCAGATAAGTCAACTAGTTGACGGCTGCTGACCTGGGGATTATCTTCAACATGAAGTAAAATCTCCATTTCTTTTTCCTCATTGGTAGCATTCTGGTTTACTACTTTCCATTTCGTATACTCAACTACCATCAGACCGTTCAATTAAGCACTGAAAAGGTTTTCTAGATGGTATACGTCTATTAGGGTACTTCGCTCCGTGAAGCCTTACTGCCAAAAATAATTTTTTAAAAAACCGCATCGCCCAGCATATAAACCATATCAATTAATTCATTTTTAGAAAAATCCATAACTATTACCTTTATACGTCACTTACTACAACAAATTAAACTATTTTTACTTGCTTAATAGACATATCAGAATTTGACAATGCCTACATTTTTTGTTTTGTCTTGGCAACTATGATGTTATAACGCAGGGATGTCAAAGATATGGCCCGCGGGCCGCATCCGGCCCCCGGGACGTATCAATAAGGCCCGCGATCGCTCTTTTATAACTTTGATATAATTTTTAACAACCGTATATTATATACTATATAATTAAATAAATAAAATGTTATAATTCAGTACATTTTTTTTATTTGAATCTGGCCCGCCTACACATTCTAAATTTAATATATGGCCCTCTGCAAAATTGAGTTTGACACCTCTGTTATAACGTAAGTGTATTAAAAAACAAGGGTAAAAATTTAAAAATTAAAAATAAATCGAAATTTATTAGAAATAGGTATATGACATACTTAATAAAAGTTGGAGGATTTTGTAAATTCTATCAGAAAAAATAATAATATACAGAGCGTGCCATTTAAAAAATTTGAGATTAGAGATAGTCGAAATGTATAAATTTATTTTGAACACCCTGTAGCATCTACCTCAAATTTTTTTATATATATATATATATATATATATATATATATATATATATATATATATATATATATATATATGTATATATATATATATATATATATATATATATATATATATATGTATATATATATATATATATATATATATATATATATATATATATATATATATATATTTTCATCTCTGTAGAATGCTCGTACCAATTATGAGTATTCCATCTTCAGAAACAATGGCGCTACTGGCAATTTTTTACAAAACTGAAAACTAGTATTTTATCATCATTATTAATAAAAAAATTATAAAATTTTACACAGAATTTAAAAATAAATTAGAAAATAGGATGTTCCATTTAAAAAAAAAAACATGTTATATCGACCACACTTTTTTGAAGCACCCTGTATACTCAAAAATAATTTTTAAACTGTGCACCTTAACATTCCCTAAAACTTGTATTTAATTATTTGTTCGTCATTCCCAAAACAAATCAGAAAATGAACTTTACTCTATCGTTGACTCACTCTGTATAGTCGTATAATTAAATACTAAATAAACGGCGACTTGCCTGCAGTCTCTAAAATATACCATTTCTTTATCGATAACTGTATGAAAAGCGTATATTTTCCCTTCTTCTCTTTGTAATAATTCTTACAACCCTAACAAAGTGATACAATAAATAGGATTTAAATGAAAATTTTTATTAAGATTAATAAACCTGAAGAGATCTTGAAAATGCTTCGGCAGAAAGACAGAGGGTAATAAAGTTCTTTGCTATATACTTAATTCAATTTGTAATTTCAACATTTTGTATAGAAGAAATAGTAATTTCAAGTAAAAAGAGCTGGCTTTTGGGTGTTAAAACGGAGGCTCATTTTGCAGACGACTTATATTAACTATTTTAGTGAAAAAATAGAAAACCCCAATTCAAATACAAGGAATACCCTTCAAATACAAATTGTAGGTAAATAATAAGAATACCCAGGTTATCACTAGAAGAATAATGGGCCGAGTGCAAGTGGACTTGCGCAATTAGTGTTCCGTACGTCGATTGCTTTTAAAGTAAAAATTTTTGTTACGGAGGTATAAAATGATCAGTAACTTCACAAAACACACCCCAAATGAGTTTTGAACAAAGTTTTTTTTCCGATCCAGATAAGTGATTAAAGATAATACCCTCGTGATAATTTTCGTTCAATCTACACCACTGGAGAATATTCCATAATTTTTTCAAAATTTTTTGATCAGTACTTTCCGAGATAAGCGATTTTTCGCAATTTTTTAAAAATAATACAAAGAAAAGTGTGCGCAAGTATTACATTATACAGTCAGTCCAAAACGTCTCCATACACCACCTGGTTTCTATACTATTTTTCTGTTATGTTTAACTAATTAATTGGAACTATGAGAAAACATGTTTAAATTTATATTTGAAACTTAACCAAGAGAATTAGTATTAAAAACTACTACGGAACATTTTATTTAGAAGTTACATCATTGTTATAAAAATATAAACAAAATTAATGTCAAAAAAGCCTCCATACACTCAAGAACTGCATTGAAACACGTTATAATCAGCTGCATTTTATCAAGCTATCTATTGCTCACTAAACTGAAAACATACTTTATAATCTATCACTTGTTGCTAGTAATTTTGCAGTGGGTTTTCAAAGTAGTATTAAAAATGAGCCGAGAGAAATTTTGAAATTAAATTTCAAGTTCGAAAGATCATAATTGATTTGTGGAAAGATGGAAAATTGTACAAAATATAGGAAAATTGTTAAAAAGTCACATGCTACTACTCAGTACATTGTAAACCAGCATAAATCAACGGGTTCCTATAAAATTCGACCCCGCTCCGGTCGTCCCAAGAAACTGACTCCAGTGAAGAGGCCAGTATTATTGGACAAATAATTATAGATCCCAAGAAAAGTGCACCAAAATTAAAAGAAGGAAAATAGTTCCCATTATTTTCGAAAAATGTTTGTTCACAAACAGTGAGAAATTGTTTACACAGGGCAGGCTATAAGGGGTGTGCAGCGAAGAAAAAGCAGTTAATTTCGGGAATAGGTTACTAACCCTCCTGAATTTTGGGAATCCGTAATTAGGTGATGAAACTAAAATTAGCCTTTTTGGGTCTGATGGCAGAACTAAAGTTTGGAGAAAGCAAAATACTGCATTCGATATTAAAAACATTTGTTCCAAGGTGACACAAGGGGGTGGCAGTATTCTGCTTTGGGGATGCATGTCCGCTGGAGGGGTTGGAAATTTACATTTTATTAATACTACCATGGATCAGTATTATCTGAACATTCTGAGAGACAATTTAAGAGAAAGATCCAAAAATTAGCACTACATTTTCCAACAGGACAATGATCCGAAACATACCGCAAACTTGGTGCAAGAATGGATGATCCATAATGTGCGACAGCAGCTTCATATACTTCCGCAATCACCCGATGTTAACCCCATCGAGCATTTATGGGAGGAACTTAAACGGCGCGTTCGCAAACATAATGTTTCAAATAGAGAAGAATTAAAAAACAGAAGTTACTGGAAAGCCTGTTGCAAGCATGAGAAAAAGATTACAGAAGATTATCAAGACCAACGGCGGTCCCACTAAATATTAGTTTGAACGAAGTTGCTATTTTCCGTTAAACTCCGTCAAACTCAACAATAAAAGTCAAACAAAACCGAAAAGACCAGAAATCCAATCTACAGCTTTGTAGATGACAGTACACTTACCTATTTATTCACTTTGAACGCTCGGACATCGGCTGCTCAGGCGAGTATCCGCAGACAGTGGGAAGTTGTTCAACTTAACAAAGACCTGGAAGAAATTCTATCTTTTGGTGACACTAACCAAGTGGAATTTAACGCTACAAAAAACCTAGGCGGCAGTTTTTTCTAAAAAAGTTAACGTTGCTGAACCCGACATAGGTATGGCGGGGCACTCCATTCGTCTAACATCGTTACTCAATTTGTTGGGCGTTAATTTGGGAGCAAATATGTCCTGGCATGAACATGTTGCAGGCATAGCAAGGAGAACTTCTCAAAAATTGGGAATACAGTAATACCCCGCTTTACGCGAGGGATACGTTCCGAAAAAAATCGCGTTAACTGAAATTCGCGTATATCGAGGTTTATGATTAAACATAGTCAAAATTTAATACAAAAAAATACAAATCATTTTAATCAATCACTTTAATTCTAAGAACACTTTATGCAATACATACTCTTATTTTTTACGGAAAAATACATCTATTGTCTTTTGGGTAACGTTTTGTTTACGTTCTTGTAAAATACGTTCATAACACCCAACACTGTTTTTAATTGTTTGACACACGGTCAAGACACGGTCATCATTATTGTCTATACTCTGCAATATGTCCAAACCTGAATAAATTTTTGAAAGTGCATTTTGTATTTCCCCTGAAGATAAAACTTTCTCTTCTACTTGTTCTTCCTCATCGTAGATAGGATTATTCTGTAACTCGATCAGATCTTCATTGCTAATAGGATCGTCGTGCGTTGCTACAAGTTCTACGAGATCTTCTACCGTGACATCTTCAAGTTCAGACCCCTCAATCATTGCAGCAATGTCTTCAAGCACTTGTCTCTGCATCTGGACAATTCTTCTAGGTGCTTCCACTACATCTGGCCAAAGATTACGCCACACCCCATTCATACAACTCATTTTAACTTCCTTCCAAGCCTCTTCTATGTTGTGAATAGACTTCATAATGTTGTATGACTTCCACCACTCTCGCATAGACTGTCTTCCTTCCCCGTCAGTTTCATGAATTAGTTGGCTAAAAGTGCGGCGATGGTAATAAGCTTTGAAGTTTGCTATTGCTCCCTGGTCCATAGGTTGTAATATTGACGTAGTGTTTGGTGGAAGGAACTTTACGTACACTTTTAAGTCTCTGGGCGTATCAAGTGAGGTTGGATGTCCTGGGGCATTGTCTAAGAGTAATATAACTTTAGGTTCAAGCCCATTTCTGTCACAGTATGATTTGACTGATGGGCAAAAACTATTAGAATACCATTCTTGAAAAATTTCCCGTGTAACCCACGCCTTTCTGTTTGATCGCCACACAACTGGTAGACTTGTCTTGTCTGTGCCTCGCATTGCACGGGGTGTTTCTGAATGGTACACTAGTGAAGGTTTCAGTTTGAAATCACCAGTGGCATTACCACCCAGCAGAAGTGTTAGTCGATCTTTCGCAGCTTTGAAACCACTGGCTTGACGTTCTTCCTTAGAAATGAATGTTCGAAATGGCATTTTTTTCCAGTAAAATGCGGTCTCATCAACATTGAAGATGAGACAAGCAGGAATTTTCTCTCGTCTAACGAAGTCTTGAAACTTGTCTGGAAACTCAGCTGCAGCTTGAATGTCCGCGCTGGCCGCCTCGCCTGTTATGTGGATATTGTGAAGATTAGAACGCTGCTTGAACCGATGGAACCAGCCTCTGCTGGCAGCAAAAGTCGGAGTGGCACTCCCTTCTCCTTCTTTTGTTTTCAGCATCTCATACAAAGATTTTGCTTTTGTGCATATGAGATCTTGACTTAGTGGTGTGTTCTTCTTATTCAAATCTTCGATCCAGACTGACAGTAATTTCTCCATTCTTTCTAAGATAGATGATCTCGAACGAGAAAGTTTTGTTGCACTTATAGGTGTTGAACCTTCGCTGGAGATTTTAATTTTTTCCCGATTTTTTATAAATCGTTCTCACAGTCGATTCTGAGAGTCCAAAATCTCTCCCAACAATTGTTGCTTTGCCTCCATTTTCCATTCTTCTTAACACTTTCATCTTCAATTCCAAAGTGACGCTTTTACGCTCTTTTTTCTTTACAGGCGGCATTTTTAACGTAGGGTTAAATTATGTATGTATGTATCTCCAATAAATATTAAAACAAAACTGCCAGCCGACCGAACTAACATTACGGAACAAATGAACACACGAAACGAACGAGGAAATCCCCATAGAACAAAGTCGAAGGACAGGGAATTCCCAATTCTTCAAAGAGAATATTCAGAGAAAGCGGGGATCCCCCCGCGACCATAGAGAAGTTAATGACTACATGAGCGCGAAATTTGAAATTCGCGTTATAGAGAAACCGCGCGTAACGGGGTCGCGCTAAGCGGGGTATTACTGTATTATTTCGGACCACAAAACTTTACACTCCACAACAACTGTTAATTCTTTACAAAGTTCAAATTCCACCAACTATGGAATACTGCTCCCAAACATACACTGCATTTGTTGGATTCTATTCAGAGAAGAGCTGTTCGTCTGATTGGAGACCCGGAACTGACCGGCGGCCTTGATTCGCTGGAACATCGAAGAACGGTGGGCGACTTGAGCCTATTCTACAAGTATTTGCATGGAAAGTGTTCGGAGGATGTGGCCCGTTTAATTCCTCCCAGAGCGGTATATGTTAGAAGTACACGTCGCACTGATACTTCACATCCGTATGAAGTTCAGCTTGTTACTCCTCGTACAATGCTTTTCAAGCAGTCTTTTATATGGAGAACATCATCCCTTTGAAATAATTTGCCCAGGACTGTGTTTCCCACCGAGTACAATTTGCAGCGATTCAAGAGCAACGTGAATCGCTTTTTCCGCACACGTTTCGCTCATGTAGCGCCTTAAGGACCTTCCTACAGCACGTGTGCTAGACCCATATATAAAACTATTATTGATAATTGTTAAGTGTATGGAGATTTTTTTGACATTCATTTTGTTTACATTTTTATAACAACGATGTAACTTGTAAATAAAATGTTCCGTAGTTGTTTTAATACTAATCTTCGTTGGTTAAGTTTCAAATATGAATTTGAACATGGTTTCTGATAGTTCCAATTAATTAGTTAAATATAACAGAAAAATAGTATAGAAAGCAGGTGGTTTATGGAGACTTTTTGGACTGACTGTATATATTTTTGAACTCGTGTTTTTACCAGCTTTCATTTGACACCCCACTCGATGACCTGGATATAAAAAAATTTTTCACTTCCGATTTCACCCCCAAAACTATAAATCGAAATTTAACTTTCAAAACTGCGCGGCTCTGATGAGGCCCCTCAGTTCCTATATTAGTGCTAAATTTCAATTTTCTATGTCAAATAGTTTTGAAGAAAATCGGGTGTAACAGATAGACGGACAGACACCGAAGTGACCTTATAAGTGTTTCGTACGAAACACTAAAAATGAACACAGTACTCGGAGGAGGAGGGATAGGTGAGTTAAAGAATGTTGCTATTTTGGCAACAATATAACAACGGTGTTTATTTTTATTGTTCTTCACCTAGTGCTCTTAAAAATAGGAAGTTCTAAAACTT
>CM032456.1:180377848-180450348 GCA_019049505.1 Pachyrhynchus sulphureomaculatus | reverse complement strand
TAACAATACAATTAAGAGAATTTATGGATTTATTAAGTAAAACAACTATATTTTAATTTTTTTTTAATCTATTTAGTTTATAAAAAAATTTATAATAAAAAAACTGCTTATTATAAATCAGCCTGTGGGGCACGCCCCACTAGGGGGACGTGATTACACTATTGGGGGGCGCGAGCGTATTGTAAAAAAATTATTATTAAAAACATTCATTAAAAACATTTAATATAATTTATTGAAATGAAAGCAAAGCCAAATATATTCTGACAATAGAAAATAAAATACACATTTACACTGATATAATACAACCATAAATAGGATTGTATTTGCCTAATAATTAACATATCAATACTAAATTAAAAACAAGTTTAATAATTATTAGTGACTCCCTTGAGCCTGTTTTGCAGAGCAAGATTTTCGAAGGATGGTTTAATATTAGAAATACACACTCAGAGTTCTTTTTCTATATTTAGTTGAGATCTATATTTTGTTTTCAAAGCAGCCACAGCAGAAAATCCGGTTTCGCAAAGGCAGGATGTTGAAAATGGTAATAGTATATGAAATGCTCTTGTTTTCAGTGCAGAAAACTGAGTATTCATCCCTGCCCAAAATTTTATTTATTTTATTTTTTATTAAATTGTCTTTTGATTTCGCCACTTGCCGTGAAGTCTATGAAGATTTCTTCTTCGGAAGTTGAGAGCCCTTCGGGAGTATTTTGAAATGGATCCCTAATCCACTTGTAACTTGCTACCAAGTTGTCGTCAGTAAGAAAATACTTTTTAAAATTCTTTATCAACGTGGCTAGATAATTTTCAATGTTTACTAAAACAACTTTCACATGTTGTTCTTTAGCCTTGTATGTTTTAACACATTTATCCACATTTGCAAACATTTTTAAGTTTTTTTGCTTTACATTTCTACTCCACAATTCCAATTTTCTACAAAAAGCATTAATTTTACCACTTATATCGAATATATGTGTATTTATTCCTTGGAGTTGAAGATTTGAGGTATTTAGTTTCTCGAATATATCGACCAATTTCAACACAAATAAACTATTTCGAAACTTCTCGGCTTCCGGTCGGTTTTCCTCTTCTAGAAAAATGGCGATTTCATTTCTTAATTCATAAACACACTGCAAACATTTCCCACGTGATAACCATCTTGCCTCGCAATAAAATAGTAACGCCGAATGTTCGGCACCCATGTCTTTACAAAGTGCAGAAAAATTCTAGATTTTAGGGGTCTCATTTTTAATATAATTTTCTACGGTTTCAACTGTAGTGAGCACAATATTCAGAGCAGGACTAATTTCTTTGGAAGCCAGAGCTTCTCTGTGAATCATACAATATGT
This sequence comes from Pachyrhynchus sulphureomaculatus, assembly GCA_019049505.1. Taxonomy (NCBI): domain Eukaryota; kingdom Metazoa; phylum Arthropoda; class Insecta; order Coleoptera; family Curculionidae; genus Pachyrhynchus; species Pachyrhynchus sulphureomaculatus. The sequence goes on along the minus strand of CM032456.1, from coordinate 180,448,997 downwards.
CTACACACACAATGGAGATTTTTATTTCACTAGTACTTGTACACTTTGAATTCTTCCAGACACTGAATGAGCACCATCGCTATATATTCCGATGCAATTTTTCCACTCCATATTTGCCTCGTTTATAAAATCACTTAAGATAGCAAATAATGCGAGTGATGTTGGTTTGAGTTCTATTGGTTTGCAGAAAAATACTTCTTCTACTGCTGACATACCATCACAAAATCGAACATGAGCATCTTTATTGCTATCCGTTGCCTCATCAAGCTGAATTGAAAACAATTTGTTGCAACTTCCGGAAAAGCTGATGCTGTACATCTTCAGCTATATCAGCAATCAACAGTATCATTTGTTTGCCAAAATTATCTCCAAACATAGTTTCTACAATCTCAATTGCTGCTGGCAAAACAAGCTCTTCACCAATGGTGTAGGGCTTTTTACATCTAGCTATTTTATATGAAACTTTGCAAGAGGCAAGTAAAGCTTTTTCATTCACAAAGTTTTTTTAAAAAATGATTTCTGCTTTACATATGATTTTAATTTTAATTCGATGAATCCTCGGGATTCGTTAAGGTACTCACTATGAAGCGTTTCCAAATGTGGTTTAAGTTTATTTGGTTTCATGCTGTCTGCTGAGCCAGATTTTTGAGTAAATAACACACAGGGGCCTTTCTTCTTCATTTACTTCAGTACTGGTAAACCTTAAATTTAAGTATTCTTGAGAATATTTTCTTGATTTTAGTTTCGAAACCACGCTCGTCTGTGCACTTGTTGAAACTTCACTATCGTCTAATGCTCGCTTACGCTCACTTAAAAATTTATCCATGATTCTGTATAAATTTACTGCCGTGAATACTTAATACCTTGAATTTCAATTAACACGTAAATTACAACATACACATTCACGATAGATCCGATAGCAGTAGAAGGATCAACTCGACTAAGACGGACTGTAATTAAACGAGGTGCAGCATTTATACGCTTTTGGGCAGACTTCCCGAATGTTCGAGACAACTTAGAACTTCTCGCGAAGCCGCTACCGATATGGTGGACGTGACAGAGAGCAATAGAGAGCATCGATTCTAGTTTTGTCAACGCAGCATATATGTGTTGCCAAATATGAATAAATTTACTTATTCTGAAAATACATTATTGCATGCATTGTTATTGTATGAGAGGGGGGCAGGCGCGATGAAAACTATGTTTGAAAATAAGGTCGCAAATACTGAAAGGTTGAGAAACGCTGTTGTAACGGAGGTAGCAAAACCTTTTCTGGGTCAACTAAAGGCACATACTTGACATTAGCTTTACCTGGTACAAACTCGGTTCTTTGAGGCCATTTATCTACTTTATGATGTTTTTCTCTTGCTCTGCTATCCCATAGACACAGAAAACAACAGTACTTTGTGAATCCTCCCTGAAGTTCAAGTAGCAGCCCTATAACTTTATGATCGCCACACATCTGCCATTTGTAGGTGTTGTTTTTTTACAAAATCCAATGTCAATGACATATTTTCATATGTTTCTTTGATATTAACTGCATGAGCTAGTGGAATTGATGCTTTTGTGTTTCCATTATGTAATAGAACAACTTTTAAACTAATCTTAGACGAGTATATAAATAAACGCCACTCTTTAGGATCATGTTGGAAGCCTAACTTTTTCATAATACCTGCAGGATCTATACAAAAACAAATGTTGTCTTGGAATATAAAGAAAGATTTCAACTCTTCATTACATTTTCTAAACACGATGACCTTTGTACCCTTGGCTGGCAAGTTCCATTGCTATAATCTTGATGCTAATAGTTTAGCATGTTGTTTAGATAAGTTTAGATCACGCACTAAATCATTAAGTTCAGCTTGCTCAATCAAATGTGGTTATTTTTCAACTTCTTCGGGAATATACACAGGGAACTCCTGAGATATAGTCTGCTTTTCAATAGTATCAGTATCAAAACGATTAAGTTCTCCCTCGAAGTCCATTGGTGAAGCTGGAACCACTAAACTTTCGCCATGAGGAACAGGTCGTTTAGCTGAAGGAATATCTGGATTCTTAATTGCGTGTTCATTTTTCTTTGAATATCCCAATACCTTAGTCATACAAAAGTAGCAATTGATGGTATGGTTCGTCGGCTTACACGAAATCACTGGAATAGCTAAAGGCATTGAAAATCTATGCCCAGTTGCTCAAGTTTGCCGCACAAGTCTGACAACAAATATTAGGAGCCCAGTTTCGATCTTGATTTACAATAAGACGTACAAAATACTTAAGATAAGCAAATTCAGTTGCCTTGGATATTGTTCTGACTTGTGATTTAGGTGTATACTGGCCACACACATAACAAAATGAGTCCGCTGAATTAATTCAACGGCGTTTCCGTATTTTAGACATATTTAACTTTAAATAACTCAATTTTTAACTTTAAATAACCACTTCCTGCAGTTGCCACAGTGAATTTACAACTACTCACTAGTTTAAGATTTCTAGAATAACAAAAAAGAACGATAATACAGACTAGGAAAGTGTAATTTGTTACAATTACCCATCACTAAGACAAAAAATTACCGATAGATTGAAGCGTTTTTACTAACAAAACCCATTTTGCTTAAAAACACAAGTCCGGAAATCTCGAAGATTTTACGTATTATGAAATTTCTGATTTTATATTGATGTTGTGTACTCATTGATTAATGGAAAAACAGCATTATATGCTCCATTGCAAAATGGCTGTAGACTTGTGTTATAAATAAATAAAATAAAATTATTTCGTCTCTAGAGAAGCAACGTGCGGTACTGACAATATAGTAACTTTCACCATACTGTCGTGAAACATTAGCGTTTTTTTTTTCTAATGCCAGATAGATTATCAAACGAAATGCTCTCGTGATAAATTTTTGCTCAAACTACACTTTATGAAGAATATTCTAGAATTTTTTCGAAATTTTTTGATCAGTACTTTTCTTGTTCATATTCAATCTGGCTCGGGTATTATTTGTTGGAAAGACATAACAGAGCTTGGTTTCAGTTATATACCATAATATAAATCCCATATTTCTTTCTTACTTAGTATTGGATTTAATCCCTAACAACACGACGTAATTTATTATTTTGGGATGGTTTTATGAGATTTGGAGTGCCATTATGTTTTATTAAGGATATAAAGAGTGGCACGTGAAGCTTTTCGTATAAGTAAATATGAACAAAACTCGGGATATGCCCAAAAAATATGAAAGACTCTGTAAAGAAAATGTATATCACAATATTAAAAGTAATGAATAAACGATTTATTCTATTTTCTATTAGGTTTAAAAATAACTTGATAATAAGGACTGTGAAAAATATTTCAATAATCATTTTTTGGCCTAATGCTTTAAATGATAATATCCATCGAATATCCAGGTCAGCAATAACCGTACACCCAATTATTTACGTACCCTAAGGCGACCCTAATGGTAAATTATATATATAATCTTTTACAGTAATAGTAACGATCAAGTCCTAGAGAAATACATATATTACTTAAATGGCCTATATAGATAGAAATAGATACCACACCAAAACACTATATTTGTAGTTGCTGATGATTTGTTATTTGTTAATATTAAAACGTAATAAAATCTATGTAAAAAATTTCTCTAAAATTTTTGATGAATTAAATAAGGAACATAGTTTGTCACATTTTAGCAATTGTGTTCTCAATATATATATTTATATATATATATATATATATATATATATATATATATATATATATATATATATATATATATATATATGGCTGGTGGTCTGCCTTTTGGTAGCCCGTGCCTTATGTACGTGATAATATTGTTACTGTTTTTGGTTGAATTTTGGAAAAAGTTTTTTGGCATTTGTTATTAATATTTGTGTAGTTTTTTTATTTGGTTTAGTGGAAAAGTTCTTTTAAAAACCCATATATTATCAGATACATGTAGTGATAGTGATGTTAGACTCTGTTGTCTTTTTAATCTCATTGATTCTCTCCCTTTCATTCTGTTCTCTCTTTCATGCATCTCTTTTGCACCTATGTATTTTCATTCACTCTGTTTACATTATTTACTATCTTATCTTCTAGTATATTCATTTATAGGTTTATTTTGATAGTTAAGTAATATGGTTTATGTACATATGTTGAGTCTATTTTAATTTTTTTTTTTTTGCACTATTTACACAACACTACACTACACTAATTTGTTTACATATTTATATTTGACATATTTATTTGTTAATATATTTCTTTTTCTTTCTTTGGATCTTGATAGTTCAGTTATTTGTTCTTTTTCAATTTTGTTTATGGTTGTACAGGAATTAGACACCTCGCAGATTTAAGGTCGTCGGTCTGTGGCATGGTTTTGGAACGCCCCGGGCACATGATCTGCGAGTCGTGAGATTCCTGCACGTATATATATATATATATATATATATATATATATATATATATATATATATATATATATATATATATATATATTTATTTATTTTTTTATTTATTTTACGGACAAGCCAATTACAATAGTAATATAAAAACAAAAAAATTTTAAAACACAATGCACATATACAATTCATAACGTGAAAACGGAGAAAAAAAAACAAGAAATACAACAGTTTAACACCTCAGATCCCGATCGCGCTTACAAGCGTTTTAAATTTGCGAACACTACAACTAAAGGGATCAAGGCTGTATGTATTAAATAATCGGCACATTCTCGGGAGAGGACTGTAATAGCCATAATTAGCACTATGAAATGGAATACTGCCACGAGTCCTATGAATAATATTAAGTTGGAAATTATAATGGTCCCTTAAACCTGGACTTTTTTTATAAATATGTTTTGGCCATTCAAAACTGAAGCATGTATTGCTATAGGTATCACACTTCATCGGTAAACTTGTTTACTATACCTATTTTCTTAAAAAATGTACTTTGTCATTTCCAAGTTATTAAAAAAATGGTTATCTCGTCGTCTAACCCCCGCTTATATACAGTGTGGTAATTAATTTTGATGCAAACATCTAAAGAATTTTTTTGAAGGGAAATCCCTAAATCAAAAGCTCTTATTTTGATTTAGGTAGTGCGTAAAAATAGCGATTCATGCTGATCTGGAATCACAGCGATACTCGGTGGGAAATACTTGTTGAAGGGATAAGGTTTTCTTGTAAAAGAGTTCTTGAAGAGGGTGGTAGGAGTGACAAATTGCACGTCATATGGATCTAATATATTATCGCGGCTTGTAGTCCTAGCATGTATCATTCTGCGGCTACATCCTTTGAAAATTTCCCATAAAAATTGTTATAAAATAGACTCAAGTCACTAACTTTTCTTCAGTATTCGGATTCCTATTTAGGAGAATATCTCTCCTCTTGATAAAATCTAAAAACGCGCTTTTATAATGTGATGAGATGAATATTATTTTCTGGCATTGCCTCTACAATATGTTTAACGAACAATGGTTATCGTACCTGGGCTCCAATTCTTGAAATCCCGGAATAAATGCCCTGCAGACTTAGATTCTACCTAAAAATGCTACAATTATTCATTATTCTATTTTTGAACGATCCTGGAATGAATTTTGTTCTGACGAGAATTTCGTTCTTGCTACAAGTCGATGCGAAATTTAAAAAATGTACTGCTAGAGCTACAAAAGACTTTGATGATAAAGGAGCAATGTAATTTTGTTTCTTGCCTTTATCGCAAAAAATTTAAATCTGGTTTATTTTGGGTGATCCATAAATATGTATTTTTCTTTAGTCCATAAATGTTTTTGGTTTGGTTTTCTCCATGTGCCTTAAAAAAAGTTGTTGTGTATTTGGCAGCATTATTTGGTGCCAAGAAACAGCTCTAATACTATCATCTACTCACTAAAAATTGGCTTACACCACCAAAGTTATTTACCCAGTACTTATCTTGCAAATATGTATGTAATATAAAGTTCGTAGAAATCTACGCTGCACTGACTCAATCTCAACAATATGGCACTGGTAAGATGGTGACCACACTACCGAAGCGTACTCCAAACCAGAGCAAACCATTTAAAAATACATATATATATATATATATATATATATATATATATATATATATATATATATATATATATATATATATATATATATATATCCATAAAGATACTAGTTTATACAGACTTATTTCTAAATATTTATATTAAAACAAATTTTAAATTTAAACTGAGTAATGAAACGTACATATTTTCGCTCATTTTAATAGTTTCTTGGGTAATTAGTGACTTGAAATATTTTAAGTTGGTTTACTTTCCACGTTTGCATAAGATAATATTCTAAACTTCTTAGCACACTAACCTTTTATTCAGATTTAGCTGCGTTAACACGATGCCTTTAGCATAATTTACATGGAAATAATATTTAGACTGTAAAACAGAAAATTCCGTTTCATCTCATTTACTACATCTTATTGACTGAGAAATCAAAATTTTAGAGAATGGTTTACTTTAAATTTTGTTAGTGTACTTAATACAGTCATAGTATCGTGATGGAAGGTCGTTGCATTAAGCTTCTTGAGATTGCTGAGGTAATAGGCATCATATGAACGGGTATATAATATCCTGCATGACGTTCTAGTAACAAAAGAGCTGAGTGCGCGATGGGTACAGCGTTTGTTGGCTCTAGACCAAAAACGCACGAGGAAGAACATTTCAAAATCGTGATTAGAAAAATTGTAATCTGAAGGACCTCTAGCGTCGTTTTGTGACTGTAGATGAAACGTAGATCCACCATTACACCCTTAAGACAAAACGTAGTGAAAACAGTGGGTGGGTGGGCGAAGGTAAAAATGCACCGAAAAAAGTATATATTATCGGCGGAAAAAGTAGCTGCAACTTTTTTTTGGGAATTAATTAATACTGATTGACTATTTGAAAAAGGGCAAGACAATGACTAACTCTTATTAGGCAACGTGATTAGACCGTTTGCATAGCGAGTTAAAGCAGAAGCGACCTAGATAAGCTAGTAAAAAAGTGCTCCTTCACCAGGATAATGCACTTGCTCACACATCAGCCGTTGCATCGGCAAAAGTGCCCGAGCTGGGCTTCGGAATTGTTCTCCATCCACCGTATTCACCAGATTTGGCCCCCAGTAACTTTTTTTATTTCCTAATCTCAAAAATTAGCTGGGGAGGAAGAAATTTTTGTCAAATGAACAGGTTATCTATGCTGTAATTGAGTACTATGCACAGTTCAAAACATTTTTTTTTTCTGAGGAAGTAAAAGAATTGAAATCTAGCTTGACCAAGTATATGGAGCTCAATGGAGATTATGTTGAAAAATAAATGTTTGCTTTAGCAATTAAATGGTGTTTACCTTGTTTTTTACAAAACTCTCGTATATTCACATTCCTAAAATAAGGAGTATATTCATTAGAAAAAGTTTTTATTGACGATTTTAGTTTCCTACGAACCTACTTCACTTTTCCACATAATCGCCGTTCACTTCTAAGCACTTTTCGTAACGCTGCACCAACTTCTTTAATCCCTCTGCAGAGAACTTCTCCGCCTGCAAATTGAACCAGTTGACAACGACGATCTTGAGTTCCTCGTCGTCTTTACCGTTGCTCACCAAGACACTGTTTCAAGTGCAATGGTCTGGGCCTGCCACTCCGCTCTTCATCATGCACATTTCTGCGGCCATTTTTGTAGCTTATCTAAACCTTTCCTTCACTCATTACTGTAGATCCATAAACTAAGCACAATTCCCGATAAATTTGAACGCGCACGTCGCAACTGGCGAGAGCAACAATTTTCGCGAACATTGTTATCTGCATTCACCGACAGGCGAACGACTACTGAATCAAAATAATTACTTCAGTGGCTTCAGAAACAGTCAATAGATGGCGCTGCGTGTGTACAACTTTGTTAAGACCCGCCAATATTTAAATATAAGCAAACGACTTTTACTTTTCAAATACGCCTCGTACAAAGAAAAATTAAACCGTACGTTCTGCCTGTCGTAGGAGGCGACTTAAAGAACAACCTAGATGGTAGATGCCCAGATCCCACCAGCATCGCCCGGTGTGATACCATCGCATCGGCTTAGGCTGCGTGAAGCTGCTTAACTTTTCGTGGCTGTGCCGATGTCCCGGATTGTGGGACCAAATAGCATGATGAGGCACTTGGATACAAAAAATTCCGGAGGTAAAATAACCCCCGTTCGGATCTCCGGGTGGGGGCTGGTTCAAGGGCGTCAACATGCAGAAATCAGAATTTTAAAATGGATTTTTGCAACATACGAAGTTTAAACTCGAACATAAATTCAGTGCACCAACACCTGCAATCAAATAAACCTCATGTACTCGCTGTCTGTGAAACCAAGATCAGTTCATCTACCAGCACAGTCAACCATCTTTATCCTGGGTACGACTTCTATTCCCGATTTAGGCGTAACTTTGGAATCTGTCTTTTTGTCAGAAGCGACCTCTCTTGCCAACGAGAAGAGGCTCTGGAGCCCCCAAACTTTGATGTTATGTGGTTAAAAAATAACGACTCAACCAACCCCAAGGTTCATCTGTATCCTCTATCGACCACCAAGTGATACTAACTTTAGAACACTTTTCGCTTCTCTTGCAGACACCATCGATCATTTACAAATTAACTGTCCAAATGCCGAAATTGCCATCTTGGGCGACTTTAATGTCCACAAGATCAACTGGCTTAAATATTCAAATACTACCGACGAACAAGATCGTGAAGCCGAATCATTTTCAATCAGTTGTGGCTTAACTCAGCTTCTTGATCTGTTTTAACCACCAATCCGGAGATTTACACGGTCAGCGTAAATTCGCCGTTAGATTTTTCCGACCATAAACTACTTTCGACATCGAGTATCCTACCAATCAGTGACAGAGAGACGCCTAAACCGCGCAAGTTTTGGCACTACAAATCTGCTAAATGGGAAGATCTTATGGAATATTTTCGAACTTTCCCTTGGTTAGACGTTTGTTTTTGATCCGACGACCCATCTGACTACGCCAGGGAGGTTTCCGATGTTATTTTGGCCGGTATGGAGGCTTACATCCCTTTATCGACGAAATACCCTTCCAACGGCAAGCCTTGGTTTGACCGAAAATGCAAAGAAGCTGTTGCTTCTAAACATCTGGCATACCGACAATGAAGTGAAAATCGTAACACCATAAATCGTTACACCTTTGTTCATGCCAGGAATAAATGCAAAGAAATTATCGACGAAACCAAGGAAGCACACAATCAACAGACTAGAAACAGGCTTCTCGCTTGTTCCGGCAATTTCAGGTCATTTTAGTCAGTCGCTAAGGCAGTTAGTCACAATTTCACCAAATCCACCGTACCACCACTAGCACGGCCAAATACTTCTATTGCAACTACACCCGTTAAGAAAGCGAACTTGTTCGCTGAACTCTTTACTTCACATTCTACTGTCGATTTTCAAGGAAAAACACCACCTACTATTCCCATAGTGCAGTCAAGAATGAATGAATATTGTCTTCAGACAGCGTATCATAAAACGTATTTTGATGAAGCTAGACACTAAAAAGACTTCTGGCGCTGACGGAATACCTGCCATAGTTCTCAAAAACTGTGCGAGGGAACTAACACCAGTTTTTTGTAGACTTTTCAACCTATCCTACAGAAAGGGAATATTTCCTTCCTGCTGGAAATGTGCCACAGTTCAGCCGATACCTAAAAAAGGCAAGAAGACCTTGCCAAATAACTACCGACCAATCGCACTGCTTTCAATAATATCAAAAGTCATGGAAAAGGCTATCAATCAGCATCTTCTAAAATATCTTGAAGGATTCAACATTATTAGCGATCACCAATAGGGCTTCCGTAAAAATAGATCAACAGGAGATCTTCTGAGTTATGTAACACATGTTTGGAACAACGCAATTGAACACTTTGGAGAATCTCGAGCGGTTGCTCTTGACATATCCAAGGCATTCGACCGTGTTTGGCACGATGGGCTGTTGGCTAAGCTACGTTCTTATGGTATGTCTGAAAGGTTCTGTTTGTGGCTCCCATGTTTCCTCAGAGAGCGTTCTTTACGAGTGGCAGTCGACGGATTTCTTTTTAACACCTTCACTATCAACGCCGGTGTATCCCAAGGCTTCATACTGTCTCCTACTCTCTTTCTCATTTATATTAACGATCTGCTGGAAAAGACTGACAATCCAATCTACAGCTTTGCAGATGACAGTACACTTATCTCTTCATTCACTTTGAACGCTCGGACATCGGCTACTCAGACGAATATCCGCAGACAGCAGGAAGTCATTCAACTTAACAAAGACCTGGAAGAAATTTTATCTTGCGGTGACAATAACCAAGTGGAATTTAACGCTACAAAAACCCAGGCGGCAGTTTTTTCTAAAAAATTAAACGTTGCTGAACCCAGCATAGTTATGTCGAGGCACTCCATTTCTCTAACATCGTCACTCAATTTATTGGGCGTTATTTGGTAGCAAATATGTCCTGGCATGAACATGTTGCAGGCATAGCAAGGAGAGCTTCTCAAAAATTGGGAATATTATTTCGAACCAGAAAACTTTACACTTTACAACAACTGTTAATTCTTTACAAAGCTCAAATTCGACCAACTATGGAATACTGCTCCATGTTTGGAGCTCCGCCCCCAGACATACACTGCATTTGTTAGATCTATTCAGAGAAGAGCTGTTCGTCTGATTGGAGACCCGGAACTGACTGAGGGCATTGACTCGCTGGAACATTGAAGAACGGTTAGCGACTTGAACCTATTCTACAAGTACTTTCATGGAAAGTGATCGAAGGATGTGGCCCGCTTAATTCCTCCCAAAATGGTGCATGTTAGAAGTACACGTCGCGCTAATATTTCACATCCGTATGAGGTTCAGCTTGTTACTCCTCGTACAACGCTTTTCAAGCAGTCTTTCATATGGAGAACATCATCCCTTTGGAATGATTTCCCAGGCCTGTGTTTCCCACCGAGTACAATTTACAGCGATTCAAGAACAACGTGAATCGCTTTCTCCGCACACGTGTCGCTCCTGTAGCGCTTTAGGGACTTCCCTGCAGCACGTGTGCTAGACCCATAAAAAAAAAGTTTGTATCATATATCAAAAACGTGATATGCAGCGTACATGTTTTAACTCTGTAAAGAATTCTTTGAAAACTTCTGTATTTAACATTTTTGTCTAACTCTTCGAATAATCGAGTCAGAGGGGTAGTTTATTTATGTTGATTATTGATTTTAATATGGTATTATCAGGTGACATTTCACGGATATTGTGGGCAATTTTCGTAAAAAAATATCAAGATGTGAGCCGGTGGCAGCTACTCTTAATGGGCGCCTCAGCAAAAAGGTGTTTTGCGGTGGACATCAGAACTTACGACTGGATCATCTAAAACAAAAAAACCAAGAAAATTCTGTTAGTTCATAAGTTTTTCTAGGTAGCCCTGTCGAGATTTTTTTTTTCAATTTTTGGATTTTTGTTGTGGTACTTACAAGTCAAAATACCGATTTTTGACGAAAAAATCAATAATCAAGCCGTTATAAAACATACTTAAAATTTTAAAAAAACTCGACAGCGTTACCTCGCTAATTATGTGTAGAAAGAGTGTGCAAAATTTCAAAAAATTCGGTACAGTAGATTTCGAGTGACAGTGTCCACCGACTTTGAAAAAGCAAGTTGTGGGAAAATCGATTTAAAGTTTTACACTGAGAAATTTAAAAATTCATCATAAGTAAACAAGTATTTTTTTTTACTTACGTAGAGTCGTCAATACCAGGCCCATACATTACGGAGCTCTCATCGTGGGTGTCCAGAGCACGTTGTTGCTCTTGTCTACGGCTAATCCGGCCTTGCTTGCTTTCAAGCGCAGTTTTGAGCTCAGCTCGATTTATCCAATTTTTATCGACTTCTTTTGCCGATCCATGAGACCTTGGCCCTGCAGTGATATCCATATCATGCATGATGGACAGCAGAGCAAAACAACCTTCATTGAATGTACATGCTGCTATATGAGCAGCAATGTCAACGAGATTAGAGGTACAACACAATATTTTTGGAGTGATTTTCCATATAAGTTGGTTCAAACTTTTATTATTGTTCTGTGTAAAACCTCCGAGACATCGCTCCAAAAGTGTCTCATTACTCAAGTCCTCATATATAGGTTTTATTGCTTGTAAGACCTCGCTTGGAAGTGTGTTGTAACTATGTTTGAATTACTTCAGGTTATTCGTTGCTGCAGCTCTCTGCCATTCACACCACGAGTCTTCGCCTTTGTCACAATTCTGATGCTGCGGATTCTTGTTTGTTGAGCTACAATCCCTGGCCAAATTATTAGACGCACTGCAAGATTTCATGTAAAATATTAATTACCGAGTGATATTGTACCGTTTTATTATTTTAAATTGATTTGTTTTTTATTTTTATATTATCCAATCAATTACCTATTTATTTGACATAAATAAAACAGCATTAATTTAGAAAAGCATAAGTTTATTAAGTTTTAAAGAAAAGTGAAATTAATGTTAGTAAAAGTCAATATTTAGTTGAGCCACCTTTAGCCGCTATCAAAGCTTTAATTCTGCGCGGCATGCTATCAATGCAAGATTGTACTGTCTCCTGCATTTGAGGATGATGATTCCACACATGAATAATCTTTTCTAGGAGCTGGGTTTTGTTGGTAATCACATCTTTAGCCACTTCTCTTTTCATCAGCTCCCACACATTTGCAATGGGGTTCATATCAGGGCCAATCCAACAGAGGGATATTTTTTTCTGCCAAAAAAAAGCTTTAACAGACCGAGCAGTGTGGCAGGGAGCTCCATCTTGCATGAAAGTGAATGGTTCCCCATTTGGAAACCATTCTCTGAGCTGCGGAATCAACCGATTTTACTTCTTTGTACTGATCTTGCCTCATTATTCCTTTGACGACGTACAGACGTCCAGTGCCCTTGCCGCTGATGACTGACCAAATCATCACTTTGGTGGGATGTTTAACCGTCGGGACGACACAATCAGGATGAAACTTTTCTCCATGACGACGATGCACATACTGAGCTTTATTCTGCAAAATTTCGAATGTGCTTTCGTTATTGAAGCAGACCTGTCAAAAATAGGAAAAATATATAAACTTCCATGTTTATTTGCTTTATTTAACTGAAAATGATAATAATGTATCAATTATTGATTAAATTGCTGTATCTTACCGATCTCCAGAAGTCCACATCTTTGTCTTGCCATTGTTTGGCCCACTTCAGGCGCTTTTCTTTCATTGCAGCTGTTAACTTGGGCTTCCTGGCGGGGCGACAGGCCTTAAAATCTAATTCTTTCAATTTTCTTCGAACAGTGCGCTCAGAAGCATTTACGCTAGCATCCTGGAGTTGTGATTTTATTACCTTTGTGGTAGCAAATCTGTTTTCTACACAAATTTTCTTCAAACATCTCTCTGACCGTGGAGTGAAAATTGGTTTTCTACTGCATCTTTTCTTTCTTTTCGGGCTTAATTCCTTCCCTGACTCAATTTTCTTTTTTATGCGTCGTACACTAGCTTCAGAAACCTCCAATCTTCGTGATATTTCTCGGTTTGTAAATGTTTTCGCAATCACAAGGGCCTTCACTTCAGCTTTTTTACGTGGTGAAAGATCGCCTTTTCTACCCATAATGAAAATAGTCCAATTACTTTTTTAAAACACTGCATACAAAATAAACTAATAACTGAGTAGTATAAAACTGTTAAACAAACAATCACAGTCCATAAAGCCACAGAAACACGTCCGTACCTGACTCGATTCCGATCGCGACTGATACAGATTTGTACTTGTTTACGTTCATATATCACTTTGTCAACACAGTGTTGCCATATGTTAAAAATAAATACAAATATGTAGTCTACAACAATTCTTTTAAATAAAAATCAATAATATTGTAGTTTAAATATACCATTATTGCATAAAAACTCTTAAGAAACATAAAATTACTAAAAAAAATACAGTGCGTCTAATAATTTGGCCAGGGACTGTATAATGAAAATAAGTCGCTCAAATGGCATTTTTCATTTTTTCTACAGAATCACAATTACGTCGAATGGCCAAACCGTAATATACAGTCAACTTGTCTATCATTTTTCCAGTAAGTTTACCTTTACTTTTCTGATTACTTTTTTTCCCACCGCAGTCTTGTGTAGTTTTATTCACTATGTTACGCAATCGGGTACCCATTCGCTTCTGAACATGACCTATACATTCTTTTTTATTTATCAAATAATCATCACCATAAGATTTAGATTTCAGTACTCCAGAGTATGTTTGCGATATTTCACTTTATTATCTTTTTTTTTTTTTCTTTATCGGTCTAGCACACGTGCTGCAGTGAAGTCCCTAAAGCGCTCCAGGAGCGCCATGAGTGCGGAAAAAAAGAAAAAAGAAAAAAAAAAAAAAAAACAAAAAAAAAAAAGAAAAAAAAAAAAAAAAAGAGGAAAAAAAAAAAAAAAAAAAAAAAAAAAAAAAAAAAAGCGATTCACGTTGTTCTTGAATCGCTGTAAATTGTACTCGGTGGGAAACACAGCGTTGGGCAAATTATTCCAAAGGGATGACGTTTTCATATAAAAGATTGCTTGAAAAGCGTCGTACGCGGAGTAACAAGCTGAACCTCATACGGATGTGAAGCACCAGCGCGACGTGTATTTCTAACATGCACCGCTTTGGAAGGAATTAAGCGGGCTACATCCTTCGAACACTTTTCATGAAAATACTTGTAGAACAGACTCAAGTCGCCAACCGTTCTTCGATGTTCCAGCGAATCAAGGCCGCCGGTCAATTCCGGGTCCCCAATCAGACGGACCGCTCTTCTCTAAACAGAATCCAACAAATGCAGTGTATGTTTGGGAGCGGGAGCCCCAAACGTGGGAGCAGTATTCCATAGTTGGTCAAATTTGGGCTTTGTAAAGAATTAACAGTTGTTGTGGGGTGTAAAGCTTTCTGGTTCTAAATAATATTCCCAACTTTTGAGAAGCTCTCCTTGCTATGCCTGCAACATGTTCATGCCAGGACATATTTGCTCCCAAACTAACGCCCAACAAATTGAGCGACGATGCTAGGGGAATGGAGTGCCCCAACATAACTATGTCGGGTTCAGCAACGTTAACTTTTTAGAAAGAACTGCCGCCTGGGTTTTTGTAGCGTTAAATTCCACTTGGTAACTGTCACCCCAAGATAGAATTTCTTCCAGGTCTTTATTAAGTTGAACGACCTCCTGCTGTCTGCGGATATTCGCCTGTGCAGCCGATGTCCGAGCATTCAAGGTGAATGAAGAGACAAGCGTACTGTCGTCTGCAAAGCTGTAGATTGGATTCCCGGTCTTTTCCAGCAGATCGTTAATGTAAATGAGAAAGAGAGTAGGAGACAGTATGGAGCCCTGGGGCACACCGGCGTTGATAGTGAGGGTGTTAGAAAGAAATCCGTCGACCGCCACTCGTAAAGAACGCTCTCTGAGGAAACATGAGAGCCACAAACAGAACCTTTCAGACATACCATAAGAGCGTAACTTAGCCAACAGTCTATCGTGCCAAACACGGTCGAATGCCTTGGATATGTCAAGAGCAACCGCTCGAGATTCTCCAAAGTGTTCAATTGAGTTGTTCCAAACATATGTTACATGAGTCAGAAGATCTCCTTTGAACGCTCAAACATTAATTTTATTGCTTCAACCTCCATATTTCCAGATGGACCAGTATGATTAGCTTGACATTTTCCTTCTTTCACATGAGCAGTATACCACTCTTCGTACTCTGCAGAATTTAGTTTTGATTCCCAAGTTTTACAGTCATGACAGTAGGCGCTTTTTTACACAAATATCCAGAACTTTTCCGGTATAATAACCGATCAAGGAAGACACGCCAAATAAAGATGCGAATCCTCGTTTTTTCCAGGTGGTGTCACCTGATACGGTCAACTCCGTTGTATCTTCTACATTATGTTCTTTACACATGGCTTCTCTCTCTTCATCCACAGCAGATGAAAAAAATGCACGCGCAGTATTTTTTATAACTAAACACATTTTTTGTAAATACGAACTGTAGGTTGTTTTTGATAAAAAATGAGCTGATAAATCCATCAGGCCGCAAAACTTTTCACATCCAGCTAATCCTAAGCCTAAGACTCGCATGGCAAAAGCGAATCGATAATTGATTTCATACACTCCAGACTGAATTCTGTTACTAGAAGGAATAAAGCAGAGGTTTTTACACTTTTCACAATTAACTTGAATAGTGAATCCAAGACCTTCACTTTTACACGACTTAAAAGAAATTTTGCCATCACACTTTACACACTTTACTAACCTCGCGATGGTTGAAAAAACTAGCATAAAATTAACTATTGTGTAATGTTTTTCCAGATCCTCTGGTATGTCCCGCGCAACTTTTGTTTTTATTTTTTTTTTTGCCGAAGCACTGTTTGTTTCGACCTCGTCTGTTTTACGTTTCTGTGGAGGTACTACTTTTTTTGATCTGTCCAATCTCAACCCACTGCTTTTACGATCCTCTCTGGTAACTTTCTTAAGTATTTTGATTATAATTAATATAAAATCATTGAGAGAACTAATAGAAATACACAGAGCACGTGTTTGGTAAAATACCTAACCTAAACTGAACTATACGTTATTCACTGAATTTATTGAGGCTCATTGGCTCATGGCAGCGATCATTATCCCATAGTTATTCGAGACCATACCACCCCTTCTCACTCCCCCCCCTCCCGAAAAGTTAAATTTCAACAGAGCCGACTGGACAGCCTTCGTTTCCAAACTAAACCCACCTACTCAACAAATCACTAACATAAACAGTTACCTATTAGACATCACCAAGGATATACTACAAGCAGCTTCATCCTCAGTCCCCAAATACAATCTAAATTCCACAAAATCATGCTCTATAGCAATTAGAGAGAGAAAGAAAGCATTGAACCTTTTCAAGAGACACCCCTCGAGCGAAAATTTCATAAACTTTAAAAAAAAGAGAGCAGCTTCTAAGAGAATTATCAAACAAGCAAAAACTACATCCTGGAACGAATTTATCTCAGAAATAAACACCTCAACTACAGCCTCTAAATTATGGAGAAGTTTTAGGAAAAATGAAAGGCTCTCCCCCAAGAATCATTCCAGGCCTGTTAATAGATAACTCATGGCATTCAAACCCCGAAATTGTCAGCAACAGTTTGGCATCTTTCTTTCAAAAAAAACATCCCAAAATTCTCAACCACCATCATCCACTCAGCTACTCCTAAATGACTTCAATTCCTCAGATCTACATAACTATAACTGTCCTTTCACACAAAAAGAATTCGATATATCCTTAAAAAGGGCCAAAACAACCGCTCCCGGGCCAGATGGTATATACACTCAATTTCTAAAAAATCTACCTCTAATGTACAACAAAATAATATTAGATTTCATAAACCACCTATGGTCCACTGATTCTTTTCCATCTGCATGGCTAATATCCACAATTATACCAATTCACAAATCGGGCAAACCTAGAAATCAACCTAGTAGCTATAGGCCCATCTCACTAACTAGACACCTCTGCAAATTGATGGAAAGAATGGTGAAAAATCGCCTGGAATGGATCTTGGAATCAAAAAATCTTCTTAGTTCTAATCAATTTGGTTTTCGGAAACACCGTTCAACGTTAGAATACTTAGCTTTACTAGACTCCGACATTAATTTATCAATACACAAAAATAATCATCTCTCTCTCTTATCACTCGATGTACAAAATGCTTTTGACACTACAAATACTCAATTTATCATTAAACAGCTAAAGAAACTGGATCTTCACGGCCATCTACCAAAATTCATTGTAAATTTTCTACAACCCCGCTCCTTCAGAACCAGGGTTAATAACAAATTATCAAATGAATATAAGTTTGAACTAGGAGTCCCACAAGGCTCGATACTGAGTCCCATCCTTTTTCTGTTAGCAATACAAACTATAGAAGAACATATTCCGAGAAACACAACTCTAAAACTCTTTGCAGACGACATAATCATTTATAACTCCTCCTCGAATAATACCTCCATCACAGACACCTTACAGTTAGCTCTAAATGGGATCTCAGACTGGTCTTTGCTATCAGGTTTTACATTCTCTCCATCCAAAAGTTCGGTAATTCATTTCTGCAGGAAAAGGAGATGTTCTAAAATTAATACCCTAACCCTTTCCAACAACCTCATTCCTACAAAAGAAAATATCCCCATACTAGGTCTAATCTTTGATAATAAATTAAATTGGAAAAATCACATTGAATACCTCAAGACAAAAACATCGAGAGATTTGAACATAATGAGGTTATTATCAAATACCTCATGGGGAGCAAATTTCCCCTCCTTAACAAAGCTATATAGATCGATCATTTTATCTAAACTGAACTACGGGGATTTTATTTACGACGCAGCTAGTCATACAAAGAAAAGATCTCTTGAAACAATCCAAAATCAAGCATTACGCCTATCGACGGGAGCATATCGAACATCTCCAATTCTTAGTCTACAATGTATAGCATCCACTCCTCCCCTTTCCTTACAAAGACAAAAATCTCTAATGAGATTTTACTCTACCTCATTATTTAAACCTCACACAAAACAAGCTTTAAAATTACATCAATTAAGCTCAAAATCATTCAGTCCAAAACTCCATTCAAACCAGAATTAAAAGCTTTCTATCTACACATGAACTCACTTTTACCTCATCGGATTCATCTAAATTTCCTTTACTCCCTCCCTGGACCGCTCCAGTTCCCAACATAGATACCTGCTTGATAAAATATAACAAAGAATCATTTTCTTCTTCTCAAATAAAATCATTGTTTCTTCAACAAATTCACGATAAATATCAAAACTACCTTCATTACTACACTGATGGATCTAAATCAAACTTAGGAGTAGGTGCTGCTGTAGTGACGCCAATAAATACTCATAAATACAAACTAAACGACAATTCTACAATCTACACAGCCGAATTATTAGCTATCAGAGAAGCCATCAAAATCGCAATAAAAGCAAATAATAATAGCAACATTCTCATCATAACTGACTCACTTAGCTCTCTGAAATCCATCTATTCCTCGAAAACTTCCATTCCGTTAGTGTTAGACATAATTAACCTCCTACATATAAGCGATATCCGGAAGATTAACATAGTATTACTATGGACTCCCAGCCATATCAACATAAGGGGAAATGATTTGGCAGATACGAACGCCAAATTGGCTATAACCTCCGGAACAAACCTAAACACAATATTATCACCAACGGACCTTATAAATTTCTTCAAAGACACCTTCAAAAATATTTTCCAACTCTCATGGGATTTACAAGAGGAAAACAAATTATGGGAAATAAAGCCCTTAGTATATCCCCTTTTTATCTTACAAATTTAACACGTAAAGAAAATGTTTTATGGAGAAGAATATCCATAGGACATACAAACCTAACCCATTCATATCTACTAAAAGGAGACCCCCCCCTTTATGCCAACACTGTAATACACTCCTTACGATAAAACACATCCTTTCTCATGATTGTTTCCCCCAAAGAAATAATAATAATTTACTTAGACCCTTACACCAAATACTTGCACCAAATACAAACAATATAAAACATCTAATTGATTTCTTAAAAGAATCTGATCTTTATTCTAAAATATAACCACAATAAGAACTGGCGCTAAATGATCCTAGCTATCGATGCGCTTTACCTAAACATACATACATACATACATGTAATGTTTTTCCAGATCCTCTGGTATGTCCCGCGCAACTTTTGTTTTTATTTTTTTTTTGCCGAAGCACTGTTTGTTTCGACCTCGTCTGTTTTACGTTTCTGTGGAGGTACTACTTTTTTGATCTGTCCAATCTCGACCCACTGCTTTTACGATCCTCTCTGGTAACTTTCTTAAGCATTTTGATTATAATTAATATAAAATCATTGAGAGAACTAATAGAAATACACAGAGCACGTGTTTGGTAAAATACCTAACCTAAACTGAACTATACGTTATTCACTGAATTTATTGAGGCTCATTGGAAACCGCATTGGAGGGACTCATTCTGAAAACGCTCTATCTCCGTCAGTTTCTTTCGTATTGACTTGAAATTTTCACACAATATTCTTGAAATGTGATACTTTCATCTCACAAATTTTGAAAAAATAGAAAAAAAATAAATTTAAAACCCTACCCTTAAAATCTATAGCCCTGTGCTGAATTTTGTTACGATTTCATTACGAGAATGGATTGATTTATGGTATTTCATTCAAAAGGGTTGTCTCAAGTTATTAGCAATTTAAACATAATTTCTATGTAAATTAATCTAAAGACATTCAGTTAACTCCGCCAACTTTAAATAAAAGTTAGTGAGCTAAGAAGTTAAGAAAATGATCTTATTATGTAGATTTAGTAACTAACCCAAATGAGATGTGAGAAGATACGAACATTTCGTTGCTCTGGGGACAATTTAAACTTTTAATATAAAATATTGTTTTGAAAGTGTCACGCAAAGGTTTTCAGCAACTGGCCCAATTTCAACTGTTTTATAGTTCAAGTGTCTACATGTACATAAATCAAAGAGGGAAAATATGTTGCTGGCGAGTTTCCACAAACATAGATTTATTTGCATGATGGATACATTTGCAATTTTGGTGTATATTTTTGATTTTCTTGTATCGTGAAAAAAATATTCACGTTTCGAGATTCCTGCATCACAAAAAAGATAGTTTCCGATTTTCGTCAGTCTCTCGGTTTGGCACACTAACTCTCGAGCAAAATGAGATATCTATTTAAAATTCGGCGCATATGCAATACTTCCTGTAAGTACGGAACCTATAGCCCAAGACTACTAAAGGGAAGGTTGGTGAAAATGGTAGGGGCCCATAAATCTTGCCCTGTTTAATGTGCTGTATGGAACACTTACAAGATTACTTCGGTGTCTGTCTGTCTGTCTATCTGTCTGTCTGTCCGTCTGTCACACCCGATTTTCTCCGAAACTATTTGACATAGAAAGTTAAAATTTGGCACTAATATAAGAATTAGTGGCCGCGACAGAGCCGTGTTGTTTTAAAAGTTAAATTTTGACTTAAAGGGTTAGTTTTTGGGGGCTGAAATCAGAAGTGAAAAAAAAATGTTTCAAGGTCATCCAGTGGGGTATCAAATGAAAGCTTATGAAACCACGGGTTCAAAAATACATATGACTGAATATTCGCACAAACTTTTCTTTATTTTATTTTTAAAAAACTTCCAAAAATCACTGTCCCCCCCCCACCCTATCTCTAAGAGTAGGGGAAGAGTGGCATGAAAGAGCCAGTTTTGAAAAGAGGTAAAAAAATTACAAAAGGAAATAATAGTCTTTTTAGTAACTTATAAAATTAGTTTTAAAAGAAGAAATTTGTATATCAAAAAGTACCAGTGCAATAAACAGAATCGTTATGAATGGTAAAATAATTGAAAATGAAAAAGAAATTGCTGAACTTTTAAATAAATTCTTTGTTCAGAGTGTCATTGACATTAAAAATGGTATAGACGTTGTGCAGAATACTATGGGAAATACAAATATAATTAATCACCAATTTAGATTTCAAACAGTAGATAGTAACGAAATAAATGAAAAAAATTTAAAAATAAAATTGGCGGTAAGAATATTTTATCTGAAGGTGTAATTAAACATTCTATAACGTACACGGCTTTTTTTTACGCCAATATCATCAATAATAGCATGCTGCAAGGAAAAGTGCCTAACGAATGGAAAATTTCCAAAATTGTGCCAATTGAAAAAATAAAATATACTATAAAACCTGAAGAGATTCGGCCAATAAATACGCTTCCAAGTGACGAAAAAATCCTTGAAACAGTGATAAAAAATCAGTTACTGCAATATTTGAATGATAACAATATTATTATTCCAGAGCAATCGGGTTTTAGAAGCAAACATTCATGTGAAACTGCAATTAATTATGTTATAAGTAAATGGCGTGAAGATTTGATGAATAAAAAATACATTGTATCAACTTTCATAGATTTAAAAAGAGCATTTGAAACTATAGACAGAAAATTATTGCTTATGAAACTACACAAAATTGGAGTGCGTGATATAGAATTAAAATGGTTTGAAGATTATCTATCGAATAGAAAGCAACAAACAGAAATTGGAAACATCATCAGCGATACCAGTGAATATTGGTCTACCGCAAAGCTCTGTCCTTGCGCCGGTACTGTTTCTCATATACATAAATGGCATTAAAGACAGTTTAAAGTACGGGGATGTTAGACTATTTGCAGACGATGCACTGATTGCAATTAGTGATGTTAGTTTGGATGTGGCTATTAATAAAATGCAGTCTGACATGAATATTCTTTACAAGTGGATGTGTATAAATATGTTAAAACTAAATCAAGATAAAACTAAATATATGATAATATCACACAATAACTATAATAATAATCATAAATTATACATAAATAATCGTGAAATAGAAAAAGTAAACGAAATTAAATACTTGGGAATAATAATAGATTGTAAACTTAAATTTGATGCACACTTTCAATATTTAGTGAATAAAATAAACCAAAAACTTTATCTCATGTATAGAATTTGCCACATCATAAGTGAATACCATAAAATATTAATATATAGAAGCATAATTGAGCCACATTTTATTTATTGTCCTTCGTTATTGTTTCTTGCTAAGGAACTACTGCAAAAACTTCAAGACAAGGCAATGAGATTTATATTGCGGAAGCCTAGAGATACGCACATAAAAGATATGTTAGATCGATTAAATTGGCTGAGTGTAAAGCAGAGCTTATTTTATTACGCAATGAAATTCATCTATAACATAGAGATAGAAAATTGTCCCGCATATTTGACCGAGAAAATTAGATACATCAATCAGATACACAACTACAACACCAGAGGAGGAAATGACTTCCGAGTAGTGGGAATTACAAATGAAGCTGATCGAGCAAATCTTTATTATAAAGGACTTAAATATTTTAATGACCTACCAAATAATATTAAAAATTGTGAAACCATAAATAAGTTTAAGCAACTATTATATTGACATTGTAAGAATATGCCTATCCGATAGTTAAATTAGGTTCTAATGAACCGTAAATAAATAAATAAAATTAAAAATTTATCAAAAATAAACAGTTCAAAAAACTTAAAAATATTTTTAGCAAAAATAATGCAATGTCCCTTTTACACACACGATTCATGTGTCCAACCGGAACAAATTTTGCACTGGAACCACTCCTGACTGCTATTGCTATAATTTTCTTTGCACACTACACAATCATACTGTCTTTTTCCCCTTTTATTACAACCCTTGACTGAGACATTCTTCTTAACTTGTGACAATACTATATTGTCAGAATCTGCTTAATCAGAATCTGTGTTATTAATTGTTTTTGATTTCTTAGTAAGCGTTTTATAGATTTTTTGTCGTCATTTTCTTAACATTTTTTCTTTTTTGGCTTGCATTTGCCTCCTTCTCTTCTATATTGTCTTTTTCTAGAGATCCGTTATAATGGCAGATGACATTTTTTCGGTTATTACGAACAGTTCTTTTTCTAGGGCCAGCCTTTGAAAATAGTCTAATCATTTGCGGTAAGATAATTTGTTGTCCTGAAGTGTTCGGAACTGAAAGCACAAGGGCAGAAGCAGGCGAAGGTGGAGGCGGTCTCAAATTGTCTTGTGATATAATTTGTTGTTCTGAAGTTCTTGGAACAAGAAGTGAAGATGCAAAATCAGGTGAATGCGAAAAAGATCCCAAATGCTCTTCAATTTTAGTCACGCCATTATCGTTTTCCTTATCCAAATCGACCTCTGCAGATGGAACAGATCTATCAGTCACAAATGATGACAGAAACTCTTCGTCGCCAAATGTGTTCGACTTCAAGGGATATATCCTCGTTTTGAGAAAACCTCGCGAAATATTATGAGGACTGAAAGCTGACAGATATGCACCATTCACAAATTGTCCATCTTGATAAATGGTCACTGTTTTACCAGGATTTGACAACATCCACTCATTAATAGCAATCCGATACCTGGTTTCGAAGGGGCCGTATACTGTGACGTCAAGTAGCTGTAGCTTGTGGCTTCAGTGTGGCGGGAATGTGACTATTACAATAGAGTTTTCTTTGGCAAATTGAATTACTCTGAGATTAACACGTGAACTGTTATTGTCCATTAAGATTAATGCCAGATGTTCCTTAGAGGGCTTCACATGCGTCACAAATTGTTCCAAGGCTTTAATGAAACATTCTTCATTCATCCATCCTGAAATATTTGCCAATCCGAGAGCACTTGGTGGACTATTGGTTAGCATTATATCTTTGTAATTCACTCGTGGGAATACAAAAATTGGTGGTAAAAAACCACCAGTAGTATTAATGAAAAACAAAGTTGTCACCAAAGTCCCTCGTTAGCCTGATGTCACTTGTCCGATTTGTTTCGATCCCCTTTCAGCAATCACTTTGGGAGGATTGGTTGCAGTACTACAGCCTGTGTCATCTGCATTAAAAATCATATGTATTGGAAAATTACATCTTGAGTAAATATCGGTAAGTTTTTCAAAAAATGTGCTTACATTCGTTTTGTTAAAACTAGTAGCTCTGGAGAAAGAAGTACTTTCAGGTTTTCTTACTGCTAATTCTTTGTGTCTGCTCATAAACCCTTTCAACCAATCATCGTTTGCACTTTGAGAGTCCTTCCATTTATTTGGACAAACACAATGAGCTTCTGTATAATCAAATGCCAATTTTTTGGTTTGTTGCATTGTAAGTCCATAGCACGTTTTAGATGCAGTTTTTAAATAATCTGCCAGCAAACGCTCTTGTTCCACAATAAAAATACGGTTATTGCCTATGTTAGTATTATGTTTGTAAGATGATTCGCCCAAAACTTGTACCTTCTTGACTATTTTAGCTAAGTAAGCTCTTGAAATTTTAAGCTAAATAACCGTTTTGTGTGTAGACTGGCCTTTATCGATCACCTCACTAACAGCTTCCTCTATTGTTGGCCTTTTACGCTTCTTTGGACAGGACTTTACTGTTTTAGATGACATATTTGTTTCCTGAAATAAAAAAGATTCTTTCGATTAAAAATAAAACCATATCCCGGCTTTTTCATAACACCATATCTCGGATCTTTCAAAACATACTCTGTCAGGAATTATAACCTGGAAAATCAGTAACGAAATTTACCAGGTGTACAAGTATGAAATGCGGATTTTTTTTCTAAAAAAACATGTTAAATTCGAAAGAATGATAAAAAGTGCTTTATTCAAAGTAGGTAAACAAGTGGTAATCGGAAGGAGCCAAGTCTGGTGAGTAAGCCGCATGGGGTAGAACTTCCCAGCTGAGTGCTTCCAACGTGTCGCGAACTGGTTTTGCCGTATGTGATGGAGCATTGTCATGAAGAAAAATGACTTTGTGTTGCCTCTTTCGGTATTCTGGCCTTTTTTCAAGCAGCGAACAGTTCAAGTCGGTCAATTGTTGTTGGTAAGGTTTAGTATTAACCGTTTCCCCAGGTTTTAACAGCTCATAATAGACCACGCCCCTCCGTCCCACCAAATACAGAGCATCGTCTTTCTGCCAAAGCGATTCAGTCTTGCGGTCGATGTGGATGGTGCGCCTGGGTCTACCCATGATTTTTTGCGCTTGAGATTCTCAAAATAAATCCACTTTTCATCCCCTATAACTATACGATGCAAAAACGACTTCCTTTTGTACCGAGCGAGCAAAATGTCACACGTGTTTTTGCGCTTTTTTCCATTTGCCTGTCGTTCAACTCATGTGGTACCCATCTACCGGTCGTCTGAATCTTTCCCATCTCTCGCTGCCGATTGGAAACAGCTCGTTAACTAACGCACAATTGCTCGGCGAGTTTGTTTTTGTGTTTGCGAATCACCTTCGTCCAACAATGCTTGCAATACCACATCTTCGTACTTTTTTGGCGGTTTTCCACGTTCCTTGTCTGCAACATCGACGTCACCACTTTTGAAAAGCCGAAACCATCGTTCACACGTATCTTGCGATGAAGCATGTTCACCATAAGCTTCTTGAAGTAATCGGTATGATTCAATAACAGTTT
This sequence comes from Pachyrhynchus sulphureomaculatus, assembly GCA_019049505.1. Classification (NCBI taxonomy): domain Eukaryota; kingdom Metazoa; phylum Arthropoda; class Insecta; order Coleoptera; family Curculionidae; genus Pachyrhynchus; species Pachyrhynchus sulphureomaculatus. The sequence continues at coordinate 180,422,838 of CM032456.1, read as the reverse complement.
TCTTTAAATGAAAACAAAAAATTAATGCTGTCCGCGAAATGCTCTTTGTTCGGTATAAATTTCGACATATTGAACACAACACTATGCACACTTTTTTCCAATTTATCACTCGTGCGCGTCTAACACTTGTTAATGACACAACAAAATGGCGCAGTGTCAAATCTTTATAGCACAAACTGCATTGGTGCACCATCTGTTGTCTGAAATCCGCGTTTCATACTTGTACACCTGGTATGCTTTGCTTCAAAATGTTTACGTTATTGGAAGGCTTAATAAATACACAAAATTATAGTATGATCATATTTCTGTTATTTTCTTACATGTAAACGTCAGAAAACAAATAAAATGAGCTCAAAAACTTACTTTATGATGACGAAATCTTCAACTCGTTGCACCGGCGCCATTTATATTCGGTGAACTGTCAAATGTTTGTGGGCGAAAGCCGAAAACTACCGCGTAAATGGAAGTGGCTCTTTGAAAACATGGCTCTTTTATGCCACTCTTCCCCTACTAATCAGAAAATTTCGAAAAAATTCTGGAATATTGTCCATAGGGTGTAGATTGAATGAAAATTATCACGAGTGCATTACCTTTGATAATTTATCTGGTATATAAAAAACAATTTTTTCAAGGTCAAATGAGGTGTCAAATGAGAGCTAAAAATTGTCAAAAATCGCGGTCTCCCAAACCTATCTCTAAGAGTACCAATCAAAAATTTTGAAAAAATTCTGAAATATTCTCTATAAGGTGTACACTGATTCCAAATTAGTACGAGTGATACATTTCATAATTTATCTGGTATATAGGAACAACGACTGGAGACGAATATTATTGAAAACTTATTTGGGGTGTGTTGTGAAGTCATTGATCATAACTCCGTAACAGAAATTTTTATTTTAAGGGCAATCACCGTACGGAACACTAATTGCGCCTTGCACTTGGCTGTTTTTTTTTTCTTGTTTTGATTTTCTATTCTAATGGTTGAAAAAACGATTATTATGTGATTGTGTAATTTAAAAATTATGGCAGGATGATAAAAACCTCAATTTTGGAGATTTGAGCTCAGCATTAAAAAATCCTTAACCAAACCTCGTTAAATGAATACTTTTTTCTTTTAACTATGATGCTCGTTTATTTTAGTAAATAAGCTAAGTTAGGTTAAAAATAAAGGATCTTTAATCCCATTTAATTAAATCAAAAATTTTTGTATAAACTTTTACGTAATTAACATAGAAGATTTAAAAAACTGTCTCTAATCAAACCTGTGTGCCCCAAGTTCATTTCAAACTTTAAACACGTTAATACAAAGCGTCCCTAATTGCATACAGAGTTTAATCTCTTAGTGGTGGCGAATTAAAAATGAATAATACCCCATTACGGTTTTGAAGGTGAGGATTTGCATTTTATCTAAAACACGATTTTGTACAGTTTAAATTTAGGTTAGACAATTTTTTAAATAATAATCAGAATTAGAAACTGCAAAAAATGATTACTGTAAATATAAAAATTAAATTTTCATTTAATATTTTGTGTATTAAGAGACAATCTCATACAGTTTTCAGCTTTAGAGGATTGCCTTTATGTGACGTTGTCGTTCCATCTTTGGAGAGGTCGACCTAGAGAACCCATCGTGTTGCGTGGCGAAATCTTATATTTTTGAGTTAGATGGTTTCAAAATCTTTAAGTAGGGTGATGGTCTGCCTCAAAGACTCCCCTCCTCCTTTATCTGCGTTTACGATCGAAAACAATACTACTTGGGTAAAGCTACACCCAACGGCAATGCACACTGAGTACTATTGTACAGGGTAAGTCAACGATAGAGTAAAGTTCATTATCTCATTTGTTTCGGGAATGACGAAAAAATGTTAAATACTATAGTTAGGGACTGTTAAGGTGCACAGTTTAAAATTATTTTTGAGTATACAGGATACTTCAAAAAAGTGTGGCCGATATAACATATGTTTTTAGTGTTCCGTACGGAACACTTATAAGATCACTTCGGTGTCTGTCTGTCTGTCTGTCACACCCGATTTTCTCCGGAACTATTTGACATAGAAAGGTGAAATTTGGTAACAATATAGAAATTGATGGCCTCATCAGAGCCATGAAGTCTTGAGAATTAAATTTTGACTTAAGGGGTTAGTTTTGGGGGGTGAAGTCGGAAGTGAAAAAAAAATTTTTTTACTAGGTCATCGAGTGTGGTGTCAAATGAAAGCTTGTGAAAACACGAGTAAAAAATATATATATATTATTATACTTGCGCGCACTTTTCTTTGTATTATTTTTAAAAATTTGCGAAAAATCGCTGTCCCGGGCCTTATCTCGAAAACTACTTATCAAAAAATTTCGAAAAAATTCTGGAATATTCTCCACGGGGTGTAGATTGAACGAAAATTATCACGAGTGCATTACCTTTAATAATTTATATGGTATATAAAAAAAAAACAAAAATTTCAAGGTCATCCGATTTCAGTAAAGATTGGAAACAAACTTTGTTGAAAACTCATTTGGGTGTGTTTTGTGAAGTTATTGATCGGAAGTGAAAAAATTTTTTTTTTTACTAGGTCATCGAGTGTGGTGTCAAATGAAAGCTTGTGAAAACACGAGTAAAAAATATATATATAATGTAATACTTGGGCACACTTTTCTTCGTATTACTTCTAAAAAATCGCTGACCCCTACCTTATCTCGAAAAGTACTGATCAAAAAATTTTGAAAAAATTCTGGAATATTCTCCACGGGGTATAGATTGAACGAAAATTATCACGAGTGCATCACCTTTAATAATTTATTTGGTATATAAAAAAAATAAAAAAAAAATTCAAGGTCACCAGTTTTCAGTAAAGATTGGAAACAAACTTTGTTGAAAACTCATTTGGGGTGTGTTTTGTGACGTCACTGATCATTTTATACTATCCTAACAAAAATTTTTATTTTAAAAACAATCAACGTACGGAACACTAATTGTGCAAGTTCAACTTGCACTTGACCGGTTTTTTTAAATTGAACATCTTATTTTCTAATTTATTTTTAAATTCTGCGTAAAATTTTATAACATTTTTATTAATAATGTTATATACCTAAACCTAGTAGTTTTTCTAATATTTCAATTTAAAAAAAAAAAAAATAGTAGTTTTCAGTTTTTTAAAAAATTGCCAGTAGCGTCATTGTTTCTGAAGATCGAATACCCTTAATTGGTACAAGCGTTCTATAGAAATGAAAAAAAGATATATGTAAAGAAATTTGAGTTAGATGCTACAAGATGTTCAAAATAAATTTATGCATTTCGACTATTTTAAATTGAAAAATCTCGAATTTTTTAAATGGCACACCCTGTATATTATTATTTTTTCTGATAGATTTTACAAAACCCTCCAACTTTTATTAAACATGACATATACCTATTTCTAATAGTTTTCGATTTATTTTGAATTTTTCAATTTTTTCCCTTGTTTTTAACACACTTACGCTATAACATCATAATTGCCAAGACAAAACAAAAATGTAGGCATTGTCAAATTTTGACATGTCTATTAAGCAAGTAAAAATAGTATAATTTATTGTAGTAAGTGACGTATAAATGTAATAGTTATGGATTTTCGTAAAAATGAATTAATTGATATGGTTTATATACTGGGCGAGGCGGGAAAAAATTGTCTTTTGGCAGTAAGGCTTTACGGAGCGAAGTACCCTAATAGACGTATACCATCTAGAAAATCTTTTCAGTGCTTAATGGAACGCTTTGATGGTAGTGGTAGCGTTGAGTATACGAAACGGAAAACAGTAAACCAGAATGCTACCAAGGAGGAAAAAGAAATGGAGATTTTACTTCATACTACTCAGTATATATCACCACTACACCAAACACTTTATTTTTGCACTCGAAAAAGATATATGTGCAAAAATAAAGTGTTTGGTGTAGTGGTGATATATACTGAGTAGTATCATTGTGCCAAAGATTCCACATTCCCAACTTAATTTTACTTCATGTTGAACATAATCCCCAGATCAGCAGCCGTCAACTAGCTGACTTATCTGACACATCCCAATCTACGGCTAATCACACCATGAGAAAATACAAGTATCATTCCTTTCATGTGGAACTACACCAAGAACTTCAAGACCATGATTTTAAACGGCGAGTAAACTTTTGTACCACCATGAATGGAGCAAGTTTTTTATCCTAAATAATGTTTTCTGATGAAGCTACTTTTCGCAGTAATGGAGCAGTTAACAGCCATAACATGCATTATTATTCAACAGTTAATCCATTTTGGGTCCGGGACGTTCAAAACCAAAACTATTGGCCGCTTAATGTATGGTGTGGAATATTAAATTTTCGAATTATTTGTCCATATTTTTTCCGTGAACCTTATAACGGGTCTAGATATCTAAACTTTTTGCAAAACGAATTACCCGAACTTCTTGAAGAAGTTGATAACTTTGAAAGGAAACAAATGTGGATTCAACAAGATAGAGCTCCTGCTCATTACCACGGGAATTTTTAAACGATCGTTACCCACAAAAATGGATCGGTAGGGATGGATTCATTCAGTGGCCCCCTCGATCATGTGACTTAACTCCTTTAGACTTCTTTTTGTTGGGCTACATTAAAGATCGTGTTTATGTGAATCCCCCTACAACACCAGTAGATATGGAAAATAGGATACGAGATGCGTGCAGGACAATAACGACCTTTATGCTAAGAAAAGTGAAAGAAAATATAGTAAAACGACTAAACATGTATATTCAAGTAGACATGCATATTTTTGAACGTTTATTACGTCATAATAATTAATCATTAGATAAGTTAAACTATATTAAAATTGTTATTAACTATTTGTTTATTTTATCACAATAACGTAAGTGTAAAAATTGAAAAATTAAAAATAAATCGAAAACTATTAGAAATAGGTATATGACATACTTAATAAAAGTTGAAGAGTTTTGTAAAATCTATCAAAAAAAAAAATAATAATATACAGGGTGTGCCATTTAAAAAAGTTGAGATTTTTCAATTTAAAATAGTCGAAATGCATAAATTTATTTTGAACACCCTGTAGCATCTAACTCAAATTTCTTTCCATATATCTTTTTTTCATCTCTATAGAACACTCGTACCAATTATGAGTCTTCCACCTTCAGAAACAATGGCGCTACTGGCAATTTTTTACAAAACTGAAAACTAGTATTTTTAAAAAAAAATGAAATATTAGAAAAACTACTAGGTTTAGGTATATAACATTATTAATAAAAAAGTTATAAAATTTTACGCAGAATTTAAAAATAAATTACAAAATAGGCTGTTCCATTTAAAAAAAACATATGTTATATCGGCCACACTTTTTTAAAATACCCTGTATACTCAAAAATAATTTTAAACAGTTTAACATTCCCTAAAACTATTGTATTTAATATTTTTTCGTCTTTCCCGGAACAAATGAGATAATGAACTTTATTTTATCGTTGATTCACCTTGTATTGATAAGAGAATTGATTTTTTTTTCGATAATCTCTATCTATGACGGAATATGTGAATATGAGGAGGGGGTGGCTGACATGAAACATTTTGGCATAGAGGCGGTAGGAAAAGGTAAGAACCAGAGTTAAAGTGAAAAAAAGAACTGGAGGGTTTGGAATCAGACTTAAACCTAGGGGGGTAAAGTGAAGTTAAAGATAGTTCGGGCGTTAAACATCTCTGCGGAAAGTGCCCTGGAGACGAAAGAGGACAAAGAACATTTAGGGTAATAAAAAAGCGACGAATTATCCGTGCGTTTAATACAGTGTATTACAGAAGAAGAAAAGAACAGTATCAGATGAGTTTAGTACTTATTAATTTTGTACTATAGTCCTACAAGAGTTATACTGTAAGTACTATTGAATAAATCAAGGTGGAGGCGTCTTCTTTTCCCTCTACGACTTACGTCTTGATTGACTCAAATACAAATTCAAAATATCTTTATTATTACACATCTGATGAAATAAGATTTTCTTACCACTAAGTTTTACAAATACAGTCTACTCTAATAAGTACACTCATTTATAAAAATGTGCCCTAGGGCTAGCAGATGATTTGCCTTGTAGTTAAACCTTGTGTATGTATTGAGTTTTTGCGTAGTCATCTCCGACTTTGTCTTTCTGACTGTTACGAATTTGTCTTTATTTTATAGGTGTCTTTAGGAAATTATTATTTATTTTGAGTGTGCTTTTTGAAATAAAGTTTACTGGGAAAAATTACAGCGCAAAAAGCCCAGTTTGATATAATCAGGTACTTGAGTAGCATATTTAAAGTTTAATTTTTGTTTCTTATGTTCCAATCTCATTCTAATCTTCTTCTTGCATCCATCACTCTTTTGCCTTTCTCATTCCTACTTTTTCGCTATTTTACATGTAGATATTTAATAGCTTATATACAGGTTTATCTCTTTATAACAGTTAAATTATTTACATGTGTAATTTCTTTAGATTTTTTTTATTTATAACTTTCATTAACACTGTTGCTACACTGTTTAATTTTTGGTTTTATTTACAGTTTTCAAATCTATTGCTATTTTTGTTTATGTTATGCATCGTAGGTTGGAACGAGCGTAACATCCACTAATAATTATATCGTTATTTAATTTAATTGCAATATTTTCTATATTAGAATTGTTTGACTTAATTAAGCTATGTATTATGTTGTTTTTAATTAGTAGTACTACGCCCCCTCCCCTTTGGTTGCGGTCTTTGCCATAACATTTATAGTTTTTTATATAGAATTTATTATTTAGGTTAAGTTTACTTTCAGTTACAGCTATGTTATTCACTCTATACGAACAAAGAAAGTGTATGAGCTCGCCAATTTTATTTGTAACGCCAACGGCGTTCCATAGTGCTAATCTTCTTCTTCTTATTGAAGATTGTTTATATGTTATAACTTTCAATGTCCATACAGAAGCTTATCACGGTTCCTAACTTGTCTTGTTTTGTCTGACAAAATTTGGTCGCTTCTGTAAGATCGTTTAATAACCTTAACAGTTCCTTAATATGTATTGCTTTGTTTAAATTATCCATTGGTTCAGTTAATTCATTGATGTTTCCTATTGCCGGTATTATTGGTCGTCTAAGCATCGATCCTGTTTCCTGTTATTCTTCTTTGGTTTTCCGATTCCTGGGCGAGTTACCTCCTCCTTTCCTATGCATTTGTGGCCAATGGTAGCGCCGCCATATATTTGGAAGATAGTTGGGCTGGTTGTTGCTTAATTTTGGTTTGGTTTGCCCTGTACTGATAAACAGAGCAAGCCTTGTCATTCACTTTGTGTGCGGCGTTGCAATTAGAGCATTTATTGGGATTTTTGCACTTAGTGCATTTTTCCTTCATGCGGCAATATGTGGTGGCATGCCCCCACATGTTGCTCATTTAGCATTGTAGTCAAATAGTAATTTGACTCTATATTAGGTGCCGTCAGTTTGTAATCAACTAATGTGATGACCATATATAGAGGTCTATATCTGGTCTCCAAAATATAAATGTTTTTAACTTGTATTTGTTGAGTTTGTTGTGTTTTAAATCGTCAATTTCCGGTCTGTGGCCAAGAGCCTCAGATGTGGCATAAGTATGCCACTCTAGCTGTTGGTTAGTCAGTGTTTTTGTATAATTTCCGTATTCCTGTATACACCACATTAATGCCACCGCATTAATTATGATGTTATTCTTTGTAAACTTAATGTTATAGCCTTTGGTAAGAATTTTATTTAAGTTTGTTGTTAGTCTGTTGTAAATAGTGTTATTGTTTATAAAGCCTGAAATTCTAACAGGTCGGGGTCTTGATCGACTGATCCGCCAGTTGGCTGAGGAATGGGTGTCGTTGGGAGATGGTTAGAGGGTTGGTAAGCTGCTGAAAAAAACGGTGGCCAAAATCGAAAACTGGCCGGCCATTAACACCCAATATTGAGTAGGTCTCTGCCTCGCACGTCTAAGTTATGGGACAATCTTCTAGTGTATGTAAGAGAACCTGTCAAATCTCATATCGCTGAAAATATATAGTGTGTTCCACTGAAAAAAAAAAATAGCGAACCTCTAGGGGAAACGGTAAAAACAAACCTATCCGTGTGTTTTTACGTATTATGAAAAAAAAAATATCTATTTTTGAGTTATTTGCAATGAATCTTTTTAAATATAATACGGAAATAGATAACACAGGCCAAATCAGTTTGTAAAAGGATAAAATGAGACGCTGGCTAATTGGTATACACCAACGCCATGAAACACACACATCCACACAGATAAACACAGGCCGACAAATTTTTTACCCAGTAACCAGAATATACTTTTCCGAAGGTTTTTGACACGCTAAATTCGAGTCCGAGGTCAGAATTTCTTTGATGGCTCCGGTTTTCGAGATATTCTAACTTAAAAGTTCGAAAATCACGGTTTTTAAAGTTATGTCACATCGAAAGATATTTTTTTTTATGAAACCATTAATGAAGTCCGAAAGAAGTACTCTTCCTCTTCAAAACGCATTTGGATTTGTCTGGATATCTTTTTTTATCTTCGAGAAATCGTATGTTGAATTTAAGTAATTAGACTTATTTCTTGATTTTTGGAAAATGAACGGTATCGAATAAATACCATTCTTCGACGCATTAACTTTTCTGTTTATTTATTAAACTCAAAATAAGTCTAATTTAAAACATCCTTCACCATAAATTAACAAAATGTTACAAAATTTAATGCGTCAAGGAATTGTATTTATTCGATGCCTTTCATTTCCCAAAAATCGAGAAATAAGTCGAAATACTTAATTTCAACATATGATTTCTGAAAGATGAAAAAAGATATCCGAACAAATCTAAATGCGTTTTGAAGAGGCAGAGTAGTTCTTTCGGACCCCATTAATGGTTTGATAAAAAAAAATACCTTTCGATGTAACATAACCTCAAATATGTCGAAAAAAAACCATGATTTTCGCACTTTTAGGTTAGAATATCTCGAAAAACCGGAGCCATCAGAGAAATTCCGACCTCGGATTCGAATTCCGCGCATCAAAAACCTCTGGAAAAGTATATTCTGGTTTCTGGGTAAAAGGTTTGACCAAATTTTGTCGGTCTGTGTAATTAATATACAATTTCACCACCTACAAGACACATTTCACAGTTTTTTTTTGTGACGCCAGAATACCGCGTTCAACGGACACATTTTGACTAGCTTATGATTATACTAATCATTTCCGTAGTAACCTGAAGTTGGCATGGTAGATAGAATCAGAAGAACTGGGTTAAGAATGTACAAGTATAAGCAATCAGAAGTTTTCTTTTAGCCCTGCTTTCATATGAAACTTCAAATAATCCATTACAACCTAAACATAATTATAATATACACTTATATTCCGCCAGATAATGCAAGCAAATCGCTGTATTCACAGCGTTATTTACACTTCCAAAAGCACAGTGATTAAAATTGGTCGGTTGTTCCTGTCCTTCGCTTGAAAGTCCGGTATTTCAAAGTTTTAGGATATCCAAAACAACGAGCTCCCCTTATTTTAATGTATTTTCATTGCCAACTTTAACACCCTTTTAGTTTCGGTTTTCGAATTTGCATTAATTTGTCCTCCCTTCGCAACTCTAGGGTTCCGTTTTAATTTTAGGTCCCCGGTAAAAACACCAATCTCGGTTCGGTAGTCATTCTGTCCTTGTTTAAATTGTGTTCTTAGATAAGGAGACCCTCTCATGACGGTTAAGTTGAGTGATGTCTTAAAAATCACTTTATCACTAATAAGAGAGAAATAAAAGATATGTTTTGGTTCATGCTAGTCAATATTTAATTCTGTTTTTTTACTCCAGAAGGACGATACAGCAACTAGAAACTTTTTTTTTATATTAATTTTAAGATATTAAACCTTGCTACGAATCTGTCTATAGGTTTAGAGTACTATATATATACAGGGTGCGGCTTAAATCCGGACAAATTTAAATTTCAATTTTATCGCAATATAGTAGTTCCGCTATAGGTCGTTGTTGTTGACGTGAAAGCCACATATTACACAACCGAAGAGACGCGATTATCGAAAGTCTTCGCGCTGGACGTTCGACAACTGAAATAATTGGCTTCTTCGGGTACCCGAGGTCAACTGTGTAAGACATTGTTGCTAAATATAATGCTTCTGAGAAGGCACACCGACACAGACGAGTCATTTAGTCCAAAACTAGTTATCGGATAACGTCGTCATGTTTTGATCTAAAGAATTCTGGCCCCCAATAGCCTAGATTTGAACCCCCTCGACTACTATGTTTGGAGGGTAATCGAAAGAGTTACTAACAAGTCCAGTCACACTAATGAGGCATCTTTACGCATCGCTTTCGGAACAGCATTTGCTAATATGGACACACCTGCTTTAAAGAGAGCGTGCAAGCGCTTCAGGTCAAGAATAGAGGCGGTAATTGCGGCTAAGGGAGATGACATCGAATAATTCCACTCTGGATAAGTCACACAACTGACATGCAAAAGGATTTTATTTATGCGGATTTATGCGTCAAGTCTTGTATTAGAATTGGTGCGTAAATTTTAAGTCTGTAAAATTTGTCATCTGTTTCGCCCAAGAATTGTCTTATTGTTGGCATATTTATCATAGGATGCAAATCGTTAATGGTATGTATCTGTCAGATGATGTGACAGATTACAGTATTTTGTTTTACATTCTTTGTAGCCTATATGTTTGTATATATGCCAGACCATACTGGTGCTGCATACATCAGTACTAGTCTTATAATATTTTCCCTCTATTCTGCGCACGTCGTCTACCCATCGCGTTTGGGGGTATTGTTATATATATATATATATATATATATATATATATATATATATATATATATATATGTATATATATATATATATATATATATACATATATATATATATATATATATATATATATATATATATATATATATGTATATATATATATATATATATATATATATATATATATATATATATATATATATATATATATATATTTATATATATATATATATATATATATATATATATATATATATATACATATATATATATATATATATATATATAAGGATTCTTTTTAGCCTTGTATGTATATAACCTTTTGGCGGCCTAGGCAAACAATACCCCCAAACGCGATGGGTAGACGACGTGCGCAGAATAGAGGGAAAATATTATAAGACTAGTACTGATGTATGCAGCACCAGTATGGTGGGGCATATATACAAACATATAGGCTACAAAGAATGTAAAACAAAATACTGTAATCTGTCACATCATCTGACAGATACATACCATTAACGATTTGCATCCTATGATAAATATATATATATATATATATATATATATATATATATATATATATATATATATATATATATATATATATATATGTATATATATATATATATATATATATATATATATATATATATATATATATATATATATATATATATTTATATATATATATATATATATATATATATATATATATATATATATATATATAAAGATTGTTCTTAGCCTTCGATAAAGTCCTGTATTTTTCTGGTGTGCTTGCTTTTTTTAAAAAAAAAAGTTTTTCACTCTTCTTAAACTACTTTTATACTAATAATATCAAAATTCTTATCATAAAGAAATGTTATTTTCAATTTACGTTATTGTCACACGTGCATAACCAATTTCGGTAAAGTTAAAAAAAGCGTTTTTCTTCCTTAATATGCATAGTTCGATTCTAAAAATAAATATTGGAAGTTGCTAGAATTAAAAGTTGTATAAACGGTTGTAAATAACGGAAAGATAATATATAGGATTTCATTTAAAAAATGTCTCAAAAACTCGATGAGCTATTATTTCAATTTTACCTCCGTAAAAATATTATTTTAATGCTTTACAATTTCTATATTAAACATTAAAGGGGTGGTCCATTTATCGTCAATAACCTGTACATATAATACTAACACGTAACCATATTTCTCGGTGTAATACCAGCAAAATGCTGAAATTACAGTGTTAGTAATTTGTTTAACATACACTTTGAGAGGCCAAACAATTAAAATGGGCCAGTTGCCTCTGGCCTTTGCTTGACAGCTTTGAAACTGTATTTTAAAGTTTCACAAGAGCCCGGGGCAACATACCCCTATTTTAAGTTACGAGTATTTCCATTTCCCAAAGTTAACTTGCAGCTTTCCGTTAACACCACTGATTTCGATTTTCGAATTTACATAAATTGGCCGTCTTTCTAACTTTATAGTTCAATAAGTTAATGAAATAAACATTATTTGCAACAAAAAAAGTAAATTCTAAATGCAGTGTAAAAACGTTGTCTTATCTAAATAATATTTTTATTATATTAAGTGGAAGGTGGAAGGAAAAAAGAACCCAGTGTGTTTTTCAATTTGAGCCATTTTTGTCTGATCTTAGATGTCACTAAAATAATTATTATTAATTAGTATATTGTTTTAAATAAGTCAACATTTCTGTGTTAAGGGTAATGAGTTCACATTTTATTACTATTTTACCATCCTATTCCTTAAAATATTTGTGTTGACAAATGATAGGTATCACTGGTCTACAATTTTTTTTTTCTTTCACAAGGGCTAAATTAGCGGAATATATTTATCTTTTCCATGCTGAGTTTAAATATGTTCTTAGGTTTTATCCATCAGGTAGAGTTTTTTTGTGGGACGTGTTTAAGGTTTTAAAATAATTAGTACTTACAAAACACTGAATAATAAATTCACGGCTAATTTTGTCTAACCTAAAAAGTTTTATATGATGATTTTCGTCTTTGATTGTGTTAGCCGATACTTGTTGGAAATTCATAATAAAATTATATAAAAACAATATGTTTGAATTTCCAATATATTTAAAGTCACTTGACAATTGTTTCACCATACAATGGCTTCTTCAGAAGTAAATAACAAAGAAAAATATTTGGTAGTAATCCTGGTTAAATAGTGCTTAAAACTATCCTTAATTACCTAAGATTATGCTAATCATTTTATTATATTATTTACAGACAGAATTATTTTAAGAATGCAAATCTGTGGTACTATTTCCGAGAGCTAATAAAGGTTAAGTAAAGGTGAATGGTTTAAGTCTACCTGTTCGTTTAATAATTGATTGGAGTTTTTCCGTTTGTTAATTTCAAGACATTCAAACAAATTTAATTTTTTAGATTTATTTTCTACATGTAGGATTTTTAACGTATCATCAAAATTATGAGATTCGTTTATTATATAAGTTGCGTAATGTGAATTGTTCTTATTTTTTAAATAACTATGTTTATGTTCTTTAATGCGAGTTTCAAAAGATCTCCCAGTTTGTCCTACGTAGGTTTTAGTACAGGATCCACAATTTAATAAGTAAACTCCTGATTTTAAGGAATTCTTAGATTTGGTTTTGTTATTCAAAATTATACTCCCTAAGGAATTACTGGTTTTGAATGATATTTTATTGTTCTTTTTTATTAAATGTTTGGAAATTGTTCTAGTTATTTTCCCTGTGTATGTGAGTGTACTAAATTTTCCTTTTTTGTCATTAATTGTGGGTTAAATTAGAGAGATTGCTTGTTTAAAGGATTTTTTATTCAAGATATTATCTATAATGTTGGGGTCATATGCATTATTAATTGCTATTTATTTGATTATGTTGAGTTCTTTGTTAAAATTAGTTTTAGTCATAGGGATATGTAACAATCTATGTATGAAAGAGTTAAAAGCTGCCATTTTGTGAGGATACGGGTGGGATGAGCTATTGTGTATGACTGTCAGTATGTGACGGTTTGTGAAAAATCGAGAAATCGTGTTTATTGTTCACTTTTGATATAGATATGTCTAAGAAATTTATAGAGTTATTGGTTTCTAATTCTATGGTAAATTTAATATTAGGATGCAAATTATTTAGGAAATTAAGGAGGATTGTTAGTTGTCTATCTGTTCCCGTGAAACTGGAAATGATATCGTCAACATATCTATACCAGTAAACAATATTTTTGCTTACTGCATTTTGATGAATTTTTAGCTCTAAATGATCCAGGAAAATTTCCGCTAGTAACGGACTGATGTATTAAAGTTGTTGTTGAATTCTAAATAATTTTGATCCAAGCACGTCGTAAGTAAATCTAAAATATCCCGTTTAATAATTTCGTTCACTTTATTCTTGATTAAGAGTTTATCTACTAATTCTGTGACTTCATATGGTGGGATACTAGGAAATAAGTTTTGTACATCAAATGAGATAATTCTAGAATTTTCCGGTAAGTTAATATTTTTAATTTTATCGATTAGTTCATAGGTATTGGCTATACTATATTTCGGTTTAAATTTGCAATGTTGTCGTAGTAAAGGGATGAGTTTTTGTGATAGTTTGATTGATGGTGACAATAATGAACCCACAGGCTCGAAAATTATATTTCCTAATTAAATTACATAAAAAGGATTTCCCTATTAGGCCAGTTGTATCGTGTGTTACGGCACCATCAATCAAACTATCACAAAAACTCATCCCTTTACTACGACAACATTGCAAATTTAAACCGAAATATAGTATAGCCAATACCTATGAACTAATTGATAAAATTAAAAATATTAACTTACCGGAAAATTCTAGAATTATCTCATTTGATGTACAAAACTTATTTCCTAGTATCCTACCATATGAAGTCATAGAATTAGTAGATAAACTCTTAATCAAGAATAAAGTAAACGAAATTATTAAACGGGATATTTTAGATTTACTTACGACGTACTTGGATCAAAATTATTTTGAATTCAACGACAACTTTTATACATCTAAAGAAGGTCTAATAATAGGTAATCCTTTAAGTCCGTTACTAGCGAAAATTTTCATGGCTCATTTACAGCTAAAAATTCATCAAAATGCGGTAAGCAAAAATATTGTTTACTGGTATAGATATGTTGACGATATCATTTCCTGTTTTACGGAAACAGATAGACAACTAACAATCCTCCTTAACTTCCTAAATAATTTGCATCCTAATATTAAATTTACCATAGAATTAGAAACCAATAACTCTATAAATATCTTAGACATATCTATATCAAAAGTGAACAATAAACCCGATTTCTCGATTTTTCACAAACCGTTACATACTGACACAGTCATACACAATAGCTCATCCCACCTGTATCCTCACAAAATGGCAGCTTTTAACTCTTTCATACATAGTTTGTTACATATCCCTATGACTAAAACTAATTTTAACAAAGAATTCAACATAATCAAATAAATAGCAATTAATAATGGATATGACCCCAACATTATAGATAATATCTTGAATAAAAAATCCTTTAAACAAGCAATCTCTCTAATTTATCCCACAATTAATGACAAAAAGGGAAAATTTAGTACACTCACATACACAGAGAAAATAACTAGAACAATTTCCAAACATTTAATAAAAAGAACAATAAAATATCATTCGAAACCAGTAATTCCTTAGGGAGTATAATTTTGAATAACAAAACCAAATCTAAGAATTCCTTAAAATCAAGAGTTTACTTATTAAATTGTGGATCTTGTACTAAAACCTACGTAGGACAAACTGGGAGATCTTTTGAAACTCGCATTAAAGAACATAAACATAGTTATTTAAAAAATAAGAACAATTCACATTACGCAACTCATATAATAAACGAATCTCATAATTTTAATGATACGTTAAAAATCCTACATGTAGAAAATAAATCTAAAAAATTAAATTTGCTTGAATGTCTTGAAATTAACAAACGGAAAAACTCCAATCAGTTATTAAACGAACAGGTAGACTTAAACCATTCCCCTTACTTAACCTTTATTAGTTCTCGGAAATAGTACCACAGATTTGCATTCTTAAAATAATTCTGTCTGTAAATAATATAATAAAATGATTAGCATAATCTTAGGTAATTAAGGATAGTTTTAAGCACTATTTAACCAGGATTACTACCAAATATTTTTCTTTCTTATTTACTTCTGAAGAAGCCATTGTATGGTGAAACAATTATCAATTATATATTGGAAATTAAAACATAGTGTTGTTTTTATATAATTTTTGATGATTTTCGGTCATATTTTGCCTTCGGGATGTCTCTTTTCATGGTCCAGCAGTAGTCAGCCAGAATACTGGGTCTCCATTTGCCTTGGTACCTCTTTTCCATAGTAGAAATCTGTTGATGAAAACGCTCACCATGCTCATCAGAGACAGCCTCAAGATTTTCAGGGAAGAAGTCTAGGTGGGAGTCCAAGAAGTGAATTTTTAAGGACATTTTGGAACCATTTCTTTGTATGAAATCACAAGATCACTCCCTATTTCACTTTAGTTTTCTTCTTCATTATTGCCAAGAAATCCATGACAGATGTTTTTGAATAATTTCCACGCTGCTTTTTCCGGTGGATGTAACAGTTCCTCAAAATGTTCATCATCCGATATTAATGGTCTTATTTCGGGCCCTATAAAAATTCCTTCCTTCAATTTTGCATCACTTATTATAGGAAATTCAGATTTCAAATACATAAATGCACAGAACTTTTGTCCATTTTTTTTACAAAATTTTTTATAAGCCCCAGTTTTATGTACAGGGGAGGTAAATACACCTTTTCGGAATCCACTAGTGAGGTATTTGATACATTTTTATACCAAGGAATAAGAGTTTCACGTTTCGGCCATTGTTTCCTTATGTAGTAAGACTTCTTATCCCTGCTATCCCATTCACACAAGAAACAGCAGAATTTCGTGTATCCAAGTTGCAAACCTAACAATAAAGCTATAACTTTCAAATCACCACAGATATTCCAGTTATATTTAGTATACTGAATTTTTTCTAATAGCAATTTCATGTTTTTATATGTCTCCTTCATATCACTGACGCGGACGGTATTAATGGTAATTCATTCCCATTATGGAGTAACACAGCCTTCAAACTGACTTTCGATGAGTCTATGAACAATCGCCACTCATCTGGCTGGTGTTGATGTCCAAGAGCCTCCATTACTAAACAAACATCATTACAAAAGCTACATGGCCTTCTTTAGGGAAGTAGTCACTGAAATCACTATAGCGTCTACGATAAACGCATATCCTTGTATCTTTTTGAAGTAAATTTCAACCTTTGAGGAACTTAAAAACTCAGCTGAGTGTTTAGACAAATTTAAATCCTGTATAAGATCATTAAGATATTCTTGAGATAAAAAGTGAGGTTCTGATGAACTACTTGCTTCAAATGTAGAGTCACTTTTCTCTCTTTTTCCGTCTTCAGTATGAATTGGGTCGGAGTCGGAGTTATCACTTATGGTCATGAAATCTGAAAACTTTGGTAGAGGATACTGTTTACTATGTGGCACACGTTTAATTACAGATGCCAAATTGGGGTACTTAACTGTATATTTTGTTTTGGGACGTAATTCCTTTAATGTTAATTAAGCCGAAATAACAATCAGTTAAATGGTCCTTCTGTTCCCTCCAAATCATAGGGACTGAAAACAGCATATGATGAATACCATTTTTCGAACCAGTGAGAAGCCACATGATACACAGCATAAATTTGGGGCCCAGTCTTTATCAAAATCACCAGCTTTACACCCAAAATAAAGCTCATAACATTTTTTCAAAAGCGGTGTAAAATTTCGCCTCTGAGACTTGAAGGTCAGTTCACCACACACGTAGCAGAAATTGTTTGGTTGATTTACACACTTTCTTGACATTTTGAAACGTTTATAGAAAAAAACAATAAAAACAATAAACAGCACAAAAATAAGTAGGTACACGTGAATATCATTAAGCCTGGACAGAGTTAACCCATTTATGCCCAACGGGTCAAAAACGACCCCACTACTTTAATTATACAACTACCTATACACGTGCATGTGTAAAGTGTTACCTATCGTTGCATTCAGTTGTTGAAAGAATAAACATCATTAGCACTATATTGCAGAACGTGCTAAGAATTCGTTTTTTTTAGTATTCGTGAAAAAAATAAATGATAAATTATTGCAGCGTGACATGGAAAGAAAATCGTACTGGTAAGTGGCTTATTTGACTACTTATTGTGTTGTTTTTCAAATTAGTTATTGTACTGATTTCAGATTATGCGAAGTAATATTTCTTTGGAGGTTAGGTTTTTTTATTTGTAAAATAAATGCATGAAAAGTTGCTTGGGTCGTTTTTTGACCCGTTGGGCAGATATGTTCTATACATTTTCTTATTTTTAGGACGAAACCATTGACGACGGCTGAGTTGTTAGACGAAATAGAAAAACTAACCGATGATGATCCTATTCCAGACGCAATCTATATAACTCCCCCAGATGATAATGGGTTTGAAAGTAATGAAGACTCAGGGGATGAAGACTGTAATGATCCCAACAGATTAAACTCAAAGCAGCTTCAAGCGCCAGCGGAAACCAATACAGAAGAAGCCAGCAATTACGATGATGACAGTAACATAACAGAATCTGCTGGAAGGCAAAACAAGTCACGGAAGAATCGACAATGGGTAATAGGTGATTTGAATAGAGGTAAAACAAAACAGTCAAATATCGAACTTTTACCTGTGTTGACATTAGGCGATGAATGCGAACCTCTGGATTTTATAAAGCTCTTCCTGAATCCGGAAATATTGGAACTTCTTGTAAAACATACCGTCTTATATGCTGGCAGTAAAAAACTTGTAGATTAGAAATTGGCAATGACGACATGCTGGTTTTTATTGCTATTCTTTATGTGAGTGGATACGTTCCCATTCCCAGACGTCGCATGTTTTGGGAAGGACGAGATGACGCCCGAAATGTTTTGGTTTATAACTGTATGAGAAGAAATCGGTTTGAAGAAATATTTAGATTTTTGCACGCAGCTGATAACAACAACTTAGCACAGAATGATAAAATTGCAAAGCTACGACCTTTGATTGAAAAAATGAACGAAAATTTCATCAGATATACCCCTCTAACTTCTTGTGTGTCTATCGACGAATCCATGATTCCGTATTTTGGCCGAAACGGATGTAAACAGTTTATCAGAGGAAAGCCAATCCGTTTCGGTTACAAAGCATGGGTTTTAGCAACTCCGTCAGGCTATTGTGTCAATTTCGACGTGTATCAAGGACGAAAATCTCAACAGACTGACGAAAAACTTGGACTAGGCGAATCTGTAGTAACGAATTTTGCGAAATTATTACAAACTAATTTTCCTGATTTTGAGTGTTCATTATTCTTCGACAATTTCTTTACAAGCACTACTCTTATCAGTAAGTTGGGAGAAATGGGTTTTGGTGCAACGGGTACAGTGCGAGAAAACCGTACCGATAAATGTCCACTTCAACAATCTTTCCAAATGAAAAAAAGGGAAAGGGGCGTATTTGATAATGCCATTGACAAAGAAAATAATATTGTTTGTGTCCGTTGGAAGGGTAACAGTGTGGTCACAATTTTATCAAATGAATTTGGCGTAGAACCTATCCGCCAAGCTGCTAGATATTCTGCAAAAGAGAAAAAAAAAGTTGAAATCCCCCAGCCAAACGTGATACATTTGTTACAACAAGTTCATGGGTGGTGTTGACCAAATAGACAACAATGTGGCAAACTATCGAATAGGCTTTCGTGGAAAGAAATGGTATATTCCTATTTTGTTTTGGACGTTTGATGTATGTATGAATAATGCTTGGATACTGGCTCGAAAATTTGGAAAAAAAAAAAAAAATTGACAGTTTGGAATTTCGCAGATTAGTTGTATTATCAGTACTTAAAAAATATGGAAAACCCCCCTTAGCTACTGGCCCAAAGCTTACACTTGTTAGTCCGGCCGCTCGTAGACATGGCCAGCATCTGATTTTGAGTAGTCAGACACGACGAAGGTGTGCTCATTGCAAGAACAAAACCACTAAAGCTTGTGACCGGTGTGAAGTTGCTTTACATGACAAATGTTTTGTAGATTTTCATGAAAAAAAAACTATTTGAATATTATAACCAAATTTGTTATTATTTAAAGGCTTATGATTTTATGGAGATAAAAATAACAACACCCTACAAGTATTTATGTTTTTCACTATACATTTGATCATAGTACCCTATTTGCCCAAGTGGGTCAAAAACGACCCACATCAAAACATCAAATCTCCTGATTCAAACTTATTATTTTACAGTTACTTAGTCTATTTATATGTCATTTAACTAAAATAAGTGAGATTTATAAAGATTTAAAGAAAAAATAATTCTGGGCATAAATGGGTTAAAATATGTTTCAACACGAATAAGTTTGCCTGGTGCCAAATTATTCTGAATACAAATTCCTACTTCTATATTTACAAAAATTATAACAATGAAATCCTAATATAGAGAAGTATATTATACAAAAATGACTGTCACAAGAAAACTATGCCTGATAGAAGAAATCTGATAACATATTTGAATTCAGCATAAAAAACTGAACTAGGGTCTCTATTCAGTTTCCTTGTGAAAAAAATCATGTTGACCAGTGTATCCAGTTAGTTTTTAAAACTGATTGACTTTTTGATTTTACAGGCGCTTGCGAATAAACCTTCGAATGGAGAAGCATTTACATGAATATTCTGAAAGTTCATTGTAATATATGATCAGATATGTATAGAATTCGAATCATCATTATCAGATAACAATTACCCACTTAATTTTATAAATCGCTAATAACCAAATATAAATGAAAACTAAACAAAAAAATTGTAAAATCATTATTTTCCTTGCAAGTATGCAGTTCTAAAACAAATATTAAATCTGACTATCTCATCATAAAAATAACTTAATGCAGTTCACTTTATGGTGAAATATTAAAAACAAAAATTAGAAATTTACCTTGTTTAAATAAGCCGAGAAAGTATTTATTGATTAAAAAACTACAATTCTCTCTTTTAAAATTACATCAAACAAAATACACGTTCTCTGTCAACGAAATACGTGTGTACGTTAATTCAAAGGTGAACGATACAAATAAAAAATTGTTAGGTATGCTAGCAAAAAAAAAACCTCTTGATGTGCAAATAGAAATAAACCTTTTTTAAGATTTGTGGCTAGATTATTATTTTTTGCGGTATTTAATATTATTTATTATGAAGCTGGACGTGAGAAAAGTATTTTTTGTTATCTAAAAATCGTATGACATGACAGAAAATATTTGGAGGGTAATTTTTTCATAAATACAATACTTCCCGTGAGCAGGGAAAGTAAATTCAATAATTTACCTGCTGTTGCATAATTATATTTCCGCCAATTTAACCATCTCTATTTCTAAAACTTTTTCCATATTCATCCTAAGATTTTTTTAGGTTACCCTATATTTAGATCTTAATCCTTTCTACATAATATTTCTGTTAAAATTAGAAATAATGAAGAAACAAAAACAATGAAATAGAAATATATTACTACATGCACGCAATCACCTTTTTATCCTCCTACCTCGTCCCTTTCACTCCATATATACTTTACTATAGAAAGATTATTTTATACTAAGGATCCAATATCTCAAGAACCAGAAAAAATTCTCATAATACTGTTGAAACAATAAAATGACTCCCACCTATTTCAGGTTTTCCCCATATTAACACTGAAAATAATGAAAAAAAATGTAATGTTTAAATTCCTTGACTAAAAGAACCCTGAAATAGATCTATAACAAGACAAATTTACTCTTTTACCTCTTATACCTCCCTTCTCCAGGCTTTTTAAAGCTTTTTTTTATAAAAATTATTATCTAAGTTGGGAATGTGGAATCTTTGGCACAATGATACTACTCAGTATATATCACCACTACACCAAACACTTTATTTTTGCACTTGACGCGCGTTTCGCTAACCATGTTAGCTTCATCAGCTGTAATCTTAAATGGAGTTTTATAGCTCTTTTTACATTTACTTTTCTTAAATGATCTTCTTACTTGTTTTATTCTGCTTTTTATTTCTTGGGATCTAACTCCCTACCCCACCCTTTATATATTTTACTATAAATAATATGCTTTATCCATTACATCAACCAAAAAGCTTCAACCTCAAGAATCTGGAAAACTGTGAGCAAACGCGGTACCCATTTCGAACAGAGCTTTCTCATGCCTAAATGGTCATGCAAAATATGACCAACACGTTTTTTGATATCTTTAGGGTGTCAGTTATCTCACGCAATTTCACTTTAAGGTCATCTAAAACAATTTTGTTGATTTTTTTGATGTTTTCCTGTATAACCACCTCATTCTGACGTCCACAACGTTCACCATCATTTGTATCTGTACGACCGCGTTTATATTCAGCATACCAGTAAATGATGAGTGATTTTCCAGGAGCAGAGTCCCTGTAACACTTATCAAGCCATTGCTTTGCTTAAACGGTATTTTTTCCCATCAAAAATAGTGTTTAATCAATACAGAAAATTCGTTTTTTTTCCATTGTTTTGAAAATATCAAAAGTAGCGTCACTAAAACCACTGTAACTTGTAAACTAATCGTCGAAATGTGATGAAATTTTGCCACATATCGTTTGAAGGTTGGTACTTCCTAAAAATTATATGGATTTTTTGAAAAGGGCGACATCTATGTGTCAGACCAAAAACTTTTCAGCTGACATGTTATATTATATTTGCATAGCTCAGTGTTATCAGGTCATACAGGTTTCTTAAATTGGGGCATTATTTTTTACTGTTTATAGTACTAATTAAAGAGTTTTCAAAAACCTATTTAAGAAATTGCACCCTACAAACTATAAAAAATTAAATTTAATCCTTCCCTGTTGTAATATTAGTTTAGCATCTCCTGTGGAGAAAAACTGTATAAAATCCAAGTCAATTTGAATCGCACTTCGAACGAAGATATGATTTATTTATTAGGTACCATATTTTTTAATTAACTCGAAATAATTTTGGCTAATTTTTTAGTTATAAGATATTCGCATGTTTTTTTAAACTCATTTCCACATGAATTTTACATCAAAAAGATTATTCTATAAAAGATTTTCTCTTTAAATCTTGTAATTATTCATTTAAATTCATCACCATAAGGAGATTAAATTTTATACGTATGTAAATAAACTTTATATTTGCCTTTTTTATATTCCTTTTACAATTAAAATTAGAAAAAAAAAAAAAAAAAAACGCAGAAAGACAAAGCTTTTACAAGGCATTAAAAAACCATAAGGCTTTGTATAAAATATTCTTCATTAACGTTATTTTAATTAGCAAGCTATAAAAATTATATAAAAAATATTTTTATATACATTTTTATTATAATTTTTAAAATTTAATTACGAGGCATGTTTTTTAAGTAAGTACCGTTTTGGAATTAAAAAAAGACGTGCAAAGATATCGCTATAATTTTATTTTTACATGAAAGCCTGTACCTTAATCTACTTTTCTACATAATTTCCGTGAATATTGAGGCACTTGTCATAACGTGGCACCAGTTTTTGAATACCCTCCTCATAAAATTCTGCCGCCTGACTTGTTAACCACTGTATCACAAATGTTTTGACTTCGTTATCGTCTTGAAGACGCTGACCACCCAGGTGCTTCTTCAAGTGCAGGAACAAATGGTAGTCGCTGGGCGCCAGATCAGGGCTGTATGGAGGATGATCTAGAGTTTCCCATTTAAAAGATTTGATGAGATCTTTGGTCCGATTAGCCACATGTGGACGGGCATTGTCATGCAGCAAAACGATACCCTTACTCAACTTGCCACGTCTTTTGTTCTGGATTGCACGACGCAGATTGTTCAATGTCTCACAATAAGACGCTGCATTGATTGTCTCATTACGAGGCAGAAACTCCACTAGCAATACTCCTTTTCTGTCCCAAAAAAACTGTGCACATGATTTTGCGGGCAGAAATTGTTTGCTTAAACTTCACTTTTTTGGGTGATGATGAATGTCGCCATTCCATGGATTGTTGTTTCGATTCTGGTGTGACGTAGGCCACCCATGTTTCGTCACCAGTAACAATTTGGTCTAAAAAATGTTCACCTTCATTGTGGTACCGCTCAAGGAAAGTCAATGCACTGCCTAAACGTTGGGTTTTGTGCAAATCCGTCAACATTTTTGGAACCCAACGTGAACACAATTTCCGGTAATTCAAGTTCTCGGTCACAATGCGATACAAAACACTACGAGAATATTGAGGAAAGCAGTCGCACAATGATGAAATTGTAAAGCGTCTGTTTTCTCTCATCTTTTCGTCCACTTTCTGCACCAAATCTTCATTAACGACCGAAGGACGCCCACTCCGTTCTTCATCATGCACATTTGTGCGGCCATCTTTAAATGCTCTCACCCATTTCCTTACCATTCCATCACTCATAATGTTTTGTCCGTAAACTTCACAGATCTCACGATGAATATCGATCGGTTTTACGCCTTTAGCACTAAGAAATCGTATAACAGCCCGTACTTCACAATCGGCGGGACTCACGATTGTCGGAGGCATCTTAAACACTCAGTAAACAACGTATACAATGAAGAATCAGACTGTAATGGCGTCAGTGCGTAGACATGAGATGTAGGTTACCAGCGCGCATGCGCGGAACGCCGACCGTATCGCTGCGGCGGCGGAATCGCAAAACGGTACTTACTTAAAAAACATGCCTCGTATTTCAAAAATTAACGAACGATAAACTTTTGCAACATTGTAATTGAATTAATGTACATTTCGCCTTTTCTCTGGATATCAGACGATACAAATATATTGACAAAAGTTGAAGTGAGGCAATCTAAAGTATTATCTAAGTTGGGAATGATACTACTCAGTATATATCACCACTACACCAAACACTTTATTTTTGCACTCGACGCGCGTTTCGCTATCCATGTTAGCTTTATCAGGAGCGATGATTGACTAAAGCTAAACTACAAATCTACCCTATTTATACTTAGCCTAACCCTTGATTTACTCAGGCGGAACTAATGGCATAAGCAAGGCCATCAGTTCCGGTCAAGTAACCAGTAGAGGGGACTATAAGGAATAGGCCCTCTGTCTTTATTTAAACTACTTTTACATTTTATGATTTCCATACTTTCGTATACGTTCAACAATCTCCTATCAGATACATTTTTTATTAATCTTAGATTATCTAATGTTACAGTATGATCAGCTTCAAGGGCATATTCGGCAATGCTAGGCTTTTCTGTTCTATTGTATTTTAAGTGTGCTAAATGTTCTTTAAATCGTGTTTTAATTGACCTTTTAGTTTGCCAAACATACTTTTTATCACAATCATTACAACTAATTTCATAAATTCTACTTTTCTCACAATTAGGAATCTTATCTTTGGGATTTCCTAAGATATTCCTCAGATTGTCTGATGACTTATAGACTAAGGTGAGGCCTACCTTATTAAAAATATCTTATTGAGTCCCTTGCTATATTTCGGATTATATGGTATGGAGCCATACTTGGTGTTATTTTCTTTGCGTGTAAAAAAGGTGGAATTCTGAATATTAAACCTAAACTTATGTCTATTTATTAGCTTATTTACTAAGTCATCGTCATAACCATTAACTCTAGTTATATTTCTAATACGATTCCTTTCTTTATTAAAGTTTACTCTATTCAGAGGGAAAGTTACCAAACAATAAACTAAAAAATGTAATGAAGCTAATTTATGTTGTTTGCAATGAAATGAATCATTAGGAATATATCTATCTGTTACTGTGTCCTTCCTATAGATATCAAATTCTAATCTATTATTATTTTTAATAATTAGAATATCTAGAAAAGGCAATTGTCCTTTGTTCTCAACTTCGTAAGTGAATTTAATGGAATCATACCGGCTATTTAATTTAGAAACAAAATCATCAATATTTGCTTCCTTTGTATCAAAAATCGCGAAAATATCATCCACATACCTATACCATACCCTTGGGAGATATTCGAATTCTTGACTGGCTTCGATTTCAAACTTACTTATGAATAAATTGGCTATGAAAGGTCACAAGCAATTACCCATAGCTGTTCCTTCTTTCTGAACATAAAATTGATTGTTATAGTGGAAATCATTTTGTTCCATACAAAGTTTAGATAATGTTAAGTATTCACGAATAATTTCGTCTTCAAAATCATTCATTCTAAGTAATTCTTCGAGATATTGTAAAGTTTGTGGAATTGGCACACTTGGGAACAAGGAACTAACATCAAAAGAAATTAAGACTTCACCTTTATTAAGAACTAGATTTTTTGTTTTATTAATGAATTCTAACGAATTCTTCACTGCGAAAGTATTTAATTAATTTAAAGACAGAGGGCCTATTTCTTATAGTCTCCTCTACTGGTTACTTGACCGGAACTGATGGCCTTGCCTATGTCATTAGTTCCGCTTGAGTAATTCAAGGGTTAGATTTGTAGTTTAGCTTTAGTCAATCATCGCTCCTGATGAAGCTAACACGGTTAGCGAAACGCGCGTCGAGTGCAAAAATAAAGTGTTTGGTGTAGTGGTGATATATACTGAGTACTAAAGTATTATATAAGATACCGGGTCCCCAGTCGTAGATATAAAATCTTCCTAAACCTTTGGGGTTTATAGTATATATAGTTTACTAGAAAATATAACATTCCAATATTATATCCATTTAATTAGCACACTTTTTCTGTGCTACTCTTACTCGCTATGTTGGCACGCATTTCCAAAAACGAACTAATTGACCACAACCCCTTAATTCATCATTTCATCTTAGCAATTTCAAAAGCGCCGATTGTGAGGCCCACTCTGGTATCTTATCGTGGACCTAAGCGAGCCACTTCGCGGCACAATTTTCGCCCAGCAAAGGTTTCTTCAACTTTCTTCAGAATTTGATGTTCCAGCGAATCAAGTACTAAGATAGTGTCGAATGGTCACATAGGACAGATTCAAACCAGATTTTCTTAATTTTGCCACTCCTTGACGCAACGTCAGTTTCGAGTCCCGTGAAAAGAAAGACATGATTCATTTTTCGACTTTGCCTACCGAGTCACGTCTTGACACCGATTTTTTAATATATTTAGCGGTCCCGGAATATGTCATTTTATTTTTAAACTGTTTATATGATGAACAGATGTGGATCTATTATGTGTTAAAACAGTTGGAACAGAACAGAATTTGCTACGTCTAATTGACTATTCAGTAAATTTAGATTATGGTCCTTTGAATGTCTGGAAATTTCTATGGCTTCTAAGAAATTGAGTTTTAACCCTTTAGGTGCCTTATGGAGTATTTGTAAACAATTGATATTGGGAAAAATATGGCCTGTTTCTAAAAAATGTTTAGCAAAGTGTGATTTTTCATTTTTTAGCCTAGAAGAGGCATTGTGTTCTGCGAATCTTGTTTTGAAATTCCGTCCCGTTTGGTCTACGTAACAGCTATTGCACTCTTGACAATTAAGTTTATAAACTCCTGATTTATTGTGTCTATTAGTTTTATCTTTGGCATTGAAAAATATATTGGATAATTTTTGAGCGGGTTTTAAAGCTATTCTTGTTTTTTTTGGCCGTGGGAACTTGGGATATTTTATCCGAGATGGGACCAAAATATGTCAGAGGTATGAATGATTTCTTTTCTCGGCATTCTTTTACGGGGTAGTCTAAGCTGAAAGTGATTTGTTTACGGCTTATTAAGGTATTAATTATTTTAGGTTGGAAGCCGTTATTGAGTGCTATATTTTTGATTGTGTCCAGTTCTTTTTTTAAATTATTTTTACTAAGAGGGATATTGAAGGCTCTATGGATCATAGATCTATAGGCTGCCAGTTTATGGGAGTTAGGGTGTATTGAGTCAGCTGGAATGGTGACATGCGGAAGATATCAAATTCTAGTCTATTTCCCTTCTTTAAAATTGTAACATCTAAGAAATTTATTTTATTATCTGTTTCCTTTTCCAGTGTGAATTTTATGTTGGGGTGTAAATTATTTAGATGATTTAAAGTGGAATTTAGTTCAATTTCATTTGCATGGAAACATACTAAGATATCGTCCACATATCTAAACCAAAAAAAAAAATTTTTTGCGTGTTGAGTTTTTAGAAAACTATTTTCCAGTTCTGACATAAAAATTTCCGTTAGCAAAGGACTAAGTGGAGACCCATGGCCAGACCATCTCTTTGTTTGAAAAACTAATTATTGAACTGAAAATAATTTCCGTTTATACAAAATTCGAACAGTTTCAATATATCTTGTTGTATTGTTATATTGATATTGTTTTTTTTGTAGCATAGTTTTTATAATTTCTAAACAATCTTTATTTGGGATATTGGAGAACATATTTGTTACATCGAATGAGACTAGAAGGGCGTTCTTTGGGATGGAGATATTTTTAAGTTTATTTGTGAGGTCTATAGAGTTTTTTGTGATGTATTTTGGTTTGAATTGTGTAATTTCTTTAAAGATGGTGTTAAGTTGTGTTGCTAGATTTTTTAAGGGGGTGTTGCTGTACGATACTTTTTTTTTTATGGGTCTAGCACACGTGCTACAGGGAAGTCCCTAAAGCGCTACAGGAGCGACACGTGTTCGGAGAAAGCGATTCACGTTGTTCTTGAATCGCTGTAGATTGTACTCGGTGAGAAACACAGTCCTGGGCAAATTATTCCAAAGGGATGATGTTCTCCATATAAAAGACTGCTTGAAAAGCGTTGTACGAGGAGTAACAAGCTGAACCTCATACGGATGTGAAGAATTAGAGCGACGTGTACTTCTAACATGCACCGCTCTGGGAGGAATTCAGCGGACAACATCCTTCGAACACTTTCCATGAAAGTACTTGTAGAACAGGCTCAAGTCGCCAACCGTTCTTCGATGTTCCAGCGAATCAAGGCCGACGGTCAGTTCCGGGTCTCCAATCAGACGAACAGCTCTTCTCTGAATAGAATCCAACAAATGCAGTGTTTTGTTTGGGAGCAGAGCTCCAAACATGGGAGCAGTATTCCATAGTTGGTCGAATTTGAGCTTTGTAAAGAATTAACAGTTGTTGTGTAGTGTAAAGCTTTCTGGTTCGAAATAATATTCCCAACTTTTGAGAAGCTCTCCTTGCTATGCCTGCAACATGTTCATGCCAGGACATATTTGCTCCCAAATTAACGCCCAACAAATTGAGTGACGATGTTAGAGGAATGGAGTGCCCCGACATAACTATGTCGGGTTCAGCAACGTTAACTTCTTTAGAAAAAACTGCCGCCTGGGTTTTTGTAGTGTTAAATTCCACTTGGTTACTGTCACCCCAAGATAGAATTTCTTCCAGGTCTTTGTTAAGTTGAATGACTTCCTGTTGTCTGCGGATATTCGTGTGAGTAGCCGATGTCCGAGCGTTCAAAGTGAATGAAGAGATAAGTGTACTGGCATCTGCAAAGCAGCAGATCGTTAATGTAAATGAGAAAGAGAGTAGGAGACAGTATGGAGCCTTGGGTACACCGGCGTTGATAGTGAAAGTATTAGAAAGAAATCCGTCGACTGCCACTCGTAAAGAACGCTCTGTGAGGAAACACGAGAGCCACAAACTACTGGTCTTATTGGCGAATTTTCTTTATGTATTTTTATCAGGCCGTAAAGTTTTGATAATGTAGGATTATGTGTGAGACCTAGAGTTTCCAATTTTTATCCTAGGATGAATCAATTTTTTTTTCGAAGTGCCAGATCCGATACGGGCGTAAGTGATCGTCTAGCCATTGTCTGGTGCCTTTTCGAGGCTTCCACAGAGAAAGGAGATGTACAGTTCAATGCTGGTTCTGAACGGCCAAAGTAAAAGGGCTTTAATAGGCATGATACTACAAGTAGTTTGCCTTCCCGAGAGAGGTAACCGTCACGTATTTTTTTTTAAACATTATTTCCCTAGCCGAGATACGAACTCGGGTCCGGCGTAGAAAGATACACACACACCATAACCACTACGCCTCTGAATCAATAGTAGACGTAAAACAAGTGGTGCCAAAATTTTTGAGACACACACACAATGTTCTAAATACCTGGGGACCCATGCTCTCTGACATAAAAAGCTGCCGGTCGCAAATAATAAAATATAGCTTTAATTAACTATAATATATTTAATATATAAAATGACAAAAAGCAAAAAAAAAACAAGTCTCCATTTCAGGATCTCCGTTTTCTCGGTTTAACTGGCAACTTGGCATTAACACCACCGGTTTTGGTCTTGGAATTTACATAATTTGCCCATTTCCTTAACTCCTCAGCTTATACTAAATTCTCGTCGACATTAGCTGCGTTAACAAGTCGTCTTTATAGTAATTTATATGGAAATATCATTATACTTTTTAGATAACTTTTGATTTTTTTGTTTCGAAATTGTTCAGTCAGTGTAAATATTTAGGGAGAGATCAGAGATTATTCTTCTTCTGTTGGTGTGTATTCGTTGCATCGTAATTTAATTTACTACGCTATCTTTGTCAAGTTACTCTTTTTGAACATATCATAGTTTTGATTCTGATAAGAATCCGCTAACTTTTTTTTTTTTCACGCTGCTTATTCATTTCTACGCCATGTGAGTTTTTCCAAACAAATTATATTTTTTAATTTGTAAAAAAGTCGATTAAACGGTGCCGTTTTATACCAATTAAATTACGTGATTCTTAGTAATCAGTTACACTCTAACCCACATGGGTGATTGTCATATACGTAAATAATTAGACCTGACGTTTTTGGATCTGCGTATAAAACAACAAAATTAAAATATTAATGTTCTTGAAATTTTGGCTAGTCGTGCCTCTAAAATCAACTAAAGTCAACCAAACTGATAAAATAAAAAGATATAGTCCAATGTGTTGTATTGACTTTGTCGCTTTAGTCTTGTAACTCGCAGTCCTTAATTATCACTTATCACAAACATGTTTTAACCATAAATACATAAGACAGTACCAAAATAGTATCATACAGTCTGTCAAGTAAGAACGTGTCCGCAATAATTCATTTTAGATAGATGCACGTGGTAAAGAATGCTCTTATTCAAAAACGAAGATTGCTATCAAATTTTCTGAACTGCACCTGGTAAAGAATGTTCTTCTTTATAATCTCGTCACGGCCTGATGTCAGTATCTGCTAAGGAAATTTTTTTTCATGATAAAAACCATCGCATTATAGCCGAGAACGTCGAAATTTTAAAATAAATAAAAATTGAAACACTGTTATTCAAAAACGAAGATTGCTATCAAATTCTCTGAACTGCCCTTGGTAAAGAATGCTCTTTTTTATAATCCTGTCAAGGCCTGATGTCGGTATCTGCTAAGGAAATTTTTTTACATGATAAAAACCATTGCATTATGGCCGAGAACGTCGAAATTTTAAAATAAATAAAAACTGAAACACTGTTATTCAAAAACGAAGATTGCTATCAAATTCTCTGAACTGCACCTAGTAAAGAATGCTCTTTTTTATAATCCTGTCAAGGCCCGATGTCGGTATCTGCTAAGGAAAATTTTTTACATGATAAAAACCATCGCATTATGGCCGAGAACGTCGAAATTTTAAAATAAATAAAAATTGAAACACTGTTATTCAAAAACAAAGATTGCTATCAAATTCTCTGAACTGCACCTGGTAAAGAATGCTCTTTTTTACAATCCTCTCAAGGCCTGATGTCGGTATCTGCTAAGGAAAATTTTTTACACGATAAAAACCATCGCATTATGACCGAGAACGTCGAAATTTTAAAATAAATAAAAATTGAAACACTGTTATTCAAAAACGAAGATTTCTATCAAATTCTCTGAACTGCACCTGGTAAAGAATGCTATTTTTTATAATCCTGTCAAGGCCTGATGTCGATATCTGCTAAAGAAAATTTTTTACATGATAAAAACCATCGCATTATAGCCGAGAACGTCGAAATTTTAAAATAAATAAAAATTGAAACACTGTTATTCAAAAACGAAGATTGCTATCAAATTCTCTGAACTGCACCTAGTGAAGAATGAAGCTCTTTTTTATAATCCTGTCAAGGCCTGATGTCGGTATCTGCTAAGGAAAATTTTTTACATGATAAAAACCATCGCATTATGGCCGAGAACGTCGAAATTTTAAAATAAATAAAAATTGAAACACTGTTATTCAAAAACGAAGCTTGCTATCAAATTCTCTGAAACCCACCTGGTAAAGAATGCTCTTTTTTATAATCCTGTCAAGGCCTGATGTCGGTATCTGCTAAGGAAAATTTTTTACATGATAAAAACCATCGCATTATGGCCGAGAACGTCGAAATTTTAAAATAAATAAAAATTGAAACCCTGTTATTCAAAAACGAAGATTGTTATCAAATTCTCTGAACTGCACCTGGTAAAGAATGCTCTTTTTTATAATCCTGTCAAGGCCTGATGTCGGTATCTGCTAAGGAAAATTTTTTACATGATAAAAAAACCATCGCATTATAGCTGAGAACGTCGAAATTTTAAAATAAATAAAAATTGAAACACTGTTATTCAAAAACGAAGATTGTTATGAAATTCTCTGAACTGCACGTGGTAAAGAATTCAACACAAGATTCAACAAAAAATCGGTAGGGGAGCCTTTAAATACGACACATTTTAGTAAAAGTATCAGTCGATAAATTCGGTAACAACTAGAGACCATTATACATTGCCACATATAATAACAGGACATTGAGGACACCTATCGGAACTAGAACAAGAACTAAAAGATATCAAGTGGCATATCATCGGATTATGTGAAACACGTCTACCTGACGAAAAGATAACTACGCTGAAATCCGGCCACATCCTGTACCAACTCTGATACAAACCAGCACCTTGGTGGCGTCGCTTTTATAATAAACAAAAACGTGAAATACTTAGTTACAAAGTACCAAGCCGTATCAAATCCCATTATATACATTACCATCAAATTGAACAGAAGATACTCTCTACAAATAATACAAATATATGCCCCAACTAGCCAAGCAGAAGACGAAGAAGCAGAACAAATGTATGATGACATATCAAGGGCAATAAAACGTGAAAAAAAAAACGAAATATGTTATAATCGCCAGCGATTTTAACGCGAAGGTTGGACAATGGACACAAGAAGACCCAGAAAATATCGGTCAATTTGGATTAGGAAATTAAAAGGTGAAATGCTACTAAACTTTTTGGAAAAGGAAAATTTATTTTTGTTTTAAATACCTTTTACCAAAAACCAACACAACGGAAATGGACATGGAGAAGTCCGGACGGCCGCACAAAGAACTAAATAGACTATATTATCTCAAACTCCAAATTTTTTGTGTCGAGATGTATCTGTATTGAACAAAGTTCATACAGGAAGCAACCACACTTGTAAGAGCACACTTTACATTCAACATACAAAGAGAACGAAGTAAACTCATGAACAAATACCCTTTCCCGACTGAACAAGAACATAGATAAATACCAGAGATTACTGGGCAAAAGACTAGAAAGTATAGATAAATTGAACGGATTTAACATCGATAAACTAACTCAACACATTACAAGTGTTCACACAAACGGCAACAAAATATATGCGACAAGGAAAATCTCAAGAAACAATAAATTGATTCCGAGCACGCAGAACAAAGGAGAGATACCTAAAGATATACAGAGGAAAATAAAAACCTAAATAAAACTGTCAAGATAGAACAGTGACACAACATACTATCGACCAAAACAGCAATATTGGAGTATTGAAATCTAAATTATCAAGGCAAAAAACCCAACTGAGTAAAATAAAGGACCTAAACGGCGTAATGATAACCAATAAAAAAGAAATCGCTAAAGTACTAGAGAAATTCTGTACTACTCTTTACTTATTAACAACGCCGAACCCGGGAATAACAACTAAGGTAATGAACATCTGGAAGTCGTTTCCGAACTTTTGTCGAAATCACGTAACATCCAAAATAAGTCACTTCTGTGCTCGTCAGTTCGAGGCAGTCTTTCTTTGTTTCCATCCAAAGGTTCCTAAAATGACCCATTCCGTGACCGCTAAAAATATTAAAAAGCCGGTGTCGTTTGTGAAGAAGTGGATAAATCATTTTAACGAGACAAAAAAATGAAGAAATCTTTGCTGGGCGAAAATCACGTCGCAAGGCGACTCGCTTGGGCCCACGATAAGATACTAAGGTAAACTCGCAGGACGCCAACCCTATTTAAAACGTTTGGGCGTTGTCTCACGAGATTCGAAAAATTGGCAGAGTATACAGAAAATTTCGTCGACAGCATGCCTCAAAGATGATACAGGCGACGATTAAACACCTTATTAAGGTAATTGTGCCATTATTAGCACATCAAAGAATACATTAATGGGAAAAAATATTCTCGAAACACATTTGTTCAAGAATGCGAGCGGTCACGTTCTTACTTGACAGACTGTATACTGTAATGTAAATAAATTAGAAATGATTTTATTACTTTAGCTTCTACAAGTTTATACATTTTTAAAATCATGTTACTGTTAAGATCTTCAAATTATTTCATGCAATAAATTGTGCGCGTTTAGTTGCATCAATTAATGGATTATTTTCGGAATATTTGTTGATACGCACTATTACTAGGTCTGTTTTTACTTCCCTTGCTGTTGATCTTCGGTCTGTTGGCCCGACAACTATCGAGCGAAATTACATATTAATTTCAAATTTGGTACCCATATCATACTTAAATGAAACCTACAGTTTATGGGATAAAATCGTGCTGGATTTTTTTCTTTACATAATTTTTCCCAGTAAAGACAAACAAATAAATAAACACCACAATTACAAACAAGAACAACAAAATCCTTCCAACCAAACAAAAGTAAAAAAGTCACTAAAGATGTAAATCGGACGTGACTGAGAATAATTAAAAAATCATTAAGCAAACCTACTCAAAAAAGCCCAAACAACAAGCCTGCCGAAAGGGACTTTAAACACATGAATGCGCATGTATTACACATTGTATTTGTTAAACTTAGAACTAGTAAGTAAGCTCAAATTGAATAAATAATTAATAATAAAGAAATTTTTTACTTCAATTTTTCAGTTTTTAGGCGGCAATGCCCAAAAAGAACGATGTGGAAAACGATACATTACAAACATGTAAGAGGTTAAAGAAGTTGGGAGGGTTTTAGAGAGGGTTGTTTCGTATATATCGCGTTATACGTTCATTTCAGGATTCTTGAAGTCGAGAAACCTGAAAATCATGTTATGTTTTCATTATTTTTTATTATATTTGGTCCAACAGGTATTATAAGGCAGAAGATGGGGTCTGAAAGGTTGATTCGTATATATAATTGTGTTATTTTTTCTAATTATATATGGTCAACCTCTATAATGAGACGAGGAAAGGGGTTAGAGGGATTGCTTCATGTACATGTATATCATGTTATACATGGAAATCAAGTTGAAAAAGTAGATTAAGGTCCGGGCATTCATGTAAAAATAAAATTGTTCAAAAAATGGGCTTGTGTTTATTTAATATCAAAACGGTACTTATTTTATTATATTACTAAATTCCACTTGCATGTCACTTACATATTACTACATGCAAAATTATATCCTCTCTTATCACCAAATTCTGAGCTGAGTGTTAAAAATAAGTTGACAATATATAAGCAAATTATAAGACCTGTGTTAGTGTATACAGTTCCAGCTTGGCGCGGCATATTAGAGACACAGGTACCGAAAATACAAAGAATGCAAAACAGAATGCTCAGTTGTGTAGTCTCCGCGAGACGTTACACTAGAATTGACGACTTATATGACCTAACAAACGTACAAAAAATAAAAGATTGTCTATATCTGACAATTCTACAGGTACAAAATACAAACATCAATACTGACCCACAACTTAACTACAACGCGTGAGGCTCACAACCCGAAGCATAAACCACTGTAATCAAAATTGTCGATTTATTTTGAAGACCCAGATCTATAAAATATCACTATGACTGGCAACGAAGGTGACCGATTAAACAACTTCAAAAAAGGGTAAACAAATATAAATAGTTACAGCTAATAAATATCCTAACTAGTGACAGTGAAAAGAAACTAGTGTAAGTGTTCAAAATATCAGGTAGTCAATAAGTTTTAAAAGCGACACCTATGGAGCAAATTTTGAAGCTTCATCTGTCATATGAACACACCCTAAATTTCAAGTCTATCTGTCAAGTCGTTCATTGTTCATTAGTTGGTTAAAGTAAACGTGTTTGAGTGTTGTGATTAAACATGGGAAAAATCGAACATCGAGCAATGATAAAATGCTTTGTTCTAAAAGGTTTATCGGCAACTGAAAACCATGCAAAGTTAGTCAAAGTGTTAAATGAGTCTGCTCCCTCATTTCCAACTGTGCGTAGATAGACTCGAATTTAAATGTGGTCGTGTAAGCGTCAATGATGATCCACATTCAGGACGTCGAAACACAAAGCTATTCACATGATGGGTGCCGCATTTGCTAACATCGGAACAAAGACGTACTCGAGAGAAAATTTCTAAACAATATTTGATTGGTTCCACAAAGAATAAAACTGATTTTATGCGCCGATTTGTAACTATGGATAAGCCTTGAGTTTATCAGTATGATTCTAAACTGCGACAGTAAACGGCACAGTGGACTGAGCCCTATTGTTCAGCTCCAAAGCAGCCAAAGTCGTCCAAAAAAATTATGGCATCAGTTTTCTGAGACGCAAAAATTGATTAACTTTAAACCGGTAAAACAATCACAAGAGAGTATTATTCCAACATTTTAGACCAGCTGGATGAGAAAATTCGTGAGAAAAGGCCCGGTTTGTAGAAGAAAAAATCACCTTTCATCATGACAATGCACCTGCTCACAGAGGTGCTTTGGCAACGGAAAAACTAGTCAGATTAAAGTACGAAGTGTTGGAACATCCACCCTATTCGCCAGATCTAGCTCCGTCTGACTTCCATCTGTATGTAAATATAAAAATTGTATTATTTTCCATTATTTTCAATTTTATGAGAAACAGATGGTTTCAGCTATAAATATCTCTACAATTCTTTCCCTGCCTTACTTTTTTTCCTATTAATATTTATCTTACTATTAGTCTTAAGAATATCAACTGCTAGTTTTCGAGTTAAGTTACTTTTTACGTTAAAAAAGTGAAATTCAGTACTTACTTTGGAACGACGTGTTTGCTAGGAAAGTACTAGGTAAATTACATCATTTTTTTTTTATCGTTCACCTCCCCGCGGATTTTACCCTTTTTCCATCTCTTAAGGATATCGGCGGGAATGTCGTAATATCCGTCAACGTTGTTCAAGTGACGAAACATACATTTTTGTATTTTACTGCACCTTTTAGACAACGCAGTAGTGCTGCCTCGAACGTTATCTGGGGGCACGGCAGTGCCCCCGCCAAGTCGAGCAGAAAGCACAGTCGTACCATCCTTTTCTCGAAGCCACTCACGGCACTTTCGACCGCCCTGTAATTTCGTTGTGGGTAATGCTAGAAGCCTGAATTTTCAGTGACCAAGAGGACATACTATATTAGCTATATTCCTAAATTACCTACTATTTATACCTTATAGTTTACGAACTATCGCCAGTCGAAGTTCTTTAAATTTGTCACTGACACACTCACCGATCAATAAAATTCTAAGGTACTTCTAGCAGACACACAAACTTTAAATTTTGAATTTAGTTAGTATTTATCCCATAAAGGAAGGAAAAACTGAAACATCCCGAAATTTCAGTCCCGTTTTCTAAATTGTACAGTCACTTAAGCCAAAAAAGAGAGTCGACCTCGGAATGAGAGATAATAAACTGTAAACTTGCCTGTACCTTTATTTTGGCATTCTAAAAGTTGTCACAAAAGTATCATAAAATCTCGTGTCCGCGTCTTAAGATATTCAAGGTCAAAGGTCACAAAAATAGTTTTTTTTTCGCAAATATCTCGCTTCCTATGGTTTCAATAATATTTGCATCTATTATAAAAATTGTAGATCATAAAGTTCTCTATAAATTTTGTTCTAAACATTTTTTTTATACGCTTAACCGTTTTTAAGATAGAGCGCGGAGAGCGCGCAGCGCTTAGCCATACATAGCATAATGCAAGGTCAACCGTGAGTCCCGGTAAATAATACGTCCTATAAAGTTAATTAATCACTAAAAAATCCATAATTATGAATAATTTGTATTATTTATTAATTAATATATTATATTTAATAATATTTTTCATTTATCAAATATATTCGTTTAATAATACTTACCTACTTCGTGTAATTAAAAAATTGTTAAGTGAAATATGTTAAGTATATTTTAATTATAAAAAAGTATGAAGATGATGCTTCCATGACAGCAGAGCTAGAATAGAATATAGTTATTAAAATAGGAGCAAAAGTCATGTTAAGACGAAATATTGACGTGAGTCTTGGCTTAGACAACGGTTCTATCGGTATGTACAAGGAGTAAAGGTTGATCCTGAAAATACAAATAAAATTTAAAAAATACATATTACATTTAATAATGAACATCTCTACGAGCTTGGTCCAGTCAAAACTAAATTTGAAATTATTAATAGAGCTTATGTTCATCGCGAACAGGTTCCGATACGTATAGCCTATGCTATTACCATACACAAAAGTCAGGGGCTAAGTCTAAACAGTGCACTGTTGGCCATCGGTCCTTCAGTGTTCACATGCGGTCAAGCATACGTGGCACTTTCGAGAGTGACAAGTCTGGGCGGATTACATCTAATTAATGTCGACTTCGGTAGTATCAAAGCTACGGAGTCCACAATCATTGAATATAATCGACTTAGAAGCACTTATCGTCCAGACTTGTCAAAAATTGTTACATTATAGCCTTTGAGAAAAACCAATAGAGACAGGGAGTGGGCTTTAAGAAAATCCATAGCTGACGTACAAGAAATATTACCCGAGAAGAAAAAAAAAAAGAGGACTACCTACAAAAGGAAATGAGATCCCATCAAAAACATAAAATGTAAAAAAATGCCAACGCAACGCAGTTCTTCCACCACAAAAGTTGTGAGATCTCATGTAAAACCAAGTCAGTTATTTTAGTTAGTATCTATGGAAGCACCTATTCAACAACTTTGTCATAAATTGTTATCTGTTTAGTTACCTACCAGCATTTATAGTGACCGTATCAATATTAGACATCTTTATTTCTATAATAAATATAATGACTTGGCAATCGCACGGCAACATAATCACATAAGAATAATCTACTATTTAAAATACTTTATTCTTAAGAGCACTGTTTAGACTTACTTAGCAATCGAAATAGTAGATTATTCTTATGTGATTATATTGCCGTGCGATTGCCAAATCATTACATTTATTATAGAAGTAAAGATGTCTAATATTGATACGGTCACTATAAATGTTGGTAGGTAACTAACTAGATAACAATTTATGACAAAGTTGTTGAACAGGTGCTTCTATAGATACTAACTAAAATCACCGACTTGGTTTTACATGAGATCTCAACTTTTTTGTTGTGGAAGGGCTGCGTTGCGAAACTTGGCATTTTTTTACATTTTATGTTTTTGATAGGACTGCTTTTTTGCTAACAACTACTACCTATGTACGTAGCCAGGCCTTAAACTTAAGCATCAATCTTTTGCACAGTAACCAAGGTACTATGTCACTGAGCCACAGACCGCCACAATCAATAAATTTTTTACCAATTTGGAACTACAAAATATTAAAACTATCATTCTTAGCTATGGTAAAGTCGTTTACAGTTTGTCAAGTAAAAACGTGACAGCTCGTATTCTTGAAAAAAATATGTTTTGAGAACATTTTTTTCCATCAATGTATTTCTTTGGTATGCCAACAACGGTACAATTATCTTAGTAAGTTGTCCAATCACCTCCTGCATCGATAATCGCCTGGCATCTTCGAGGCATGCTGTCGACGAAATTGTCAAAATCTTCAGAGTCGTTCCTCTGAGCTTTTTCTTTACAAAGTATCAAACGTTTTCAGTAGAGTTGACGTCCTGCGATTGTGAGGGCCAGTATCTTATCGTGGGCCCAAACGAGCCGCTTCGCGACGTAATTTTCGCCCAGCAAAGATTTCTTCAACTTGCTTCAGAATTTGACATCATGAGTACTAAAATAGTGTCGAATGATCTCAGAGGACAGATTCAAACCAGATTTTCTTAATTTTGCCACTCTTTGACGCAGCATCAGTTTCGAGTCCCGTGAAAAGAAAGACATGATTCATTTTTCGACTTTCCGAGGACTTTGCCTACCGAGCTACGGTTTGGTAAGTCGTCGACGTTTTTCGTCTCCTTGAAATGATTTTGCCACTTCTTTACAATTGACATAAACTTTTTTATATATTTAGCGGCAGTGGAATGTAACATTTTAGGCCCCTTTGGATGGGAACAAAGAAAGACTGCTCCGAACTGACGCACAAATCAGAGACTCATTTTGAATTTTACGTGATTTCGACAAAAGTTCGTTCTTTTACTTAAATGCGTCGTAAACAAACGTTCCCTCTACCGATTTTTTATTGAATCGCTAAAATCGCATGTACCAAAAATGAATTATCGCGGACACTTTCTTACTTGACAGACTGCATATAAAGATGTTTTCGTTAGTGCCTGTGTGGGTAGAGGTGGAAAAAGTTTCGCTAACTAGTTTTTTTTCCAATAATACCTTAAATTTATAACAACTTATCAATAAATAATTCTCTAAAAAATCTGATATTATATACTGTTTTTTTTTAAATATGCCTTTAAACGTCAATGTTATTGTTTCAGTTGAAATACCAACAAATACTTCAAATAATCAGACATCAATTTAGATGATTATAAAGTTGACAAAGTGATTTACTGTGTTCTTCTCTCGCAAACACGTAGTTCTAAAAGAAATATTGAATTTGACTGTCTCGCAGGAAAGAATGAGTTAATTCCAGCACTAAACTCCATTTATTGAATGATAGGCATTTTAAACTTTTTTTATGATTAATATAAACATAAAAAAGCCAACCAAAAATAAATCTTCTGCTACAGTTAGAAAGAGTTAATAAAAAAGAATATAATTTTTAGATTCCTCTACTTCTAAAATCCTAAAGAGGACGTATAACATGATACATTTCAAACGATTGCGTTAAGAACCCCCTCCCCCTCCATTAATCTCTTATATTGTGGCCCTGATAATATTCCTAGCTTTATTGTGAGGGATTGTGCTCATGATTCGTTGATACCTTGATCCTATATGTATCTTCAACTTGTCTCTGAAAACGAACAGATTTTTTGACATATGGAAGAAGGCCAGAATCATTCTCGTATTTAAAAAGGGTGGCGCAAATGATATATCTGATTATAGACCTGTATCTTTATTACCGATATTCGCCAAAGTCTTTGAGATGTC
Organism: Pachyrhynchus sulphureomaculatus; assembly: GCA_019049505.1. Classification (NCBI taxonomy): domain Eukaryota; kingdom Metazoa; phylum Arthropoda; class Insecta; order Coleoptera; family Curculionidae; genus Pachyrhynchus; species Pachyrhynchus sulphureomaculatus. The sequence goes on along the minus strand of CM032456.1, from coordinate 180,381,581 downwards.
AATGTATTTTTACACAGGTTAAAAGCCTGATTTCTGTAAATCAACATGGTTTTTTTTTTCAGCAAACGCAGTACAATAAGTAATTTGGCTTGCTTTGCTCAATTTACAGGTAATGCTTTGGATAAACAAATGCAAATTGATGCTGTATACAATGATTTCTCGAAGGCCTTCGATAGAGTTGACCATTCCATATTTCTATATAAGCTGGATAGACTGGGTTTTAGCAATAACCTAATTATTTTTTTTCGACTCCTAGTTGTGTAACCTCTTACAGTATATCGAAATTCGTGGCCATATATCCTCAACGTTTAGTGCCCCAAGTGGTGCACCACAGGGTAGCAACCTTGCACCTTTAATTTTTTCACTCTTCATTAACGACATTGGTGGTAACATAACTAGTAATTTTCTTTTGTTTGCTGACGACCTAAAGCTTTTCCACACCATAAGAGAATCTAGTGATTGCCTTTCATTGCAACATGATATGGAGTCACAGCAATGGTGTGACTTGAATAGGCTGCCATCGAATGCCGGTAAGTGCTTCTTTTTGACCTACTCGAATAAATTTAGCCCCATTGACTTCCAGTATAAATTAGATATTGAAGATATTACATGTTGTAACACCTTCTAGAACTCTGGAACCATTTTTGGTCCGAAACTTTCATTTGCCCATCATATTAATGGGATCTGCAGTACTGCAATGAGGACGTTGGGTTTCATAACACGTAATTCTACTGGTTTTCGTAATAGTAAAACATTAAAAACTTTACATTCGAGCTATCTGTTTTCATAACTTGAATATGGTGCAATTATTTGGAATCTAATACTCACTAAGTATATTAGGCAGGTACAGAATGTTCAAAGAAAGTTTGCGAAATTTCTTATATTAAAATATGATGGAGTGTACCCTGATAGGGGTGTCGTTGAGGTCATTATAACTGAACGTTTTCAGCCACCTTTATTAACGAATCGAAGAAATTACCATCTGGTCTGTTTTCTTATAAAATTATGTAAATCTCTTATTAACTCTCCTGACTTATCGTTTCAAGTAAATTTTCACGTTCCTAATAGATTGGTCAGAACCTCTTCGGTTTTCTATTTACCTACTGCATCAACTAATTTTTTCATCAAAACACCACTGTTTCAAGCTATGAGTGTTTTCAACAGTACTTGTAATGACATTGACGTGAACAACCTCTCATTTACGCAATTTGTCAAATGCTTAAAAAATAAATTTTTGCATATACGAGGCTGGTTTGAAAAGTCCGTGCAAAAATAAAAACTACTTATGTGTTTGGGGTAAATCTTTTTTATTTTTCGACATAGTCTCCTTTTAGGCTTATACACTTCGTCCAACGATGTTCTAGTTTGTTGATCCCTTCCGAATAATAGGATTTGTCCAAGTCTGCAAAATATCCATTAGTGTCTGCAATCACCTCCTCGTTTGAATAAAATCTTTGTCCCGCCAGCCATTTCTTCAAATTGGGGAACAAATAGTAGTCCGAGGGAGCCAAGTCTGGAGAATAGGGGGGATGTGAAACGAGTTGGAATCCTATTTCCATTAATTTTGCGACCACAACTGCTGAGGTGTGTACTGGTGCGTTGTCGTGATGGAAAAGGACTTTCTTGTGGGCCAATCGCGGGCGTTTTTCTTGCAGCTCGGTTTTCAAACGGTCCAATAACGATGAATAATATTCACCTGTAATAGTTTTACCCTTTTCCAGATAGTCGATGAGGATTATCCCTTGCGAATCCCAAAAGACAGTCGCCATAACCTTTCCGGCCGAAGGAACGGTCTTCGCCTTTTTTGGTGCAGATTCCCCCTCGGTAACCCATTGTTTAGATTGTTGTGTGGTCTCAGGAGTATAGTAATGTATCCATGTTTCATCCACAGTGACGAAACGACGCTTAAAGTCCTCCGGATTCTTCTGGAACAGCTGCAAACCATCTTTGCAACACTTCACACGATTCCGTTTTTGGTCAAACGTGAGCAATCGCGGCAATCATCTTGCAGATAGCTTTCTCATGTCCAAATGTTTATGCAAAATATTATGTACCCGTTCAGTCGAGATGCCCACAGCACTAGCAATCTCATGCACCTTAACTCTTCTGTCATCCATCACCATATCATGGACTTGATCAATGATTTCTGGAGTCGTAACCTCCACAGGCCGTCCAGAACGTTCAGTGTCACTTGTGCCCATATGGCCAGTCCGAAAATTTTGAAACCACTTATAAACTGTTCTAATCGAAGGTGCAGAGTCACCATAATGTTTATCAAGCTTCTCTTTAGTCTCCTGAGGCGTTTTGCCTTTCATAAAGTAATGTTTAATCACCACACGAAATTCTTTTTCGTCCATTTCTTGAAAATCACTCGACTTCCTTGATTCACACGAATGCCAAACACAAAGAAATAGACCAATATGGCTGAAACTTGGTGTGCGTTCATTCAAGACATGCTACTAACTAAACATGACCTCGATACGCTCCGGTGGTGCCATCTCTCGGACTTTGCACGGACTTTTCAAACCAGCCTCGTATAGGTATTTATTCGATATTTTAATTTTCCAGTTTTATTTAATTATATGTAATCTTAATGTTATTTTTCTCCTTTGTTCTATATTAATACTTTTTTTTTCTATCTCCTTTGTATTATATTATTTACTAGCCGGGCCCGCGGCTCCGCTCGCGTGGACTTAATTCACTACTATCGTTACTGCTTGTTCCTTCTGTTACCCAACGTAATAAAATATCTACCATTATTTCTCCTTATCTCCCAATATTTCTCCTTATTTCCCATTATCTCTACATAATTTCCATTATCTAGGCTTATCTCTGCTCATCTCCCATTATTTCTCCTTATCTCCCATTATTTCTCCTTATCTCCCATTATCTCACCTTATTTCCCATTATCTAGGCTTATCTCGACTTATCTCCCATTATTTCTCCTTATCTCCCATTATTTCTCCTTATCTCCCATTATCTCACCATAACTCCCATTATCTAGACTTATCTCTGCTTATCTCCCATTATCTCTCCTTATCTCCCATTATTTATACTTATGTCCCATTATCTCACCTTATCTCCCATTATCGAGGCTTATCTCGACTTATCTCCCATTATTTCTCTTTATCTCCCATTATCTCACCTTATCTCCCATTATCTAGGCTTATATCGAATTATATAGAACATATGTATAAATTTATAAAAACACGTAAATCGGATAAGTGGTTCTCGAGTGATAAGCGCACTAACGGACAGACAGACAGACAGAGAGACATTGCATTTTATATATATTGTATTCTTTGCTACATGATATTGTTCCATATTTAATGGTTTAGGGAGTGTATTGCAAGAGAACGCGCTAGCGGCAAACTTTTCTCCGACTTAATTCACTATTATCGTCACTGCTTATTCCTTATGTCACCTAATAAAAATATATCCTATAACCTGGCCAGAGAACATACGTATGTTTAAAAAAAAAGCACGTAAATCGGATAAGTAGTTCTCCAGTGATAAGCACACTAACGGACGGACAGACAGACAGACAGACGGACAGAGAGACATTGCATTTTATATATATTATAGATATTCTGTGCTACATAATATTGTTCCATATTTAATGGTTTGAACTGTGTATTGCAAAAGAACGCGCTAGCGGCAAACTTTGTCCGACTTCATTTACTATTATTGTCACTGCTCATTCCTTATGCTACCTATCGTAATAAAATATAGC
>CM032456.1:180357848-180372848 GCA_019049505.1 Pachyrhynchus sulphureomaculatus | reverse complement strand
ACGCCTACATGGAATTTACGCAGTAAAACTCGAAGCTCTCGTAAGGTGATTAAATTGCTAAGTAATCTTCAACATATTAAACTCTCGCTCGTTTAAATAAGGTAGAAATATGCCAAAACGTTGTTTAATAATACCAAAATCGATGTTGAATACTTTTAAGTAATTTCAATATTACTTTTAAACTCATTTAGAAGAGCAGAAAGAAAAATCTGGGCAATTTTTCTTTAAACGTTTATTTACGTGACGCATTTGTTATTAGTGACATGTTCGAAAATGATGTTTTTCAGAACGAGTAGGCAAGTTTCAAGACGGCTCTGCAGAGTTCGATGACCAATAGGAAGTTTAAATAACACAGGCCAATATTTTCAAACCCTGAAATAATACTTTTTCGAAAGTTTTTTGTGCACTGAATCCAAATCCCACCTCTGAATTGTTCCATCACATCAGGCTTTCTAGATATCCTAACCTAACACGTAGGCTGAAAAATTTTTGGTGTAGCTACTTAAAACACTTTTTTTTTTGCAGAATTCGATTTTATTTATCAATATAGTCTTCTTCAAGAGCGATACAATCAGTCCAACGCTTCAACATTTCTATACCTTTCTTGTAGAAGGATTTGTCTTTGCCTTCAAAATAGGCCTCAGTTTCGGCCATAACTTCTACATTGGAGCCAAATCTCTTTCCCGCGAGCATTTTTTTGAGGTCTACAAATAGATAATAGTCGCTTGAGGCCAAATTTGGAAAATACGGTGGATGAGGAAGCAATTTAAACTTCAATTGCCATCGTAACCATTCACTTGTGACAAGGTGCATTGTCTTGATGAAAAAACACTTTTTCTTGTATTCATTTGGGGTCCTTTCTGTGCGATTTCTGCCTTCAAATGCACCAATAACTTTATATAATATTCGCTATTAATGGTTATTTCCTTCTCAGCATAGTCGATGAAAATTATTCCATGCGCATCCCAAAACACAGAGGCCAAAACGTTCCCAACCGACTGTTGTGTCTTTGGTCGCTTCAGGCGGCTTTCACCGGCTGCTGCCCACTCAGCTGACTGCTGATTTGATTCCGGTGTGTAGTGGTGGATCCATGTTTGATCCATTGTCACGTATCGCATGAGAGAATTCTTTTTGTTGCGCTTAAACAAGTCCAAACAGCGCTCAGAATCGTCAATACGTTGTTGTTTTTGGTCCACTGTGAGTAAACGCGGTACCCATTTCGAACATACCTTTCTCATACTCAAATGTTCACACAAAGATATTATTCTTTTTCATTAACTTATACGTACGTATTCCTGAACGTATATTGTAAACACTCACACTCACGAAGGACAAACCAGTAAAATGGTGTCTCCAAGGATGGACTTACTTACTGACAATGCCGATGTGTATAAAGTACAGCAAATAAAAATTGTTTCTCGAATATGGTGCAAAAGGCGATGAACAGATCTCCGGCTAGCAAGCGACAAAATTCTAGTGCTGTCTTAGTTGACGGAGCGCATGCCAACGTACACCCCCGCCAGCACCAAGGAACCTTTTAATTTTCTTGTTCTTTCTTTACCTTTTTTATGTGTTAAAATCTGCATTAATGCGGACAAAATACTTCTTGCTTTGGTAACGAGAATACTGTTTTTATCCATTTTTTATTTATTTATTCATATTGGGCAATTGTATATACATAAGAGTGTATACAAAATGAGAAAAATCTAGTGGTAACACCCAGTTTGGTTTTAGAAACGCAATGGGCACCAGAGAGGGTTTAAACTGCATGCAGTTGCTCACACAGAAACCTTATGACCAAGAAAAGACGTATTTATACCCTTTATACACTACCAACAGGCTTTTGACAGTATAAAACATTAACCTATCATTGAGATTTTGCAACAAATTGGCTGGACACGAAAGATCTCAAAATTATACACAATCTACATTGGAATCAGTCAGCAAAACTGTGTATCAACAACTCATTGTCAACTCAAGAAATACAAATAACAACGGGAATACGCCAGGGATGCGTTTTGTCACTCTTGCTTTTCAATGTGTATGTGGAGCACTGCATGACCAAGATAAAGGTATAAAAGTAAATGGAGTGGCTATAAATGATATCAAACATGCTGATGACACAGCAGTTCTAACAGACAAACTAGAAGACTTACAAGATATACTCAACACTATCAATAGAATAGGCAGTCAATTCGATCTAACAATCAACATCACAAAAACAAAGTTTATGGTCATCAGCAGACAACAACACAGTCAGGCCCAAGTAACAATTGATAATCAATACAGAGGAAGAGTCAACAGATTCAAGTATCTTGGTTGTAATATAAATGATAAACTGGATAATGGTGAAGAAATTAAAATAAGAACAGCAATGGCAAGAACAGCTTTCGTCAAATTCCAAAAGTACCTATGTCGAAGAGAAATACCTCTGTCTGAGACTCCGGTTGGTAAAATGTTATGTATGGCCCATATTACAATACGGAGCTGAAACATGGTCACTCAAAGTAAAGCCAATGACCAGTATTGAAGCGTTCGAGATTTAGATCATCCGTAAATTGCTGAGAGTCTCCTGGGTTGATCACGTAACAAATGAGGAAGTACTGCGAAGAACCGGAACTGAACACAAACTACTGCAAATTATAAAAAATCGCATATTGATTCTAATGGGAAAGATAGAAGGAAGAAGAGGTCCTGGCCGCAAACGACACTCATGGTTGCGTCATATCAGGATGGTGCGAGATCAGGAGTGTGGGAGACATCTTTGTTATGGCGAGAAGGGGAGAGCTTCGCATAATAAATTGAAGCGACAAATGAACGCCTACACGCTGCAAGCTTACGGCACTAGAAGAAGAAGAAGATTGCGCACTAACTTAGGTAAAACTATTTTGTTTAGAAAATTAATTAGAAAGTTTTCGGAACGAATACCCAAAAAAATATTTCATTCAATAGAATGTATAATTTACCTAAATGTCATTTTAATATGCTTATTCTTATGCTGTGTCCTACGTTGGCGACCGCCGCAAGCGACACGACTAAAGCAAATAACACATTAAAACGTGAGAGTTTCATTGTAGAAAAGGGTTCTTTTTTATAGGAAAATCCTTCCTCCCTCCGGCGAAGAAATGCAAAATACCTAAGATAATTTGTCACGAATACATTTTTTTCCATTAGCCAGGAAAGTATAAAAAAATAATAAATCATTATGAATTACTATATTTCAGTAGTTAATATGCAAAGCATTTACTAAAATATATGTTTTAGTTACTATTACAGTCTGTCAAGTAAGAACGTGATCGCTCGTATTTTTGAAAAAATATGTTCCGACAACATTTTTTGCCATACATTGATGCTTTGGTGTGCTAACAATGGCGCAATTAGCTAAGTAAGTTGTCCAATCGCCTCCTGCATCAACAAACGTCTAACATCTTTGAGACATGCTGTCGACGAGATTTTCTGCAATAATCTCCAAGTTTTTCGCGAGACAACTGAGTCAAAGTCCTCAGAGTCTTTTCTCTAAGCTTTCTCTTTACAAGGGACCAATCGTTTTCAATAGGGTTGGCGTCCAGCGATTGTGCGGGCCACTCTAGTATCTGATCGTGGGCCCAAGCGAGCCGCTTCACGACGTAATTTGCGCCCAGCAAAGGTTTCATCAACGTGCTTCGGAATTTTACATCACGAGCACGAAGATGTCATCGAATCGTCTCATGGAACACATTCAAACCCGATTTTCGCAATTTTTCCGCTCCTTGACGCAGGGTCAATTTCTGTTCTCCTAAAAACAAACGCACGACCCGGTTTTTTTTTTTTTGAACTTTCGGGGTAACTTTGCCTACCAAGCCACGTTTTGACATGTCGTCGACTTTTTTGGAATCGGTAAGATGATTTACCCACTTCTTTACAAACGATACCGATTTTTTAATATATTTAGCGGCCGCGGAATGTGTCATTTTAAGCCCCTTTGGATGGGAACAAAGAAAGACGCGCTAACAAGTGACTCATTTTGGATTTTACGTGATTTCGACGAAAGTTTGGAATCAACTGATACTTCTACTAAAATGCATCGTAGATAAAGGTTCCCTCTACAGATTTTTTTGTTGAATCGCTAGAATCGTATCTACCAAAAATGAATTATCGTGGACACGTTCTTACTTAACAGACTAGTATTACAGTTATATTATTTTCTGTCACATTATGTATGGAATTGGTTAATTATTTTGCATGAAGTTCTGTAATTCGCCTGCAGCATTAGAGAATTGGCGCTTTTATTTAATTAATAACACACACATGAATTTTGACTTTGATAAGAGGGTATGAAATTTCGATAGATTTATCGACAGTTAGACGAAAAAAATATATATGGCCTGAAAAAGTTTTTGCTTTTGTATCCAGGAGAACGGTTGAATAGTATTTTAGAAAATCCATAGTTTAAATTTTTATTTATTGATAAATCGAAACAAATATACTATTTATATATGATTTTTTATCAACTTTTACTATCATATCAAATTACAAAATAATGGAAAAAAAGTTTAAAAGTGAACCCTATTACTTTTTCTTTCATGTTCATAAGTACTTTCTCTCACTAAACACCAAATGTAGTCCCCCGTCATATTTTCGTTGTATTGGCCCTGATAACGTTGTTCGAAGTTCATAATATCTTGATGAAAACGTTCTTCTTGTTCTTCTGAGTACGCCTCCATGTTGTTTTCAAATTTATCTAAATGAGCATGCAGCATATGTACTTTTAGAGACATTCTGCAACCCATGGGTTTAAAGTTTTCTAACATGTTTTCAACTATCTCTTGGTAATTTTCAACTTTGTTATTAATATGTGAAATATTCCAGTGAGTAAAAAAATAGTTATTTCTAGATTCAGGCATCGTATTCTTGGAAATTGTACCTGAAAACTCAGTATTTTGCTTGAATTTCCAAAACGATCTCCATTTGAGAAGAAGAAAAGAGACCTAAAAACGTGTTCAATTTAATGTGCTTTCACGAAAATCTATCGCAGAATCTTGTGTATACTAGTTACATATACCCCAATAATTTTCTACTTTTAACGTAATTCGTCGAAAAAATGGAGATACATTTCACATTCGTTGCAACATTGCGATAAGCTGGTTTTCTAAACCTTGTCTCCCAAAGTCGCCTTAAAATCGGATATTTTTACTATCGGCAACAATAGAATTGTGACATATTTATTACAAGCATATGTAGATTTAAATCAAGCGTAGGACTCTTTATTGTCATTTTGAGAAATATCACCGCACAGTGTGTCGCGTAGAACATGCTAGGTGGACAAAATTCATGTTATGATTTCCAGGAAATCTTATTTGCAAAACGTAAACAACACCACCAAATCCCGAATTCCGAGAAAAGGTTGTTTATCAAATTTGCAAGTGGCGAGTCATAAGCGTCAGAAGTCAGGTAATGAGTTTAATGCAGCTCTTTCAATCAATCAGTTGCAATTTAGCGACACTTTCGTGCTCATCTTATAGTGACATATTGTAATATTGTGAAAGTTTTTGTGATGAATATTAATACTGAGGGTAAGTACTATTTTTTAATGTATTTTTTTAATCAGAATCTATTAATTTGAATTTTTAGTATTTTTTTTAAATAGCCTATATATTTTAGCGTGTTTTTTTTTAAAAAAAAAAAACATTGAAAGTTCAGAATATACAGACATTCACCTCTATCCGGGCTAGTTTTTAGATATTACACAGAAATAACTTTATTCTTCGTAAAAATACACATATTGTTTAGCACACTTCAGTACAACATGTTTTTTTTTTTCTTTTTTTCCAGAACACGTTTACTCTATTTCAAGGGTAGCCTTTTTTGAGGAGTGGTTGAAACACACGAAGAATGAAAAAAACTCGCGTGTATATGACTTTCTTTCTTCAAAATTTCACTTTGGTGACATTACTAAAAGCAGCCAAAAAGAAATAAAGTTGAAGATATCCAACTTGTCTAATAAGTTTGGTGCCAAATGGTTGGCTCCAGGAAAGTCGAAGGAGCGTTTTTTAATTAAAAATAAGAATTGGTTGGATGAAGCAGACATACAGTTTACTGCGAGTTCTTTTGCGCCACAACCTTCAACATCAAGTGAGAATGTGACTCCTGCAGGAAGACCTCGCAAAGATTTCGAGGAATCGTCGTTTAAGACGAAGAAACGTCGCGTCGTGGATCTCGTAGAATCCCGAAGTGTCAGTGAATTGGTGACTGCTGCCGAAATTGCTGTGCGTTCAGCAGGGCAAAGGAAAATTGCCAATGTGATTAGAGACATTAGTGAGAGCCCAGATAATATTATTAAGGTAGGTATTATTTGAGTTTATCCTTTTTGTGTCAATAAAACTAAGTAATATGGATTAATTGTTTTATTTTTAATTGACAAATGCAATAAATGATTTTTCATCTGGTTATTATTAAAAATAATAATACAGTGTCTTTCATTTAGTTGCACATTCAAGTTTGTAGAAAAATTCGTGCACATACGCAGAATATTTTGTTTTTGTTATACAATGTTTTGTGCAGCTGGACAAAAAATACAGGTAAGCGAAATGCAGCTAAATGAAAGACACTGTATTATAATTTTTAATTCTAATAACCATACAAAATACCCTTGCCCTTTAGTTCCGTTATCTACCTGCTAAGCTGATGCAATCCTACCGCGATATGCAAGGGTCGCTGTATTACACAAATTTTATCGATATTGAGTACCTGCGGTAAATTGTGAATAAAACCCACATTTATTAACCGATTTTCATGATTAATACCTTATTTTATTTTCCAGATACGCAGCTCTCAGAAAAATATATAATATTTTGTTTTTCTTTTGTTATTGCGCTTTTTTTACCGAAAAAAATAATGAATTTTACACGAAAAAAAATTTTTTTTCTCTCCATTAATTTCTAAATAACTCCAAAACGATAAAAGATAGAATAACATAATATTCAATCAACTTTAATAAAATTTTGTTATGCATTTTTTAATGTTTTATTTATAAAAAATCTGACAAGTTGTTCCCGAGTTATCGTTAAATATGTCTGCGTAGCTGACTAATTTAGGGGAAAAAATTAGCCACGCCCATAAAAAAAACCAACGCGATGAATTTTTTCTTAAAATAACTTAATATGCCTAGAATATACATAAACAATTGAAATAAGTGAAAAAATAATTTTGTCCAGCTAACTTGTACTAGTCGACACACTGTGCACCGGTTTAATTTTAATTCCGATTATATGGAGCTCCATGTAGGGAGTTCAATATTTGTGAGTATGTTTAAAAAATTTTAACGCAATTCACCTGTAAAACTATTTTGATTTGCATTATGCTGTTTTTATGGACTTGTTAGAAATTGATGTAATGCTGTAGGTCCTGACTTAAAAGTTACATTAATGTCTAGAATAACAACACAGTCGGACCAAACCATCCGACTGTGTTGTTAATTTATTAAAGAGGAAATGAGATAGTAATTTTTTACATAACACTGGTGAACTGCAGATACGCCGAAGTAGTAGAAGTCCTGTTACACAGGTCAACGCGAATTTTGACTTTGATAAGAGGGTATGAAATTTCGATAGATTTATCGACTGTTAGACGAAAAAAATATATATGGCCTGAAAAAGTTTGCTTTTGTATCCAGGAGAACGGTTGAACAGTATTTTAGAAAATCCATAGTTTAAATTTGTATTTATTGATAAATCGAAACAAATATATTTATATATGATTTTTATCAACTTTTTACTATCATATCAAATTACAAAATAATGGAAAAAAGTTTAAAAGTGAACCCTATTACTTTTTCTTTCATGTTCATAAGTACTTTCTCTCACTAAACCCCAAATGTAGTCCCCCGTCATATTTTCGTTGTATTGGCCCTGATAACGTTGTTCGAAGTTCATAATATCTTGATGAAAACGTTCTTCTTGTTCTTCTGAGTACGCCTCCATGTTGTTTTCAAATTTATCTAAATGAGCATGCAGCATATGTACTTTTAGAGACATTCTGCAACCCATGGTTTTAAAGTTTTCTAACATGTTTTCAACTAGCTCTTGGTAATTTTCAACTTTGTTATTCCCTAAAAATCCAGAGACCACTGCTCTAAAACTATTCCAACTTTTTTTTTGAGCACTAGTAAGTAATTTTGGAAATTCTTCAATGGCAAAAATTTTTTTAAATTTGTGGACAGACAAAAATTCCAGCTTTAACCTTTGCTTCTGACAACTTTGGAAAAAAGTTTTTTAAAAATATAAAAGCTTCAGATTTTTCATCTAGCTTTTTTACGAATTGTTTCATAAGCCCTAACTTGATGTGTAAAGGCGGCATTAATACATTTTCAGGTTCAGCAATAGGTTCACATTTAACGTTTTGTTTTCCAACACAAAATTCCGTTCTTAGTTGCCATGATCGTTGAACATAGTGTTGAGCATCCGCTCTACTATCCCACAAACAGAGATAACACGGATATTTTGTATATCCACCCTGTAGTCCCATTAAAAATCCTACCATCTTAAAATCTCCAATGAACTGGCACTTATACTCTTGATATTTTAAAGCTTCAAGTAAAATTTTAACACTTTCATAGTTTTCTTTTAAATGTACAGAATGAGCGACTGGAAGAGATGGACATTTATTTCCGTTATGTAATAAAACGGCTTTCAAGCTTTTCGTCGAGCTGTCAAAATAAACGCCATTCACTGGGAACACAGGGCATCCCAATTGCTTCAAGCAAACCTCTTATATCGTTACAATAACAAAGTCCATCTATTTTGGTGAAGAACGTAGCAAATGTCTCATGCCGGCTTCGTTGATCTGTTATTTTCACATCAATAAGCAAATTCCATTGCTTCAAACGAGAACTTAAAAGCTCTGCCTTACTCTTCGGCAAATTCAAATCTCTTATAAAGTCATTAAAGTCTTCTGAGGTAAGAAAATGAGGTTTCGGTGGTTCTTGTGACAGTACAAATTCTTCATCTTCAATATTTTTATTTGAACTCTGAGATGAGCTTGACTGAGACAATTTTTTAGGAGGTTCAAGTACTGGAAGTTGTGGGCTATGTGAGATTGGAGCAGAAGATGAAGCAAGGTCAGGATATTCGATAGGTTTCGCATTTTTGCCTCTACGTCTTTTAGCTGGATTTACTACGCAAAAATAACAGTCATTAACGTGATCTCTTGGCTCTCGCCAAATTCTCGGTACTGCGAATTTCATACTCCGTTTCTCACCTCGATACCAACCTGAAATAAAGATAAAAATAAACATATTTATATTTTTTTTTACTAAAAATTGTTTACCTTCTAAACATCTTTTGCAATTACTACAAGTAACATGTGGAGCCCAGGGCTTGTTTATATTCCGAACAGGGCAGTTGAAATAGGCTTTGTAGGCTTCACAAAGCTTTTCACATGCGTTTAAATAAAATTTTATATCTCGCACTTTAATAAATATACCACATATATAACAAAATGCATTAGCATCATATTTACACTTTCTCGACGACATTTTAACCTCTTTAATTCTTCTACAAAACAGTCAATTGTTGTTTTTCACTTAAGTGACATCTGTAGATACTGTGTGAAAGTTACGACCCGTTTATTTTTTCGCGGTAGTTTTAATTATCTTCTTCTTCATGTGCCATATCCGGTCGCCCGGACGTTGGCGATCACTATGGAGAGTGCTTGTCTGTCTTCGGCCAATCTAAAAAGATCTCCAGCGCTTTGGATTCCTGTCCACTCTCTGATGTTCTTTAGCCAGGACATTTGTTTTCTACCAACTCCGCGCCTTCCCTCAATTTTTCCTTTCATGATGAGCTGGAGAAGACCGTACTTTTCTCCACGTAGTATATGTCCGAGATAAGCAATTTTGCGATACTTTATAGTATTGATCAACAGTCTTTCAGAGTTTGCTCTACGCAAGACTTCCTCATTTGTCAGCAAGTCAGTCCACGGTATTCGAAGCATTCTACGGTGGATCCACATTTCAAAAGCTTCCAGTCGGTTCAATGTGCTTATTTTTATGGTCCAGCACTCCACTCCATACAACAACCCTGACCAGATATAACATTTGGCCATCCGTTGCCTCAGTTTGAGGTTCAAATTGTCATTGCATAGAAGAGTGCTTATTTTTCTGAAAGTTGTACGAGCTGTTTCAATTCTGCATCTTATCTCTATGTCGGGATCCAAGTCATCTGTTATTATACTTCCAAGATATTTAAATTTATGAATCCGCTCTATCGGTGAGTTGTTGAGTGTCAGCTTCGCATCATCATATTGGCTTCGACTAAACACCATAAACTTGGTTTTGCCAACGTTGATATTTAGGCCCAGACCCCGTCCAGCCTCATCAATTCTGTTTACCATAGTTTGCAGACCGTCCAGTCTATCGCACATAATGAGGGTGTCATCAGCATATCTTATTGTGCTCAGCACAACCCCATTAACCTTAACACCCAGCTCCACATCCTCTAATGCTTCCCTGAAAATCCTGTCCGAGTAGAGGTTGAACAAGAGTAGAGACAGGACACAGCCCTGTCAGAGTTATACCAGAACTATTTAATATTTCTACGATAACTCAAAAAAATGTATTATAATCATAACTACCACAAAAGCAAACTTTATATGGAATATGGGTACTTTTCCTTTATTTTAGAACATAATGAATAGAAAAATCATAAAATAAATTTTAGGACAAAAACAAAAAATTTTTTTGTAGAGTTGTGCAATCAGTCCCTTTGATATCATCATTTTTTTTCGGTAACTAAAGTGTTACAATTAACAATAAATGTCAGCAAATTCAAGCAATTTGTACTTCGCATAATTAAAGTAAAAAAATCATTAACAACGAAAAAGTTTAATAGCGAATTTAATTGGATAAAGAACGTAATTATCTTTGTAAAGTGTTAAATTAAATGGTTAAAGCTTAAAGCAGCTTTAGAAAATTACAGACAAAAGACAGTGTTTAACTTTTGTTGGTCGTTTTATTTTATATTATAATTTTTTAATTAAATAAATTCTGTTTTATATTAATCACGAAAAGAGTACATATTTACTAAAAGAGAAACATTGAAAGAAATTTTCATAAAATATTTCTACAATCTGATTACAAGTGTCTTGTGCACCAAATAGATTTTGCCGCTGATAAGCAAAAGTAGGCCTCATATACAGAAAAAATAATTTAAAAAAAGTGCCCTAGCTTATATAATAATCATCTAACGTACTCTCTGAAAACCTAAAAGTATATATAAGATCGACATTGCAATACGTTGTACCAGTTGGGAATCCATATCTCGTGGGTAATGTTCCTGCACTTGAACGGAAGATTATTTCCTCTTGAAATATGCGAGTTACCTGAAACTTACCACCTTACCAAAAAGAGGACTTCGGGGTGACCTTATAGAAACTTTTAAAGTCTTAAATATTAGCCTGCGAATTTAATATATTTTAAAGCTAGTTCCAGAACACTTTATAAGGTGTACAGCCGGAGTATATTTTCTAATAGATATATGTATGCAATTTACTTCCATATGCGGTGCAGTCCTCATTTAACGCATTTAAAAATGCCTATAATGGTTATTATGCTTATAAACTATAGTATTTTGCGTTTTGTAAACTTTATTCTGATTTTAGGGTCGTTCAATTTTCCATCTATTCTAACCATAGTTAATGGCGTTACCGCCAATAGTGTTGGAACAATAGTAATAATAATAATAAAATAACAGAATATTAATAAACATCGGGGTCAGATCAACTATATATATATATATATATATATATATATATATATATATATATATATATATATATATATATATATATATATATATATATATATATGTATATATATATATATATATATATATATATATATATATATATATATATATATATATATATATATATATATATGAATACCGAAGTAAAACAATAGATGTTTTTAGAATTCCACTATATTTATAAACCGTAACAATTGTTTCGACATACAATGTCTTCATCAGACGGATGATAACTTTAAACTAATTTTAAATTAGAACATATTAGCCCATATATACCTTTAGGAGTAGTAAATTACAAGATTAAATTATAAAAATAATAAACACTTAATATTATTGTACAAAAGAAGTGGGTAATACCTGTCATTTGTGGGTTTTCACACAATTAAAATAAAGATAACAATAAATAAGTTGTACCATACTTAAATGATGGATTAATAATGGGTTATTCCGGATAAAGGTTTAATAATGGGGAATTGTTTGTTTCTATTTGTTGATTTAAGAGGAGATTTGAATTTTTGTATTTGTTTATTTCTAAGCTTTCTAAGTAATTTAATTTTTTGGATTTTTTGTCATAATGAAGTATTTTGAAATTATCGTCAAAGACGTGATTTGTTGAAATTAAATGTTCTGCATAATGGGATATGATATTTTGTTTGGTATAGCTTCTTTTGTGTTCGTTGATTCTTTTTTGAAAAGATCTGCCTGTTTGGCCTATGTAAAATTTTGGACAAGAACCACAATTGAGTTTATAAATTCCCGATTTTGCTTTTTTGTTACTTTTATTTTTATTATTTTTTATTATGTTAGAGAGTTTATTATTAGTTCTGAAAGCAATATTTAGACCTATTTTAGTTAATTCTTTAGAAATAAACTGTGTAATTTGTCCGGTGTAAGTGATAGTTTTATAACTTTCTTTATTCTTTTTTGGTTTAGGATATAACTTGTTGATTGCTAGTTGATATGTTTTTTTTATTAATCATTCTGTCTAAGATATCTGGTTGGTATCCATTGTTAACCGCTATTTGTTTTATTATATTCATTTCTATAGAATAATTCTCTTCTGACATAGGTACATGTAAAAGTCGATGGATGAATGAATTAAAAGCTGCCATTTTGTGTGAATATGGATGATTTGAGTTATTATGTATTACTGTATCTGTATGTGATGGTTTATGGTAAATTGAAAAATTGTGTTTATTATTAATATTTTTAATTGTTAAATCTAAGAAGTTAATTGTTTTTTCTTGTTCAATTTCTATGGTAAATTTAATATTGGAATGGATAGTATTAATATGGTTGAGAAATTGTTGTAGTTGTCTATCTGTTCCAGAAAAACAAACTAATATATCGTCTACATACCTATGCCAGTATAGAAAATATTTACTAATTGGGTGTTTGAGAATTATGGATTCTAAATTATCCATGAAAATTTCGGCTAACAATGGACTTAACGGATTCCCCATTATTAAACCTTCCTTAGCCATATAAAATATGTCATTAAATTCAAAGTAATTTTGATCTAAACAAACTAATAGACAATCTAGGATTTCTTGTTTGATTATTATATTAATTCTATTTTTAGTGAGTAGACCTTCTACTAAACTTATTACTTCATTAGGTGGTATACTTGGAAATAAATTTTGGACGTCAAAAGATATAAGTTTAGCGTTTTTTGGAATCTGTAAGTGTTGAATTTTATTGATAAGTTCGTAAGAATTAAGAATACTGTGTTGTGCTTGAAAGTTGCAATATTTTTGTATGATGTCTATTAGTTTGTTTGATAATTTAACAGAAGGAGCAGTAACAAAAGATACAACCGGTCTAATAGGGAAATTATTCTTATGGAGTTTAATTAGTGAATATAATTTAGGGGCCTGCGGATTCATTAGTATTAAATTTCTTTTTCGAAATCATTAAAAATTGAAAGGTCTTTAATAACATTTTTGGTAAGTTTTTGAAATGTTCTGTCCCCCATTATGCAGAACATTTAATTTCAACAAATCACGTCTTTGACGATAATTTCAAAATACTTCATTATGACAAAAAATCCAAAAAATTAAATTACTTAGAAAGCTTAGAAATAAACAAATACAAAAATTCAAATCTCCTCTTAAATCAACAAATAGAAACAAACAATTCCCCATTATTAAACCTTTATCCGGAATAACCCATTATTAATCCATCATTTAAGTATGGTACAACTTATTTATTGTTATCTTTATTTTAATTGTGTGAAAACCCACAAATGACAGGTATTACCCACTTCTTTTGTACAATAATATTAAGTGTTTATTATTTTTATAATTTAATCTTGTAATTTACTACTCCTAAAGGTATATATGGGCTAATATGTTCTAATTTAAAATTAGTTTAAAGTTATCATCCGTCTGATGAAGACATTGTATGTCGAAACAATTGTTACGGTTTATAAATATAGTGGAATTCTAAAAACATCTATTGTTTTACTTCGGTATTCATTTACAATGAATTTGCATCAAGTAACGGCTACCTCAGTGAATAATATATATATATATATATATATATATATATATATATATATATATATATATATATATATATATATATATATATATATATATATATATATATATATATATATATATATATATATATATACATATATATATATATATATATATATATATATATATATATATATATATATATATATATATATATATATATATATATATATATATATATATATATATATATATATATATATATATATATATATATATATATATATATATATATATATCTATATAATAGTCCCAGTATTCCGTGTACATAGAGTTACGGTGGATTGTCTCTATTCTGTGCTAGATGGAGCCATCTACTGCCTGCTATCAACCTGATAACATCATCATCTTTTCATTGGTCTTCCGACACTTCGTCTGCTCTCCCAAGGTCTCCATTTAAGTAATTTTGTTGTCCATCTACCATCATTCGTTCTAGCCATATGCCCCGCCTCTTGCCACTTTAATTTTGCCACTCTTTCACTGATGTTGTTCGTCTGATATCCTCGCTTTTAATGTGTTCTCGTAAACTAACACCTAACATATATCTTTCCATTGCCCGTTGAGTATATTGGAGTCGACGAAGACTATTTTTTGTAATGGTCATGGTTTCCAGCCCACACGTACTTACTGGAAATATGCAGCTCTCGTACACTTTTCTTTTTAAGGTCATGGCGATA
>CM032456.1:180133612-180357748 GCA_019049505.1 Pachyrhynchus sulphureomaculatus | reverse complement strand
AATCGCATTAACAATTTTGTGAACGATTCTGTTTCGGTAATGATGTTTTATGTTTTTTATAATACCCTGGTCCATAGGTTGCAATTTGGAGGTCATGTTTGGTGGAAAAAAGATCAATTCAATATTCCTTAATTTTTTTCTTACAGTAAACTGGATGTGCAGGACAATTGTCTATAAACATCACAATCTTTCGCTTTTGGCTTTTCATTTTCGTGTCCAGTTCTTTGATCCATCTTTCGAAAATCTCAGATGTTATCCATGCGTTTTTATTATTAGCGTAATCTAACTCCAGAGATTTAAACTCCTTTTAAACAACGGGGATTTTTGCTTTTACCTATGAGCAGTAATTTCAGTTTTTTGAGCCATCTATGTTTGCTCCAACCATAAGTGTCACCCTTTCTTTACTTGTTTTAACACCAAAACATTTATCACTTTAAAAGCAAAAGTTTTATTTTGGCAAACATTTAAAAAATAAACCGGTTTCATCACAATTGAAAACGTCTTTTGGCTTGTACTTTTTCAATGCACTTTTTAAAACAGTTTCAGTCCAAATGTCACAGTCCTCCTGACTAACGCTTGCACTCTCGCCAGACACCGTCTTGAAAACAATTGATGCTAATGTTAGATAAAAATGGGAAAACCCGAAATGGCCAAGATCTCAAAAAATGCATAAAAATTTATACATAAAATTCCGGTAAAAATTTTATTATATAGAGTGTTACTATTTTACAGATTCACTGTATGCAGGGCTTTTTACATGAAATTTCATTAAAATATTCTAGGTCTTGAAAAAATTGCACTAAAAAGAGTTTTTCACTATATAGAGTTTCACTATAAACAGTGTCGACTGTATATGGTATATAAAAAACAAAAATTTCAAGGTCATCAGTTTTCAGTAAAGATTGGAAACAAACCTTGTTGAAAACTCATTTGGGGTGCGTTTTGTGAAGTCACTGATCATTTTATACCACCGTAACAAAATTTTTTATTTTAAAAGCAATTAACGTACGGAACACCAATTGTGCAAGTTCAACTTGCACTTGACCGGTTATTTTTTATTAGTATTCAATGCTTTAAAAGTGTTTTCTCCCGAAAACAGTTAACAATTTAAACAACATGCAAATGATCTGTTTTTAAAATTTTTATCAAAATCTAAATTAGTCGATGTCTATATTTAAAAATTCTTTTCTTAGCTTTCCAAATCCAATCATGTTAATAAATCATTTAACAAGAGAAAAACTACATTGAAAGAATGCTGTTTAATTTAAAATCACAGTATATTTAAAGCTTAAAACTACTTATATTTTATTTAGCAACTACTTTTTGCACCCAATCAATATTATACTTATTAGGTTTCTAGTTTTTAGCTTAAAAGCTACAAACATTGTTATACTTCGAAAATTATTAATTTCTTTGTTTCAAAAGTTACTTCGAAAGCACGCACATTAGATTAAATTTATATTTTAATGCTCACTTATAAGACTGTATCGACCCATAATTTTTTTAACATCCGAAGCTTATAATAACATTGAATACTTCTGCAATTTTACTAAATAAACAATACGATGTTGTCTTCCTTGCCCCTTTCTGTAAACATTTCTCTCATAAGCAATTTCTTCCTCCATAGTTTTTTTCGTCGTTACTTCTTAAATACCCTCATTCCAAGACTGGCCCGGTTATCCTCAATTACGTCCACTCATTTTATCTATGAGGGTTTGTGTCGTTTTCAACATTTTTTTTAAATGTCTTCATTTCATACTATTTGTGTTCTTAACACTCCAGCATTTCTCAAATATAGTCAACAACTTTTTTTGTTTTTGAATTATTGGCCTTATTTTTTATCTTCTTATACTATACCATTTCTGTCAATAGTACTTACAAAATACTTCCTCTTGTTCTTCTCTGCCCTATCCGGTCCGGATGTTGGCTATCATCATGGAGATACGGGCTTTATTGACAGCTCTTCTAAGAAGCTCTGTAGAATTGAGTGTAAACCTTTTTTTTTTAGGTTAGCCAGCCAAGAATTCGTTCTTCTACCGGGACCTATCTTACTGTCAACTGGATACTTAGCGGTAGTAGTCGGTATTTTGCACGATTTCTCTTTATATGTCCCAAATATTCAAGCTTTCTCTATTTGATAATATAAACTTCTTTGTTAGTGACATGGTCGAGCCATGGTATTCAGAGTATTCGTCTATATAACCACATTTCGATCCTTTTTTTCATTATAACCGTTAGAGTCCAAGCTTCCACACCATACAGGAGATTTGAGAATAAGATTCATCTCTTGAGACTTAGATTAAGTTCCTGGGAACAGAAGAGATGTCTCATTTTTAGAAATGTAGTTTTGACTTTTCCAATTCTGATTCTTATTTCCCTGGAATAATCCTAGCTGTCATTAAGAATGCATCCCAGATACTGATATGTGGCTACTTTCTCGATAAGTTGGTTGTTTAGTACCGAAAATTAAGGCGTCCATGATGTGTTGCATATTGACATGTACTTCATTTTTTTAATATTGAGGTCCAGACCGTATTCCAGGCTTATCTTATGGATGTTACTCAGAAGTTCTTGAAAATCTTCTAGGGAATCGCCGAAGAGAACAGTATCATCAGTGTATCAAATGTTATTAATAATTTTGCAGCGCTAGTGTCCTCGAGAGCTCTTCCCGAATATGTGTTCTGAGTATACACTGAACATTAAAGGTTGAACAGTATAGGTGAATGTACAAAATACTTAAATTTAGATATCTGTACGTAACAATCTTCATCCAATATAACTTCAAATTTGGATCTCTGCGTACTAATATGAAGCTAAGTTTCAATTATATTTTTTTTAAGAAAAGGTTTAATACAGATAACTTTAGAAACGCTGAAAAGAAAAATAGTTAGTGATAACTTTATACAGACAGGAGCCAATATTACGAGAACAACTTCGACAGTAGAAAAATAAAATTAAACTCATATTTTTCACCAACTGGATACATGTACACTATATATAGCAATTTTTTAAAATTGAATTTTTAACAATAACCCGAAGAAATAAACGGAAAATACGTATTGCCAAAAGAGACACATTTCACTAAATTCTAAAAATGTTTATTATCGATCATCTTTATCCTAAATATCCTCCTTTGTATCTTTTGTAAGCTTGATTTAAAAACTGCTACTGTAAAAAACGTTATTTAAAAAAAAAACGAGATATATTTTCAAAATCTTATAAATTTTAATTTAATTATCATATTTGTTGTCATTATTGTTACACAACTCACTTAGCCCATTTTACCTAGATGTTTTTGAGAGTAGTAGCCTAACAATTCGTAAATGATTTACGTCTATTAATAATTCATTAAGTTTTAGAACTTTAATGCAACTCGATTCGAAAACTTGCAGTAACTAGGGGCCGGAATTTTCTACACAGCTTTTTTACCTCTTTTTGAAGAACAAAACAGTGCGTTTCCGTATAACTTCTCGGGTGAAACTTATCGCATCTATTGTTTTTCCTTTAATAAAAAAAAGAAATAGGAAAAACGACAATTTAATTGAATTGTCAATTAACAAACTTTAAAAGTTTGTTAATTGACTGAAGTGAGACTTACCGTGTTAACAAAAAACGCATGAAATACTTGCTTGAAATAAGTCGCAATAACTAGTTTTTTTTCCAGCTAGTCGCTTCTTTTGAACAAATATATCGCTAATGTTTTAAAAGTATTTGTAAACAATGTTTTTAGAAGAAAGATAAATCTAGAATTTTGTTGGAGTGACGAAGGGAAATTAAATAAAAGCAAGAAACTCTAACTAAAATAGAAAAAATACACCATCGGAGAAAAAAAGACAAGTAAAGATCGAAAAATAAAATAAAATTTAAGTCACGTACAACGGTACAAAGATTTTCTGAAAGGAAAAAACACTTAAATTAGACAAAAAAAAACTTTATCAGTAATGATTATGATACAAAAGGGCGAGTGACGTTCTTTTAATGCCTTCTGTGATTTTTCTTAATACAAAAATGAAGAAAAGAATAAAAAAAAATGACGAAAAAAAAAAACAACTTTGCATGTATGTCATCATATACGTGGTGGTGAAATTTGATACAAAAATAAACAATAAATATATTGTACGAATTGTTAAAAAATAATGTTCTATAAATTCTATGAAAAAAAAAGTAAAGGAATTAAATCTGTTTTTACCCATCCATTTCCGATATTACTATAACTGATGTTCATATTATTATACTGAAGTTAACTAAGTTCACTAGAACTTGAACAACTTCTAGAACAACTTAAGCACTATTTCTTTAATATATTCTTAACTAAATTTATCTTTTCATAAAAAGAACGATAGTGTTCATAACTGCCCCACCCATGAGCCACATTTATATGTGATAACATTTTTAATTTTTCTGTTAGGAATGAGAATTTTTTCATTTTACTGTTACTAAGATGTTAATTATGAGCTTAATAAGTTTGTAGTATATATTTTTGAAATTACGATTCTCAGCACTTTGTAAATATTATTTCATTTTTTAGTGTTCCGTACGGAACCCTTATAAGAGCACTTCGGTGTCTGTCCGTCTGTCTGTTCGCTTGTCTGTCCGTCTGTCTGTCCGTCTGTCTGTCCGTCTGTCTGTCCGTCTGTCCGTCTATCACACCCGATTTTCTCCGAAACTATTTGACATAGAAAGTTGAGAATTGATGGCCTCATCAGAGCCGTGTAGTTTTGAAAGTTAAATTTTGACTTAAGGGGTTAGTTTTGGAGGGTGAAATCGGAAGTGAAAAAATTTTTTTTTTCCAGGTGATCGAGTGGGGTGTCAAATATATAGTATTTGATATTATATATTGATTAATATCAAATATGCGCATACTTTTCTTTGTATTATTTTTTAAAAATCGTGAAAAATCCTGTCCCTCCCCCTCATCTTACTTACTTACTTAATTCTTATGCCTTTCTACCCCTTGAAGAGTGTAAGGCCCGTGGAGTTGAGTTATTCTATATCTGTCTTTTCCATATTTCCTTCTATATCCTTCCATCCTTTCTAAATTGCCGATTGCCGCTTTTGTTTCTTCTGTATTAGTTTCTTCTGTTTGTATGAGTTCTGTATCTTGTTCCGGTATTATGTCTCTATGTTGATTTTTGTATGTTTTTCCTTCTGATTTTTTTGTATCCATTTCCTTTCCTTTCTGTTTCAGTGATTCCTACATAGCGCATTTGTTGTTCTTCTGTCAGTTTATCCTCTTTTCCGTTTATATCCCTTTTATTCCGTGTTCTCAATCCTAAAACTCGATAATTATTTCCCATTTCTTTCTTCCTAGCTATTTCTTTAATTATCTTCTTATTTGTATTCATTTTACTAGTCCTCTCTTCCGTATCCTTTATCTTTGCCAGGGTTGTCGGCAATCTACCTATCTCTCTCCTTTTTCTCAGTTTTTTCACTTGGTCGTAGTATTCTTTGTTTGTTCTTTAAATTTTTCTTGCTCAATGTCCCATTTATATTCTCTTTCCTTCGATTACGATTTTTTGATGTCCTATTTTCACCCTTTTTCCATTCTTTCTCTCGTTCTCTGCTATATGCTTCAATTTATTTTGAATTTCCCGTTCATCTTTTGTTAAATCGTTGTTTATTTGAACTCTGTCCCTTAGGTTTCTTAGTGTGTTTTTATTTTTCACTACAACTTCATTATCTCCCGTGTTTCCAAGTTCTATCTTGTATATAGTCGCTCCTATTTTTATCACATCTTTAATCTGTACTTTTGTGTCCATACTCCTCTCCATAAAATGTGCTACACCCACTTTCAGATCTGGTTGGCTATCCGCTTCAAATCTTATTCCCGATATTACAATATTATTCCTTACGTTGTCTTTTTCCAGTCTACTCATCTTCAAATCTATACTTCTCATGTTTTCTCTAATTATCTTATTTTCCTCTTTCAATACTTCATTCACCTTTCTTAGTTCCTTTAACTCTTGTTGGTATCTCGTCTGATCTTGTTTTATATCCTTTATATCTGATATTAGCTCTCTGATCATTTCTATCAAATTGTCTATCTTATCTACTCTTTCGTTTTTCTCTTTTCTGTGGTGTTCCTATCAGCTTTTTCCTCTTCTTGAATAATCCCATTGGCTCTTCTTTTTCTTCGACTCTTCCTCTTTTCAAGTATCCTGAGTTATAATCATGCTATCTATTGTTCTTTCTGTTATAAAAACTTTAGGTTTGCTCCTCGTATATTCCATTTTCAATCACGGAAGAAAAAGAAAAAAATTGTTGTTTATATTTCTTATCACCGTAAACAGTAAAATGATCAAGGTCGTCGCTTATCGTTTCTTTAGCTTCATACAATTTCACAAAATTATTCTCATAAATCTCCAAATTTTTTTACTTATATATTATATAATTAAATAGATCGAAACACTACCGTAATAATGTTCGTTAACGAGTTGACTGTTGCCGGGCGCTCGATTCACGTGTACACACATCGCGATCCAAAACTCAACTCCCCCTTTATCTCGAAAAGTACTGATCAAAAAATTTTTAAAAAATTCTGGAATATTTTCCACGGAGTGTAGATTGAACGAAAATTATCACGAGTGCATTATCTTTAATAATTTATCTGATATATAAAAAAAAACAAAAATTTCAAGGTCATCAGTTTTCATTAAAGATCGGAAACAAACTTTGTTAAAAACTCATTTGAGATGTGTTTTCTGAAGTCACTAATCATCTTATACCTTCATTACAATTTTTTTATTTTAGAAGCAATCAACGTACGGAACACGCACTTGACCGGTTTTTTTGTTCATAATCGCCCGCTTTTTTCAGAAGGATAAGAAGAAATTTTAAGAATTTTAAATTTCTTGAATTTTGTGTTACCTAACAGTACATTTAAAAAAAAAGCTACAATAAAATCTTTAAAAGCTCTTCGTTTTAACAGTATTTTACTCTGTAGTTTAAAATATTTAAATATTTAGTTTTTTCCAAGTAACTTTTTGTCCATATTCTGCATAATTTTGACACTTTTAGTTGCATTATTGCTCAGAAATCCAAGGTAACTTCGATCCGAAGACTAATATTAACCTTTTTTTAATCGAGAACATGACACCAATTTGATTAATTTTCGTTGAAACATTTTCTTTCATTACAACCTTAAATTCGCTATCCTTCAGTCATTTCAAATCACTAGAAATGTTATATTTTGAGAACAAAATAACACGTTGTCATGAAAATTCCGAATTTTTGCAAAATTTGACAATTTGTATGTCAGTAAAAATGAATTTTATTTTTGAGAAATTTACCATCTTAACTAATCAACGTAAACTAACTGAAATTAACCAGAATTAATTGCGACTCTCTCCAGGACTCTCCAGAACTAACTGGAAGTAATCCAAATTGACCTGAACTAACATGTCAATTTTTAATAGCTTGTAGCGAACTGATCATTGATGAGTTCAAAGCAAAATGTTTATTTTAGGTACAGAATAACATATGAAATTAATGGTGCTTACGCCCTATGTCAAATAGAATTGGTGCTATGTTCCAGATAGATTCAGGCTTATAAAAGGGACACTTTCAAAATTTCAGTCGGCTGAAAATACCCTGAATAAAACACATACCAGTCATCAGGCTATAGAGCATTAACTGAGACAACGAAAACGTTCACAGATTGTTAAATTTCTCGTGTAATCGAGTTCAGTTATATGTTTTTTTACGGTAGCAATTTTAGTAAGTTAATGCTAAACTATATCTTTTATTATCGTAGTTGCTTTTAAAGTTGCAAACTGTAACTTTATTTTTTCATATTTGGACTGCCATATGTTATACGTATATTTTATTATTACAGATACAAGTTGCTAATAATATGTAACACAAGAAAACAGTTTCGATACTACAAAAATAATATACCAAACCAAATACTTCAGAAATACATAAAACACAAGCCCAAATATACTATCCATTCTTTTTAAATTATATTTTTTATTTCTTTGCACGTAGCTAGTAGGTTTTGTTATTTTAATAATTTTAATAAACGTGTTTTGTTTTTGTTGCTTGTTTTTAATCGTTTACTATTTTTCCTGCTCTCATTGGTAAGTATTATTTTAAGTTTGTTTATAGATTAAATTTGATACATTAATATCCCCAGTATAATTTTAAGAATTTGTACTCTACATATATTTAGAAATGGTGTTAAATTCTTTAGAACAGGGTGCTCAAACTTGAACTGCTGGCGATCTACCTCAATATTGTTAGACTACGATCGATCGACTCTGAAAGGCTGCAAGTAAGTGTGATGCAGGATTGTCGTCTAGGTAGGGTGTATCGTGGCATAGATATTAGTTTTCCGCACAATATGCATTTTTTTTAGTCAAGGTAAGTGTAGGTCTGCTCTAAAATGTCAATGAAAAAACTCATAATTATTCAAAATTGCGAGTTTATTGGTTCTTACAAAAACAAACCAGTTCTAGTGTCTAAACTTAACTAAAGAGTGACTTTGGATGTTGAGACGTGGCACTGCATGTCCTCAGCATACTTTTCATAAGATGGTACGTAATTACCGAGTGCTAATCGCAAGCATGATGACATATGTTCGTCAGTTAGTCGATTGCGATATTTTGACTTAATTATCTTCATTTCAGAAAATGCAGACTCGCACAAGTAAGTTAACTCAAACATTGCCGTCAGTTGAAGGGCGATTTGCCTTAGATTCGAATATTTATCTTCAGATATAAAAACACCAGAATTTTGTATCAGATGCTGTGGCTTTGAGATGTATATCTGATATAATCTGCACTAACTCATTTTCAACAGAACATGAGTCCATGTTAAACTGACTTGCTATTTCAGTAGCTAATTCCTCAATGTTTTTACACGAAAAAGGATAACTCATAAATGATGCGATATTTGCCAATTTACTGAAATCATAAAAACGTATTTCGAATTGGCCCAAAATATTTGATAATTCTGCCTCATAAATACCATAATTCAACTGAGGAATCCTTGCTTTCAAAGACGGAAAATTTTTCAGATCCTTTCTTTTCAGTTGATTTATCATAAGTTGCAATTTACTTTTGAATGCGTTTATTGCACTAATCATTTCAATAATAGTTTTTCCTTTACCTTGAAGCTCCAAATCAATGGTGTTTAGATGCATTGTGATGTCTGTCAAAAATGCCAAATCAGTCAGCCATTTTCCGTTTTTCAGCATCTGAGTGTCATCACCTCTTTCGTCCAGAAAAGCTGTTATTTCGGGCAATAATTCTTGAAACCTTTCTAGGAATTTTCCGCGACTCAACCACCTGACGTCCGTGTGGAGAACTAAATCAGTGTGTTCAGCTGACTCACTATCTTCCAACTGCAATTTAAAGAGCCGTCGTTGCAAGCTACGTGCACGGATAGAGTTCACAATTTTTATTGCAATGCCCATAATCTCCTCCATCTTTAGAACTTTTGAACACAAAACTTGTTGATGTATAATGCAATGGAAGGAGAAAAATGAAGGGAAATCATCATTAGCTCGACAGAATGCCACAAAACCGTTTTCGTTTCCAGTCATTGCTAGTGCTCCATCGGTTGTAATGCACACTAGTTTATATATTGGTAGCTTGTAGTTTGTTACAAAATTGAAGAAAACGTCATATATATCTTCGCCACGGGTCTTTCCTTTCAGAGGAATCATTGTCAAAAACTCTTCCTTAGCCGACATGTCATTGAATACCATTCGAATAAAAATACACAGCTGGGCAGTGTCTGTCATATCGGTGGATTCGTCGAACTGTAAAGAAAAGTACGTACATTCCATGATATCATGTTTTAGTTTATCTGCCATGTCCTAACTCATGACTTCAACACGCCTTGTGACAGTCGGACGAGATAACTAAAGTTCTCTAATAGCAGACATAATCTGTGTTTTATTTTTAAAATCTCCAAATAAAGTCTCACCCGCTTCAATAAATGCTTCCTTCACAACCAATCCATCATCAAATGGTTTCTTGTGTTTCGCCAATATATGAGATATTTTAAATGACGCGATCGTTGCAGCTTTTGATTGTTTGGCTGGTCTTGTGAACATGGTTTGTTCTTTTTTCAAACAAGTTATCAAATCACGTACTTTTCGTTTTCTTAATTCACTTTGTGACGGAAAATCCTTTTCATAGTTTTTATGAACCGTTTTATGATGCCTCTCTAAGTTCCCACGCTTAGGTATTGCAACTGACACACGTCAAATGAGACAAATGCACTTATCCTTTACCATACAAAAGAAAAATTCTTCCTCCCAATCGTTATTAAAATGATAAGTTTTACTTTTCTTCGCCGCACTCATTTTGGACTATTTGTTAATAAACTTTGTAACGATGTATCGCTTCAAGTTACAACTCAGACTGACTCCTATTCCTGCAGGCGCAACATTTATATCGGCGCGAACGAAGTCTCGAATGTTCCCGTCAAACACGCCGCCCGAAGTTTCTAGAAAAATCGGTGGGAATCAAAAACACGCGTTCCTTTGATAAAGCCGCCTTTTGCCGCTAGCAGGGGGTTATTACGATAAAAGAAAGTGATGAGGGGGTTATTCTGGACTAATTGTGGATCGAATAAAGTTTAGTAGTTTATTCATTATATTTTGTTTTAGTTACCTAAAACAAAACCTGTGAATAGTTCTATATCGGAATTTTTTTCTCGAGATCGACTCAAAAAGCACTCGCGATCGACTTGTCGATCGCGATCGACCGTTTGAGCACCCCTGCTTTAGAAGAATTAAAGCATAAGCTGACAAGGTAACATGAAATCTAGTAATCTCTTTACTACATTTTATTTTGATACATCAACATGTTTAAAAAAATATACATTTAAACTACAAATAAAATTATCATCGAGTATGCACTTAGTATCTTGATATCAAATAACATATTGTATTATAATAGGCCCATTTTTTCGATTAATAATGATCCATCCAAATATTCAGTTGATTGAATTTACAGTTGAATATATTTTAAAAATATGCCATATTAGAAATACTTCATTAAAAACATTTAACGAGACTTCAAAAATTTAATATTACATAATCACTCTATATATATTATTTAATATTTATTAATTATTTAATGGAAAAACTGGAATTTAAAAAAAGAATAGAAGGAATAAATAAAATTTTAATAGAAACATTACTTCTTTACGCGGATTAAACCTTTATCGAGATCCTTATCAGAAGTATTTTCATATCTTGCTATAGTACAATGTGTCCCAAAAAGTTTTATACAAATGAAGAAAAAAAAAAAGTTTATCTTATATATCATAAGAAAAATTATTCTAGATAAAAAGTTCTGCATCACATGGAAATCCACAATCAAAAGTTTAAAATATTTGATGGTATAAGGGAAAATAAAAAATTACGATTTATAATGTGTGTAAAGTGTGTTTAAATTTAAATACAGAGCAAAATATTAATTAAAGATATTACTAGGAACTAAAAAACTATGCTCACGTTTACATTTGTGGCCTTCCTAGTTAAAAATTTAAAAAATCTCCAGTAAACATGTCAGTAATTGTCGGATAATTTATTCAGTAAAGAAAAACGAAATTAATTAAAAACTAATGCACTGATTTTGATATCCTCCAGTTGTGAAGTGTACAGTTTTATCAGGGTGGCTCTTATTAAAAATTTCTGCTGCTTCTCTCAAAGTTTTATAATTATCTCTATGAGTACAATTTCAATTTTATCTTCAACACTCGATTTTACGGGCATTTCTAATTACGGCAAATACAGACTGACGTTAGCTTTGAGGTTTATTGTATTTCCAAAAATGTATTCATTTATTCTCAGCCTAAAATGTGTGGGGATAGCAAGGAGAGCTTTTCAAAAGTTGGGAATATTATTTGGAACCAGAAAGCTTTACACTCAACAACAACTGTTAATTCTTTAAAAAGCTCAAATTCGACCAACTATGGAATACTGCTCCCATGTTTGGGGCTCCGCTCCCAAATATGCATTCCATTTGTTGGATTCTCTTCAAAGAAGAGGTGTTCGTCTGATTGGAGACCCGGAACTGACCGGCGGCCTTGATTCGCTGGAACATCGAATAACGGTTGGCGACTTGAACCTATTCTACAAGTATTTTCATGGAAAGTGTTCGAAGGATGTAGACCGCTTAATTCCTTCCAGAGCGGTGCATGTTAGAAATACACGTCGCGCTATTACTTCACATCCGTATGAGGTTCAGCTTGTTACTCGTCGTAGAACGCTTTTCAAGCAGTCTTTTATATGAAGAACATCATCCGTTTGGAATAATTTGCCCAGGACTGTGTTTCCCACCGAGTACAATTCACAGCGATTCAAGAACAGCTTGAATCGCTTTTTCCCGCACACGTGTCGCCTCTGTAGCTTTTTAGGGACTTCCCTGCAGCACGTGTGCTAGACCCATTAAAAAGAAAAAAGTGACTTCGTTTTCTTTTAATCAATAAATAATCCAACAATTACTGACGTGTTTACTGCAGTTTTTCTGAATTTTTAACTAAGAAGTCCACAAATCTAAACTTGAGCATATTTTTTTTAATTCCTGTTAATATTTTCAATTAATATTTTGCTCGGTA
The DNA here is from genome assembly GCA_019049505.1 of Pachyrhynchus sulphureomaculatus. Lineage (NCBI taxonomy): Eukaryota > Metazoa > Arthropoda > Insecta > Coleoptera > Curculionidae > Pachyrhynchus > Pachyrhynchus sulphureomaculatus. Next base: position 180,345,172 of record CM032456.1, on the reverse strand, counting down.
TTTTAATTTAAACACACTTTACTCTTCATTATAAATCATTATTTTTTACTTTCCCTGTATATCATCAAATATTTAAACTTTCGATGCTTGATTATGGATTTCCGTGTGATGCAGAACTTTTTATGAATATTGTAATATATTATATAAATAAATTAATTAATTTTGGGACACACTCTATAAGTATCTTCGCAATATGTCATATTTTCTCCTCTTAAATTAAGGATTTGCTTAATATATTTAGGTACCTTATATCTCTATTTTGGACGTATAGTTAAGATAATATTTAAATTTCGCAATTTGCAAAATAAAAATATATTATAATAAAATGGTCCATTTCATTGTTCATCAAACATTTCGGTTTTCTTAAAAATTATCATATGAATAAAATTAATTTTCTTTGTATTTTTATTGTATATTTTAGAATGGCAATTTCAATAGCTTTTGACTCAGGCTGCGTCCTACACGATTGACCAGCACGAGCGAAGCGAATGGCAAAACTAAACCGACAAAGTCAAAACAACGCCTTATTATTTTTCCTTTTTAATTTTGTCACCCTATTCGTGTCGCTAGAGTCAAACATTTTATTGTTGAATGTTTATATTAGCAAGAATTTGTTTGTGAAATATCACTAAGAAAATTAATTAGCTATGCTTTTTTCTCTAAAGAAACAGTCATGCTAATGCCTTTTTTGCATAATTTTACTCCATAACGTTGCTAGAAAGTTAATTATTAATTCATTAAATTTTCGTTCGTTCCCACGAGTAATAAACGGGACATCAGACATCCAGAAATCCTGGTTCCACGTTTGCCTTAAATTATTATACTGACACAATTTTAATTAAAAAAATATACATGGCATAATTTGCAATAAAGTAATCATACTGGCTTTTTTGTCAACGCAAATATATCCCTTACAACGCTTTTTTCTTATGTACGGTACCAATATTGTCCTAGATACTTTATATTATGTAAAAAAATAAACTAGGAGCACAGTTTTATTAATGTTAATATGACATTAGCTTTTATTTTTAAATTTGTTAACACCATTCACAATTTGCGAAAGTATGATATGTATTTTCTTTTTTCAGTATCAGTATTATACACCAAAACTGATAAAAGAATAATAAGGTTTTTTTTAACACCTCCCTCTTCAGAAATTAAACTATAAGGTATAAGTTTGACTTTTAATATTTTTTTGAGTTATTTCCTAATAGGTTCTTTTAAGTAATAAAAAACATTTTTAGTATGCCTAAAAGGCACATCATTTCTGAAAGAAAAAATCCATTCATCCTTGTTAAGTTCGTTCAGGTAAATACGAGAAATTAAAAAAATTATTATATGATCCCAGAAACGATTGAGTCATACCAGTTTAAATATATTTTCGAAATTATGCAAAAGCGTTAAAATACTAAAGGTTGTAAAATTTACTTTATACATGGTGTTATGAAAATAGTTTAATATATTTAAATGAGTGACTCCCCTAATCAGTTAGAGACACACAGCTAAGATGAACATTGGAATGCCTTAATGAAAGAGAAAGGGTGTTTCAAAAGAGCGTTGAAGAGAAACGATACATTCATCGACGAAATGCCAAAATCAGTACCATTTGTTTAAGTCTTGAAATTTTAAAAATAATTGTTTTTTCATGTAATATTGCAAATTGGTAATGCAATAAGTGTCCTGAGTGTTCTATTAATGTCGTCAAAAAATGTTAACATTTAAATTTTGTTACAGTATACTTAATTAAACAAAGACGCTGATATTTTTATGCTGCGTTTGTCATATGTAATTTCAAACCTTTATCTGATGTCTTTAATGCATTTGTTACCATGAAATTTCTAATCGTTATCAAGAAGCAAGTAGGTTACTACTTATTTCGATGCATGGAAATAATGAAACAGTTTGACAAACTGATTATAATGGCAAAATAACTATCGTTAAGTAGTTTTTAATTCACCATGACACAGACTGGAGCGGCAATATTTCTGGATTAAAAATTTTAGCATCATTAACTTAATTTTGCGTGCTCTTTATCAATAGTTTCCTTCAGTTGCTTTTGCTTTAGAGATATACTATTTTTATATTAAGTGATTGTCATAATATCCTGTATGCTCGGACCCCGTTTGATATATTGAGGATTAAATTCGTATCATCGGAAGAAACTGAACCCTAGAACACAGATTAAGGATTTAGCCATGGTGTGGATGTTATTGCCCTTATCAAGTCCCTCTACATCCAGGTGTTATTAAGGTTTGCTCTCAAACCGCAGACAAATTGCTATAATCGTCTGTGGTTAAATTTCAGAGCTAATACCCTGTAAAATTATGTTGTTCTTAAGTGCTTAAAAGACTGAATTATTTCACGCATAAATCTCATTTTATTACTCTTAGTAAAATTACGGTGACTTAATTACTGGTAGATGTGATAATCATTAAATCATTAAGGTAGTTCACTCGTGACAATCAGAGCCAGAAGTATAGTCAGATAATAAATACAAAAAGTTTAAAATACTCAATGGCAGAGTATTTTATTTTTATCGGAGACTGTACTCGATACATGGAAACTTTCATATGCAAACACACATTTTAATGAAAATAAATGTGGCAATGCTCTATAGAATAACGTTTATATAGGTTATTTATTATAATTTGTGTATATTTACTATTTAGACCGTATTACTTCTGTTTAAAATAAAAAATATATATATATAATTAAATAAAAAATGCCTTTGGATTATAATCAATACAAGATCTTATATTGCAAGAAAAGATGAAATAAGGAAACAAAGAGCATCAAGAATTAATTTGCCTACAACGAAAAAACATAGAAATTTATTGGTTAGAAATAAAGAGACCACGAGAAAAAATGAAGAAAAACATGAAGGAGTACAGTATCAATCAAATTGTGGACTGCAGATGGACGTGGTGACATTATTAATTCTCAAGCGTTAACTTATATATCGAATAATGTTTCAATTACATCCGAGGGCTGTGGCTTAGTGTATCTCGATATAGAAACATCCAATGTTTATATTAGGCCTACGCAACCGATCAATTACCACGCTTTCAAAGTTACGGGCTTAGAACATATTAATGGCGACCTGTATTTATATGGTAAACCTATCAAAACAATCACTCTAAAAGACGCCTTAATTTCATTCCAACCGTTTTTCAATGATTTATTACGAATAGCACCAAACGGAAAATTCCATGAGGTGATATATAACGTTGAAATCCTTGAGAATTAGGCAAATGGGTTTTTGAAGAGAGAAGATTTAATTACATATATACGTATCGTATAAAGAGTGCGTCATATTGCCATTGTTAGTGCCTTTAAAAAGTGTTATTTCTAATCTTATGATTAAAAGATTTGCATCTGAATACATAACTTTGAAAGATCTAAAAAGGTCTTATGATAAATTGGATTTTACAGGAATAGTGCAGTTATTATCTAGTGGAAAAGATAATGGCAAACCACGTGTAACCAAAGATGCACGAGTAGTAAATAAAGTAATTATTTACTTTACAAATAGTTTATAGTACTTTATTTATTTATCATTAGTATCATTAATTATTTATTTAGGTTTACAGAGAAGATTTCCAAAACCGTTTTTTTAATATATATTTAATATTGTTAACAATTAATATGTTGTTAAATAATATAATATTAACGTAATATTGAAAAATTATTGAACCTACAAACATATTTTTGTTAGATATAAATTTTTTGAAAGCTAAAGAAAAAATAATAAATACCAAGATGCAAATTCAAATTTACAATTAATACATTTAATATTTTTATCTGATGATTATAGATAAAGTTGATAAATATATTGTGTTTATTCAATAAATTATTTAACTTACAAATGAATTTCTGTCTAAAAGTTAACCATTTTATATGCCGTTTGAATGTTGGTGCGTAAAATATGACGACATACACTACGCGGTTATTCTTTTAAACAAATATCAACCTTAAATATTTATATCTTTTTAACAAATCGATATATATATATATATATATATATATATATATATATATATATATATATATATATATATATATATATATATATTTATTTCAAAATTTTTCTAATTTTTTTTTTACTAAATATTAGTTTTTAAAAAATTCGTAAGAAAAGTTCTTAAGATATATACAAAACTATGCCTTTTTTATACTTCATTGGCCTATTGCATGTTAATCATGTGCACTTTAATTATGAATATCTCCCTTCGCAATCGATCAATTTTTTTTTCTAATTAAATGAAAAACATTTAGATTAACATCATATTTCAATTTTATCAAATTGTTAAAAAAAAAAAAGTGGATTTACGAGTAAACTACCTTAATCATAGAATGTTATTAAAATCTTGAGATGCTACCAACATGAGTAACTGTCTTCTAAAAAATCAAGTGCCGACAACATCCTTGAAAAAAAAAGTTACGATCGTGTCTAGCATGTATTAAACATGCTCCACAGCCGGCAGTAATAACGATTTGTCTTTAATTTACTTACTTTATTGCAAATAATCCAATGTATATCTTGAAATTACTTGAAACTAGCAAAATTCTATTTTCCTTGTGGTTAGTATTTATTGATTATTTTTCTTTTTCGTCATTCTTGCTTTGTACAAAACATTTGTCTGTAGTTTGTCGCTTTTTTATCTACTGAATGTTTATATGTATATGTATACGTGTTTCAGAACTCAAGAACACAATAGAATCAAGCGTTAATGAGCTCAGGTCTCAACTCGAAAGTAAATGTGTAATGCAATGAATATGGAGACATCCAAGATGGCACATACTGCGGGCCTCTACGGCTAACCATCACCTTAGAAATATTACATAAAAAATAATTTGTTAATTTAGTTAGTAGAAGTAACACCTGTGATGTTATTTACTTATAATAAAATACATTTACGATTATGATACGTCGGTGAGAAGGGTCGCCTTTTCAAAAACTTTAACCCATTACAACGTCATAAACAGGAAAAAGTTATCTTTTATTAAGAAATTCCATTGGCGTTCAAGAACAAAAAAAAACGACAAAATGAATTAAGTCTAACCCTTGTCAGCGTCACGTCGTAATATTAAATTTTAATTACGTTTTTCGTTTAAAATCGTGGCCACGCAGATATAATGCCCTTAAACAAAAAAAGAGACTGCGATAAACAATTAACAAAGTAACAAAATTATTATGATGACCCGACAATTTTGCAAGTTGTCATAATACTTTTGTCGTAGTGTTATTAATTGTTACCATTTTTGTAGGTAGATAAAACATAGTTTAAACCTATTTTTTTGTAACGCCAAATGTAATTCATCACAAACGTGAGATAAGATTTTCGTTCGGTATTTTTTTATGAACGTATGAACTTTTTGAATGGTTGATGCTTCTCTGGAGATTCTCAACAACTTTCACTATTCTCTAAAGCACACACACCGAGATTGGTCATCCAAATTCCTTTAATGGCTATAGTGTTTTACTTTATTTGTCAATTTAAGAATTTTTATATTAAAAAAAAAAAACGTTTTATTTACTTAACATTCGTAAATACCAAACAATAAATTTATGTTTTCCAAATTACCATATATGTGACAAAGAGTGTTCCACTGATAAATTAACACTCGGCTCACCCGAAATTATTTAACAATTTCAACAATTTTTTGAAAAAAATAAACTCCTAGAGTTTGTTAAATTTTTCTTTAAATTTTACGTAAAGGAATATGCACACTTTAAATGGAAATTGGGTTTCGGTGAACTCCAAATTTTGCATAGGGGTAGATCTTGTGCTTTCGAACAAAACTCTCAATGGGCACAACTTGCGAAAATGCTTCCTACCCCCGCTATTCACCGAATCAACCCCAATTGAGTCCAAGCGAATCCGGTCGGTCATTTGCTGACAATTGAAAGAAAAACTATGTTTCGATGCTCAAAATAGGATAATAATCTCATTTAATGGGTAAAATTGAATGCTCTTTTAGACTACCCTGCCACAACCCCTACAAACCTCGAAAAACGAGGTCGTAAGGGGATGAAATATTAAAATTCATGTGAAAGATTTTATACATTTATGTGTAAGGCTCTTTTTTTCTTAAACAGGGGGTCATGGAGTTTTTGGGTGAGCCGAGTTCAGTTTCTTAGACATTAAGGGTATTATTTAGGCCTTACTCCCCAAGAGATGAAATACGTGAAATAATCAGTAAATTCAATCTTGAAAAAATAAAAAATTAAAAAAGAAAACAATAAAAAACTAAAAAGTTAAAAAATATTAAGTTACAAATTTAAAAAAAAAAATAAAAATTATAAAACCCATATAAAAGATGAAAAAAACAAAAAAAAATGGGATAAGTATCCGCAACGTCCTCGTCGTTTATCTTGATTAATATAATGTAATATTGGTGATTTTTAATATCTCATCCCCTTTTTCACACCCCCCTTCGGAGGGATAAAAAGGCTCCAATACCTGAAAAATCAAATTCGGCGAACTCCAAAACTCCATGAATATGTGTCTGATTAAAAAATGCTTGTATGTGAATTTTATTAGTTAACCCCTTCACAACCCTTTGGTTATATATATATATATATATATATATATATATATATATATATATATGTCATTATATGTATATATATATATATATATATATATATATATATATATATATATATATATATATATATATATATATATATGTATATATATATATATATATATATATATATATATATATATATATATATATATATATATGTATATCTATATATATATATATATATATATATATATATATATATATATATATATATATATAATATAGATATCCGGTTCTATAGCGTCCTACGCCTTCCGGTTCCTAGTTTCCATCCCCTCCGGTTTTAAGTTTCTTTCTGACATGGCTTTCTGGATACCACCCATCCAACTTGCTTTAGGCCTTCCTCTTCTTCGTTTTTTCCATTGCGCTCCATCTATGGACTCGTTTCGAGATTCGATGTGCTGCCATTCTTTCCACATGTCAATACCAGATAAGTTGTTTCTGTTGGATTTCTTCAATAATTGTGGTTTCCAATTTCATTATTTCCCGTATTTGTTCATTCCTAACTCTGTCCGTTCTAGATATTCTTGCTGATCTTCTTAAGTAGTCTATTTCCAACGCAAGAAGCTTTTGTTCTAACCGTCTGGTCGATTGCCACGTCTCACCTCCGTATAAAACGCTGCTTTTAAAAATTGAGTCATAGATATATCGTTTTTCCCTTACTGATTCTGTCTTCTATTTCTCGTTCTGTTCTGCCGTTCTTTTCCATTTTTGTCCCCAGATAGGCGTACTCCTCGCACGTCTCAATTACTTCGCCCGAGTTTAAAGTAAGGTTGTCTTCTTCTCCTCCTATGCAAAGATATTTGGTTTTTTTGTAGTTCACCGTCAGGCTCCAGTTTTTATATTCTGCAAACAATCTTCTTTTCATAAACTCAAAGAGGTATGGTAATACCTAAATAATACCCTTAATGTCTAAAAAATTGAACTCGGCTTACTCGAAAACTCCATGGCCCCATGTTTGGGTAAAAAGAGCCTTTTGGTTTTTCATCTTGTTATAATTTTTTTGGGTTTTTTATTTTAATCTTTTTTTATGTTTTGTAACTTTATATCTTTGTTAACTTTTTAGTTTTTTATTTTTTTTTTAACTTTTTTATTTTTTCAAGATCACATCAACACCTATTTCATCTCTTGGGGGGTAAGGCCTAAATAATATCCTTAATGTCTAAAAAACTGAACTCGGCTCACCTGAAAACTCCATGGCCCCCTGTTTGAGTAAAAAGAGCCTTACACATGAATGTATAAGATCTTATATATAAATTTTAATATTTCGTCCCCTTACGACCCCGTTTTTCAAGGTTTGTAGGGATTGTAGAAAAAACTGATAGCGTAATCTGAAAGAGCATCAAATTTTACCTATTAGATGAGATTCTTATCCTATTTTCAGCATCGGAACATAGTTGTTTTGTCAGTAAATGATCGATTGGATTCGCTTGGACTCGATTGGGGATGATTCGGTGAATAGCGGGGGTAGGAAGCATTTTCGCGAGTTGTGCCCATTGAGATTATTGTTCAGGAGCACAAGATCTACCTCTGTGCAAAATTTGGAGTCATTTCACCTAAACCCAATTTCCATTTAAAGTGTGAATGGTCCTTTAATTTTATGTTCAAAAATACCACCATTAATACCACCAATCCAAAAAAAAGGTCTTAAGATTTTGTAAATATTGTTAAATACGATCATAGTTTCAAGACCCTCTTATTCTTACTTTTGTTTTCCAATATATTAAAATCCTCAGCTTTTTATATTATTTATTTTTTAAAATAAATTATTTAAACTGTCATATCTTTATTGACAAATAAAGCAATCACTTTCGATTAGCGCTTGATAAAGTTCAATGTGGAATTTACATCAACTCGTTTTATTTTACAAGTGTAAAATATGGGATGAAATTAAAATTTTTAGTGCTTTTGTGTTCGCATACTACCTGAAAAAACATTTTTTAAAAACTGTTTTACGAGCTTTATGCAAAATAGTTCGAAATCTTTTTAAACACAAATTGGTTTTTATTTTAATTTTTTGACAACATGATTGTAGTAGTTTAAACTGAATTTTTAAATCCAGTTTGTTTATTTTTTTAATCAATTTTTAATTGAAATTTTAACATCGTAAACCAGTTTTTAAAACGAGTCGTACAAATATGTTATAAATTCAATTTAAAAGTTTATTAAAAGAACTAATTAATATTCGATTTACAAAATCAATTGGAGTTCATTCGAAAAATATTTTACAAAATATAATCAGACTTTGTTTCTTAAAATCTGTATTTCAAGTGCTTTTTTAGGAACTCATTTTAGAGAGACGGGGTCATTGATTATCGAGTAACAAATTTACTAAGTAGTGTAATTTTTAGGTGTGAATAAAACATAATTTAGTAGTCGAATTAACCATGTCTACTACCAAGATTTAACTTTTAATTTTTTTACCGTTGTTTATTATTTGGCAAAAGATTAAAGTAGAAGTTACATGACGTAATTGATTTCAATAAGTAACTAGTAACTTAATTACGTATCTAAAATTTATGAAATACTTTATTATAATTTCTAAAGTTATTTAAAAATAAATAACGGAAAATTATTAGATTGTTAAGTAATAAATTACGAGACACTAAAAATCATAATTTCTCCCTGCGAGATTATATTTTCTTGGTGTTGTTTAATGCAACTCTTCTGCTTTTTATGTGTTTTCGGTTGTCGCATGTGTCATTAACGAATAATAATTATTGTTCGGTGTTTATTGTTGTTGCCTTCTCTTACTCTCCTACTACATGCTATTTAATTAGTAGCCAACCATTATGTTGTTTTAGTATAATGTCCCTTTTGTAATTAAGATCTTGGATATGCATATTCCCAGACTACCCCAGACAGTGTCTAGTTTAAGGCAAAACAGGCATACGTCTCAGAAATACACACACTTTTAAGTAAAACAAACTATACTCGTCTTATAACTTTTTTTAAATGTTAGACATTTGAAAAAACAAAGAAATTTCGCGAATCTATATGAAACATTTGCCGCATTTACCGACTGGTTCTAACTATCTAATTTGGATGAAACACTCCATAGTGATGTCGATAAGTACTGACACGAGTCATATCAGAAACAAAAATTATATCCTTCCCTAAAAATATAGTTAAATGCTTTTCTAGCCAAGTTAACCATTTAATAGTAAAAACAAATAATATAATTGGTAGGAGTGATCTAAAATTGCAACATGGAGTTCTTTATTTTTTTCAATTTTGGCGTATCATAAATTAAATCGGATGAAAGGATCTTGCCAGTATAAAAAGCCGCTTCAACTGTCACCTTGATTGTTTCGATCATCAATAAATAATTCCTTTTCCTATGTTCCTCTCAGATCAAAATAAATTAGTAATGTGATGAACTTCTAAATTACTCTTAGAAAATTCATATATTCTTCCACGACCACTCATTTCAAAAATTAACTATTTTCGCAACACACCAAATAATACATTAAAATTAAAAGACAAAGGCATGAATCACAACTTCAATCCAAGAAATACAAAAAAATAAACATTTAAAACTAAAAGTTGAAACAATCAAACTTGCAATATGTAGTATTATTTGTGTGTTAAACAATACCATAACTACAAAATTGATTCCTAAATGATAAAAATAATAATATGTTAGAAGAGCTTTATTGAAATGTAATGGCATGTAACTATTAAATATTTGACGTGTTTTGGAGTTAGTAATAACTAGTTTATTATTATTACCTATACGCAACAATCATAATGGTTGGTTAACTATGTGATACAACACCAATATAAACAGTATCATATTCATAAACTGACCAACCAACTTTTTACCATGCTATATAACATAATTATGTTTTAATTTATTACCTACTACTTTAATTTATTCGTAGAACCAACTCGTTTAAAAAGGGCCTTAACACTGAAACTATTTCAATTAATATTACTTTTTCAAAACAACATAAAACTAAACTTTTTATGAAGTTAATTTCCGTTAGTAGCGGGCACTGCTTTAAAACTTTGCAGGTATTTTGTAATCGTTTAGAACAAGTTTAGCATTCCCCAGGCTAAAATTTTAATATTTATTTGATATAAAATATTTACTTTCCTGGCATAATCTAAATTTAACATCCTTTTGTAAACCGCAAATTTATTAAACTCTCAATAACAAACCTATTAGTGGTAAAAAATTATATATGATATTGTACGGCATAATACCAAACTTTTTAGTACCGTTTTAGTTAAATAATTGATACTAACATATACAATAAAAAACACTATCATAATATGTAACATTGTGCACTGTATAAGTACATGTGATTATACTACAGTGCAGTGTGAAATTTAATTTGTAATTTCCTCGTAAAAATGTTAAATTTGTTAAAAGGGAAAATCTCTGGAATTGCATTATACCTGAATAATAATTAAATTCTGTTTATGAATTAATTATATCTTTCACATGTATACAGGGTGTCCCAGTATTCCGTACACATAGAGTTACTGTGGATTTTTGAGATGAAAATATGACCATTTAATCCAACTTACCTTAGTCCAAAAATTCGTAATTTTTGAGATACAGGGTGTCAAGGTTATACTTTTATTTTAGGGTTTCTTAAGTAGCTTTCTTAATAATTGTACTTTTTGTACAGGATTCGGTGCTAAGGGGTTTTCTGAGATGAGAAATCAAAATCAGCTCACAGTTTTATTGTAAATTGTAGGAGGCGCCACTTATTACACTGTGTATACTTTTAAATTGTCATAACTTTTTTATACCACTCTGTATGATATTTTTAATTGAATATTCTTATTCTCCGCCTACTTCTATCTAAAAAAGCTCTCTTTGTAAATGTTGCTCCGAGCAATAGTTTCTGAGATAATGGGATGTTTGTTTCCATTTTTTCATTCCATTGTCAAATTCGCAAACGCTTCACACTTCACCAACGCTTAGGACAGGTCCAAACGAATAGTCTTTGAAATTTGGAGTATGCTTAAAGGCAAACAAGCTAACAACAATAAAAATTTAAAGACCAACGGGCCAACAACAGCAAGAATGTAAAAACCAACTGGCTAAGGGCATAAAAGATTACCCACAAATTGATAACTTCGAAAAAAAAAATCCCCCACTATCTCAGAAACTGTTGCTCAGTGCAACATTTACCAAGAGAGTTTTTTTAGACAGGAGACAGCGGAGATGCGAATATTTAATTAAAAATATCATACAGAGTGGTATAAAAAGTTGACAGTTTAAAAGTATACACAGTGCAATAAGCGGCGCCCCCTACAATTTACAACAAAACCGTGAGCTGATTTCGATTTCTCATCTCAGAAACCCCCTAAACACCGAATCTTGTACAAATAGTACACGTATTAAGAAAGCTACTTAAGAAAAACTAAAAATAAAAGTATAAATTTGACACTCTGTATCTCAAAAATTACGAATTTTTGGACTAAGGTAAGTTGGGTTAAATGTTCATATGGTCATCCCAAAAATCCACTGTAACTCTATGTACATGGAATACTGGGACACCCTGTATAGTCGATACAAAATTGATTTTCTACGAGAGTTCAGAGGTACATAATTTGTCGTTGAAAATCACTAACAGGTTTGTCTTGAATCCTGTAACTACTTAACATCTCATAATATCTGTAAATATACTTTTTCTTTCTTAACTATTTGACAATGTTATTGTAAATAACAATAATTTTTAAGACAATAATAAGTGTAACTATAAATGTATATATTTCGTAAAAAAGATTAGATACAAAATTAACATTTTCCTATTTTGCTTCTTGGTCTGTGCTAAAGAATGTAAATATGACGGCAAAAATTTGTCACTGGGGAATGAAAAACTTTTTTTATTAATTTTTTCCTTCTTGTCTGTGTGTCAGTTATTAGACAGTTATCGCAGACTACTTTCAATTGTAAAAATGGTGCTAATATGCACAGAATAGTCACAAGCGTCTCCTAAAATTCTACAAAAAATTTAACATTCTTGTATAAAAGGTCGCTCATTAACGTTACATTTAACATATTACCTTTCTGCGATACCCGTCTTTGTTCTATACTTAAACATACCTTCTTCTCTTTCTTTCCAGCATGTAGACTCTATATGTATTTATCTACACTATGCAAAATGTAGTAGCTCTAGACTGTAACGTACTATACTGTTTGTAAGTGTCGTTGTTGCTCAAAAAATTTTAGACGATGTCATTTTGGCAAGACGCAGAAAATAAATACAGACTAAATGCGAAGGTATAGGATAAGAGCAATTGAAGTTAAGCCCAAAATCTTTTAAAAGCCATGATATTACAGCAAGTGGTTTTATTTAAAAATATACCCAGTACTTCGTGATAAAGAGAATATATCCAAGCGTTCGACTATACATCTTCCTTTGCTTTTATCCTCTAAAATTTAATGTCATATCATGGAATTTGGGTGAAATCAGCGTGAAATATTTCTTAATAACATCACTTAGTTTAAGAGCATACGCAAAAGAAGCTACTAAAGAATTTATTATTATTTTATTTAATAATATCCAGACACAAAATTTATATATATATATATATATATATATATATATATATATATATATATATATATAGCACAACGTAAATAGCTAGTTGGCCTAAAAGAATATTAAATGTCACGTTAGCAAAAAAATTAAAAGTAAAAGCCTCCAATTCTTTAACATTTTATAAGTATTATTTCCAGTGGTGTTTTTTTACAATATTTTATATTTGAAGGCCAACCTCATAAAACTATTTCTACTTTTATCAAACCTATAGTTGAAAGTGATGACCCAATTTCTAACTTTCAACCATCCTGTAGAAAGACCTTGCTGATAAATAGCTTGTCGCTTTACTATATCTTTGTTAAGTTGACCTAAATCTAGACAAGCCCAAACGGGCAAGCATTTAGATCTTAATATTAAATACATAACTAGCAAGATAAACTATCTCCCATAAGATTTTAATCTAACTAAATTAAATTGGCTTCTTATACTTGAAATGTACTTCTTTCTGTTCCATAATGATGGTTAACTTACTGAAATATTTTAAATTAAAATATCACTGATTCAAAATAAGGTTAACGAAATAATTAAAAAAAAAAACTATGTAACTAAGCTTATGCTCTTGAACCAAAAAACTTTACACAACCCAAACAAAATTATACCCTTTAGTAAGTATTTTTAGGTAAAGTATATATTTCCCTTAAGTAATGCAAATCAATGCAATGTACTAGCCATTTAAAAACAAAGTGACATACCATAAAGAAGTGTAAAATAAGAGATTTATTTGCAATTGTACAGAAAATGAGTACAACTGGTATATTATTTTCATAGGTTTATTTGAAAACTATTTTCCCAAAATAAAATTAATAATAATTTTCATGTTTAATGAAATTTTACTTTTCGATTCTGATGACAAAATTGTTTAACCTTAAATACAATAGAAATTTCTTAAATTTTTGACCTTTTGATACTAACGATGTTTTGAGACGTGAAGACCCCATTCTATCATCGGCTTCAAAGGTATCGTCTCAAGACACATGGGAATACTTAACCAAACTTATTATCGTCTCGTAGATTTTTTGGGATCCTATGTAATATTTACTACGTTTGTAATTAAAACTTCACTACTATCTTATGTCCTTCTAAGCTTTAAAAGATTTAAATACCCTCGGATGGTTAAATTTTGAAACTACAGTGTCCAAGGAAGCTGAAACAACGATGTAAGATCTAACAGGGTAATTTTTAAATTTAACATGATACATATTTACTATGTTACTACATTATTGTTTAAAATATATCTAAAATTGGAAATGTATGTTAACCACAATAAATTCATACAACTGATCTTTAAAAGTACCCTTTGAGATTAAATTAAAGAAATACTTTTCTTAAAAAACTCTGTACTTTTACAAAAAAAAGAAACTCTTAATTTTAACTGTCTTTAGAATGTGTATGTCATGAGTAAACTTGTAGATATGTGTAACTCTAATACACCATTTAAGTTATTATCGTATAAGAGATATTTGGACAAACTTTAAAAAGTTGTAACCTAGTTATCAACTTTACCAAATATGTCTCAGTTAAAAAGAAATATCAATCCAATCATAGTACGCCCGGTTAACAAGGTTTCGGACACTTTTTGTTAGAATATACTTTATCAACATAAATCAAACCGAATTTAAAATAATTATTTAACATCAAACAAGATTCTTTTAATTGCTATCGAAACACATTTTTAAAAAGTTTAAAATGTTCCTACATCTCATTCAAATCGTCGATAGTCCTTCACATTTCAACTAAATTTAAGTTAATTATTACTGCTTTACATTGTAACGTCAATAAGAACAACTGTTTCCAAAATATTCCCTAATGGTAGATAAATTGAGGAACCATTTTCAGTCTGTAATACTTTTTTTTGTCAAGTTATCACGGATCAAAATTATAGAAATAACGAACTATACACCGTGCGAGCTAAAAGAAAAAGCATTCATAATGGATGCGTTTGTCACATTTTGTATTTATATGATGAGTAAACTAATAAAACGTTAAAAACATAAATTGGATTGAAAAGAATTAAACTATTTACTTGATATAGGTTTTCTGAAAATTTGTCATGCTACAATAATGTTAAAATACAATTTATTTGCAAAAATCAATATCTTTTAGCGATTCTTTACAATTTTAGGATTGATTATGTAAATTATGAAAAATATTTTTAATTTGAAAACAATCTATATTTATACAAAACTTGTTTGCTTTAAATAAAATAAAATCCAGTTAAAAACGTAATTGTTAAAAATGAACCAGATTTCTTTAACTACCTCATTCTTTAATTAACATTAAAAAACATGTCAAACTCTAATTCACTCGCGAACTGGAAAAATATTAAACATCAGGGTTTTAACTTACAAGCTTCAGTTTTATGAAGCTCTTTGTCCAACCAACTTTCCAAATAAAAGCCGTGCGGTCTGACAGAGAACTTACGTTTTAGTTTTGATTTTTTGAGTTTGAAATTGGGCCGGAAATTGACACCTTTTTATATTTAACTTATTTTTTTTACTAAAAAAATTGGTTAACGGGAAAGTTGTCTCATTTTATTTACATTTTTAATAGGACAAAATTTCCTAACTAATTTAGAACACCAACAAGAGTTGAAGGGCTACTCGGTGGACTTCTTTATCTTATGACAAGAACTTAAAAGCAATTCGTAGTACGACCTAGCCAGGTGTGTGATATACTATTAGTACATTTATTAATCATTTTCTAGTTAGTAAACCTGTAGCTGGTATACTCCAGTTACCTATGTGTGACGTATATATTTACTTTCAAATAATGCGTTTAATTAAACGGTCAAAATACAAGAACGCAGAACATAAATGTTCATGTAAGTAAATCATTTTAAAGATCTAAAACGCTGAATAGTCTTATTATAACTTTAAAATACTATTAGGCATTTATCGCATTAAGCCTATGGTAACCTTAACGGTCACGTTAAGTTGAGCGTAATGTTTTGTGTGGTAGCTGCCTATTTATTACACATAAATATAAAATTCTGGAGACAACGACACACATACTTAATTCTAGTAAAAACTGTAATTTCTTATTCTAGTTCTAACTCTTAGTATTCACTCCTTGGGTTTATTTTAAAAATATAACCGATAAGGTAGTATTTTTAAATAAAGACCGTTATTTTCGGCAGTCAAAGTAAATTACATAAAAATAAATCTCTAAAAAGTGTCTTAATGATATGAAAGGTAAATGCTCTGTTTTTAGAGAGTGACCCAATTTAGGTGTGGTATGAAAAAGCCTTAAAACTATATAAAAAAACCTTTTATATGTAATTTACTTCGGCTATAAGGCTTTTGCTTAAGTGACGTAATGTAATATTACCAAAAAGTAGGGATAATTTCATTACAAAAAATCTGAAAATTGTTAATGAAATAATCAATGTTGTATTGTTATAATTATGAAAAAATGATATTCGCATTGTAATGTAGATATTGTTGTTGAAACCGATATCAGTTTAGTTTTACAGGTTTTTAATTATTATCTGTAGCTGTAAGTTAAACAAAGACATTAATTATTTAGATAAAATAAAAATTTATGATTTAATGTACAGAAATGAGTTTTTAACTGACAACTATATTGCTTTATAAAAGCTAACTTTTATTACAAAATATTATCTCTATCGACGAAAATTTCGTCACAATCTTACGATATCATTAATGACCCTTTTGGGGAAAGAAATGTAAAAAGTTTGAAACTCTTTTTCCTGCCTTTAGCTGTCAAAAAATTAATCATTTCTTTAATTTCTTTGCCAAAAAAATATAATTTAACAAACCGTCTGTAAAACGAAAGACGCAGTATTGCAATATTTTGTTCTGAGTTATTTAAAAAATATTCCGACATATATTTTTGAAGCCTTTTGATTGAGCTTGTTTTAATTGCCGACGCAAAAAGAGAATCACCCCCGAAACATCGAAAATAAATTACACTGTAAAATACATTAAGAGAATTTATAACAACAATTAAAAGTAATCAAACAAAATGAAATGAAGCATTGGATTTTTAATGTATAAGTCAACACTTAAAACCTTTTTTTAACATCTTCGGCAGGTTCAAAAAATATATAACTTTGCATACTCCTACTTGCATTTACTCCTTGGAAAAAAGTTAAATATATTTTAAACCAAAAAGTATTAAGGAACGTATTCTAATTGGTATTTTATTAAAAACAATTTAGTATAATGAAAAATTGTTGTATACGAATAATTTTTTCTAAAAAATCATTAAAAATATTTTAGCCAAATTTCGGCAGACACTAAATACTGTAACTAATTTAAAAGATATTATTTAAAAAATCTGTTAAGTTTTCGTACCCTACGATGTTACTTCAAGTAGAATTAAAATACTAATAATAGTAACACTAATACCAATAATAACATCTAAAATAATTGCAATACTGTCGTCAATATATCCAACAAATTTCTTCAAAAATTGTCTACTCCAGTATTTTCAGAAAAATTGTGATTGTACTACAGATGGTAGTTAACAACGAATAGGTAGCCATTTTGTATTTATACACTCATTAAACAGTAAACAATGTTTCATGCTGTGAAACAAGAAACACGTTTTGTAGATGCCTGAGTACCTTTAGTAGTTAAGGGCTGTTCACGTTGTTACATAATAATAATGATAAGTCTTAGTCATCCGATATGATTGTTGTTAGTTGTAAACCACCCTGCAACGTTATTGTAAAAAGAAGGACTTAATAAAAATATTACAGTTTAATTGTCATATTTTATTTCGAGATAGTGGGACAAGAGGCGTACCCTAGTTGATGTTACACAGTTTTGTTTGTAGGATAGATATTAATGACTGGAGTTTTATAAAGGAATTGAGAGACCAAAATTTTGAATTCTTGTTCGCTCTACTTTACAACGTGGAGTCTATCTGCTGTAATGGTAATCTATGATACTTGTTTGAAAAAAAATGGCAGCAAATATACAAAAATACTCATTTAGATATCAAGACTGAAATTGTTTATTTGCTACTCAATATTTCCAGACTTCTTTCATTACCCGTCACCCCTCCTCTTCCCGCTCTATTCCTCTCATTTAGACCCACGTGCGGGTTTCCCAAGTCACCCTCGCTTTCGCCTGCTAGAGCATTACGCAATCATAATGTCAGTCCTGGTCTCGCATATTTCCCCTCTCGCCTCTTCCCACTCTGGCCAGTACCTTAATCGGCAATACATCTAAATAGTTTCTCTTCCGACGACTTTGTGGCCGATATCATCTAAAGCCACCACCGCATCAGAAGCACGGACCTAAGCATTTTTAAAACTCTTCCGGAGCCCTTCCACTGCTTGTCGTTCTTTCTTTTGTCTTCATCGGGCAAATTTCTCAAATTTTTATTGAACTATTGGTGAGATTCTAAGGGATATAACGGTCTGGTTTAGCTTCTAAACAAAAGCTTTCTCAGTGAGTAGATTTTTTGCTGGTCTCTTCTAGTTCGCTAGACGTTGAACCTAGTGTTGTGCCCGTTCAAGATGTCGACTATGCTTCAAAAGTCTTTCCTCCCGGTATGTCCTTCCGACACCGGGAAAGACTAGGGGTGGTCATGCGACGCAAACCAACATTTCAAAACTCCGTCAGTCTTCCCTCTTTTTTATTTTTTTTTTTTTTAAGACAGTCGATCGATCGATAAAATTTGGTCTCTGGGGTTCTTAAACCAAACCAATCCACACCCCAAAATTATGTCGAAACCGCGTGAATGGTTCTTGGTGATTAACTTTTACAACATTATTATTTTAAATTTACAAAAATATTCTGGGTTTACAAGCAGGATACTTAAAATCATGAAATTCATAATTTTTCTACTTGCTATACCTTGCTAGACACAGTTCGGTTTCAGAAGTGGCTTAGGAACAAGAGAAACGCTTTTCAGCATTCAGGTTCTTACTCAAAGGGCACACGATATGAACTGGGATGTCTTCCTATATTTTCTCGACTTCAAGAAAGCTTTCGATAAGGTAAAACATAGGAAGTTGGTGAAAGTCTTGCTGTCCATAGGTATGAGATTAGAGGATATTCGTATCATTTCCAACTTGTATTGGCAACAGACAGCTAAAATCAGAGTTAGAGCCAAGCGATCTGAAGAGATTAGTATACAAAAAGGGGTTAGATAAGGGTGCGTTCTGTCCCCGTTGCTCTTTAACGTGTACTCCGAACAGCTTTTCACTGAAGCCTTGAGTGGTTGCGAGGATGGTGTGGTTGTTAATGGGCATATCATTAACATCTTGCGATATACAGACGACACCATTGTATTGGCCGACACTGCAGATGGACTTCAAAGGCTGATAACTCGAATACAAGATCAATGTGAAGAGTATGGTATGAGTTTGAATGTATCTAAGACCAGGGTTATGATAGTAAGTAAAAACCCCAAACTGAGTGCCAACTTTAACATCAACGGCAAACCAATACAACAGATAAATCAGTTTACGCACTTGGGCTGTAATCTTAATGAGGAATGGGACCATGCAAAAGAAATATTAGTTCATATAGAGAAAGTAGGATCAGGTTTGGTCCACTTAAAAAAGGTCCTATGTAGTAAGCATCTCAACATAAAGATCAGAATGCTGGTTTTAAGGTGCTATGTATTCACTGTTCTACTGTATGGCGTTGAAGCGTGGACATTATCCGAAACAACAACAAAGAAACTTCAAGCGTTTGAAATGTAATGTTATCGTCGTATGCTGCGAGTCTCTTGGATACATCACGTTACCAACAATACCATACTACAACGGATGAACAAGGAAATCGTACATACGGTGAAGAAATGTAAACTGTCATACTTTAACCACGTTATGAGGAACGTCAAGTATCATCTCCTCCAACTGATTCTGAAGGGAAAAGTTAAGGGGAAAAGACCTCCTGGAAGACGTCGAATCTCTTGGCTACACAACCTTAGAAAATAAACAGGGAAAAGTAGTGTAGAATTGTTTAGATCAGCTATAAATAAAGTAATTCGGACCAGAATGATCGCTAACGTCTAAAAAAGACACAGCACCAAAAGAAGAAGATACCTAAATTGTCTACAGAGATTTTGTCGCTGTGCTTACAGTAAACGTTCTTTATAGAATATGTGAGGCATCTAGCCTTCATAGACATAAGAAAGGCCTATGACTCAGTACCAAGACAAAGATTATGGAACGCAATGAAAGAAATAGGCATTGACAAAGAACTAATATACGCAGTAAAAGCTCTCTACGAAAACAACACAGTGAACATAAAAATAGGACATAAAATAGGGAAGAGACTCCAAACATCAAAAGGCCTATTACGACGACGACCAAGTAATCATAGAGCAAGATGAGGAAGACCTCAGTTATATGGTAAGAAAACTGAAAGAAGAATACACTAAATCGGGATTAGCAATAAACTTTGCTATATAACAACAAAGGAGGGAAACGTGGAGAATCTAGAAGTAGATAACGAAACAATAATCAAAGGAACCGAAAGAATTAAATATCTAGGAACCATCATTTCAAAAAACGCAACATCAGAAGAAGAGATTAAAGCTAGATTAGGACAAACGCGAACATGCATAAGACAATTAAATTCAATCCTGTGGGACAAGCACATTACAAAGAGAAACAAAACACGCATATACAAATCAATAATACAAAGCATAATGACATACGGGTCAGAAACATGGACGATCAACAAAAGAAATAAATCTAAAATTAACGCGGTAGAGATGAAGTATTGGAGAAGATGTTGTAGAGTGACACGTATGGAGAGGATAACCAATGAAGAAATAAGAAGCAGAATGGACATCAAAGAGAACGCAATAAATACCATTGAAGAAAAACGATTAAAATGGTATGGACACATAAGACGAAGCGAAGATGATAGGTGGATAAAGAAAATAACGGAGTGGAGCCCTATAGGGAGAAGAAAAAGAGGAAGACGAAGCTATGGAGGACAGGGGTCTAACAGATGGAGACTGGGAAGATAGAAACGGATGGAATTAAAGGCTGAGAGAAGGAAGACAGCGTCAGCTGTAGAAAATCCTTGTTACATATAATATATATATATATATATATATATATATATATATATATATATATATATATATATATATATATATATATATATATATATATATATATATATATATATATATATATATATATATATATACATATATATATATATATATATATATATATATATATATATATATATATATATATATATACGACGCTGGTTTGAAAAGTCCGTGCAAAGTCCGAGAGATGGCACCACCGGCGCGTATCGAGGTCATGTTTAGTTAGTAGCATCTCTTGAATGAACGCACACCAAGTTTCAGCCATATTGGTCTATTTCTTTGTGTTTGGCATTCGTGTGAATCAAGGAAGTCGAGTGATTTTCAAGAAATGGACGAAAAAGAATTTCGTGTGGTGATTAAACATTACTTTATAAAAGGCAAAACGCCTCAGGAGACTAAAGAGAAGCTTGATAAACATTATGGTGACTCTGCACCTTCGATTAGAACAGTTTATAAGTGGTTTCAAAATTTTCGGACTGGCCATATGGGCACAAGTGACGCTGAACGTTCTGGACGGCCTGTGGAGGTTACGACTCCAGAAATCATTGATCAAATCCATGATATGGTAATGGATGACAGAAGAGTTAAGGTGCGTGAGATTGCTAGTGCTGTGGACATCTCGATTGAACGGGTGCATAATATTTTGCATAAACATTTGGACACGAGAAAGCTATCCGCAAGATGGGTGCCGCGATTGCTCACGCTTGACCAAAAACGGAATCGTGTAAAGTGTTGCAAGGATGGTTTGCAGCTGTTCCAGAAAAATCCGGAGGACTCTAAGCGTCGTTTCGTCACTGTGGATGAAACATGGATACATTACTATATTCCTGAGACTAAACAACAATCTAAACAATGGGTTACCAAGGGGAATCTGCACCCAAAAAAGCGAAGACCGTTCCTTCGGCCGGAAAGGTTATGGCAACTGTGTTTTGGGATTCGCAAGGGATAATCCTTATCGACTATCTGGAAAAGGGTAAAACTATTACAGGTGAATATTATTCATCGTTATTGGACCGTTTGAAAACCGAGCTGCAAGAAAAACGGCCGCGATTGGCCCACAAGAAAGTCCTTTTCCATCAGGACAACGCACCTGCACACACCTCAGCAGTTGTGGTCGCAAAATTAATGGAAATAGGATTCCAACTCGTTTCACATCCCCCCTATTCTCCAGACTTGGCTCCCTCGGACTACTATTTGTTCCCCAATTTGAAGAAATGGCTGGCGGGACAAAGATTTTATTCAAACGAGGAGGTGATTGCAGACACTAATGAATATTTTGCAGACTTGAATAAATCCTATTATTCGGAAGGGATCAACAAACTAGAACATTGTTGGACGAAGTGTATAAGCCTAAAAGGAGACTATGTCGAAAAATAAAAAAGGTTTACCCCAAACACATAAGTAGTTTTTATTTTTGCACGGACTTTTCAGACCAGCCTCGTATATATATATATATATATATATATATATATATATATATATATATACTAGTCAATTAGGTAAAGTTTACCAAAACCGCGTTTTCATTTGCATTTTTATTTCTTATTAAAGTTTGAGGCGAGATAAAAAAAAATTCGAAAAACTATACAAGAAATAATTTATGTAACAATTAATAAATAATACTTTTCTAAGTTTATTTTCTGATTTTATTATAAAAATACAATGCTCTTATTTTTTAAAATATATTTGTAAAGAAGGCCACCATCATTTTACTCATATTATTGAAAGAATTCCTAACTATTTCAATAAAATCTTCTAGTGGTTTAACTTTGTTCTTCCCTAAAATCTTTTCAAGATAAGTTAAGTTTTCTTGTGATACTATTTTGTCAGGAACTACACTGATATTCTTCTTTATAGAATAATTATTATTATTATCGGTTTTTGGAACAATTGATTTAATTACTTCTGGTTTATTGTTTCCTACTAAATATTCTTTATTAATTAACTTTTCTTTCTTTAATTTATCTTCGGGATATTTAATAAACTTCATTTTACCCTTTCCTTTTTTACTATTCTTCTGATCCTCATTACTTACTATTTCGTTTTCAAGTGTATTAACGAAACCATTTTCGATATACCTCCTTTTCCTTAGCCCATACAAAAGTTGATTTTGTAATAAGGCGTTCCTCAAATTTTGACCTTGAAACCAATTATAAAATGGCAGAGTGTTTATAAAATTATACTTTTGAAGATTTAAAATGTCGGCTGGTTTCCAAGGTTTTAAACCAGGCGTAAGTGGTTGGTATTGGCCAAAAAGGCTATTTAAATTGTTGCCGAATAGAGATTTTTTAACTCTATTACTTACTAGAGGAGAAGAAGTAAAATCTTCCATAGTGACGTTCAGATCATTATTGTTCTTAATCGTTTGATCATCTTTATCTTTCACTGTGGAGTTTTCATTAGAAATATTCAGAAGAGTGTCATTCAAACTTTCATTTTTATCGATATAGTTTTCATCTTTTAGCTTGCTTTTTGGTATAATCTGAATATGTTTTATATTACGTAATAATCCTTTTTCTCTAAGTTTTTCCAAGTATTGTTGTTTCCTTAGTTCAATTTGATTTTTTATTTTTTCTCCGAGATATTTTATTTTATCTTCTGCTATTTGGATTTTTAATTTTTTAACTTGATCTTTTATATCTTTTGTTAAACTTCGGAGACTTTCTTTTGCTATAGAATTTTTGTCACGTTTCTTTCTAATATATCCATATTCGAGGTCATCAAAAATATCCAAATCAATCTAAAAGAAAAAGGAATATTGTCTTTATATTATTGATATTATATTTATATTTTTTCCATTTAAACATTAACAAGTAAATTGAGAGATACAAAATGATAAGCTTCCTTTAGCTAATGGCAGGCAAAGTTTTTTAGTATTAAACATAGGTTAGACCAGAGGTGTCAAACTCAATTTTGCAGAGGGCCATATATTAAATTTAGAATGTGTAGGCGGGCCAGATTCAAATAAAAAAAATGTACTGAATTATTATAACATTTTATTTATTTAATTATATAGTATATAATATACGGTTGTTAAAAATTATATCAAAGTTATAAAATAGGGTAATTCTTTTGAGCTCGAGGATCCAGATACCTGACTTCTCTTGTTTTTGACAAGCTCATTGATGTCAGGTATCATATTCGTTGTAGTTATTTTAAGAATTGATTGGAGATGTTCATTCGAAAGTCTTGTGCGATGTTTGTTCTTATTTATTTTCGTGACGGAAAACATCTGCTCACATAAATAGGTGCTACCAAACATGCAGAGAATGCGTGCTGCATGCTTTTTTAATTCCGGATAGTTATCCAAACTCTTGAAATATTGTGTATAAAATGTAAGAGCGTTAATCTCTTTAAATTTTTCTTTCAAAATACTGTCCGATTGAAGATCTATCAACTCCATTTGCAAATGAACTGGTGCCTGTGAAGCTTCAAAATTTAATGGATTGTTGAAAATTGGGAATTCATTTCATTCATTTTGTGAAAGACTTCAAAACGATTGTTGAATTCCGTGATCAAATTTTGCAGAAGTTGAGAATATTGATCCTATTTTTTTTGGTTCACTGTGCCAAATGATTTTAAATGAGGGAAATGATCCAAAGTTTGATTTTTTACCTGATTTTCCCACAGCCTCAACTTTGTTTCAAAGGCGTGAATACATGAATACATTTGAGTGACAATCAGATTTTTACCCTGTAACTTTACATTCAGATCAGTCAAGTGTTTATTCATATCTACCAAAAAGGCACAATCAACCCACCAGTCATTGTCATAATCAATTGGGTTGCCTTTTTCTAACATGAAAGCTTGAATAGGGTCACGTAATGCAAAAAATTTTTCTAAAACTACTCCTCGACTGAGCCAACGAACTTCGGTGAAGTAAGGAACATCAGAAAACTTTTCGTCCAAATCTTGTAAAAACTGCCTGAACTGTCGGTGATTTAGTCCTCTGCTCCTTATAAAATTTACTATTTTAATTATAGGTTGCATGACATGGTCCATTTTTAAATGTTTGGATGCCAATGATTCCTGAATTATACAGTGAAGTCCCACAAAATTCCCTGATGTTTTCTGTTTTAATTTAGTTACAACGCCCGAATGTTTGCCAGCCATGGCAGGAGCGCCATCCGTAGTTGTGCTGCTAAGTATATTCCAGTCGAGTTCATATTCTGATATCAAATGCTCAATTGCAGAATAAATATCATTTGCTGTTGTAGTACCTGTCGATGGAACGCACTTTAATAGTTCTTCAGTTATTTCAAAGTTACTGTTAATACCTCGTATAAAAACAGCAAGTTGAGCTGTATCAACAGTATCAGTGCTCTCGTCCACAGCCAGTGAAAAGTTTGTAAATTCCTTAATTTTCTCCTTCAGTTGAAGAACCAAATTTTGAGATAAATCATTTATTCTTGAAGCAACAGTGTTTCTTGACAGCGAAATATTTTGAATTATTGACTTTTGAAATGGAAATGAAACATCGGCAAGTTTCAACATACAGTCTTTAATAAAATCACCATCAGTGAAAGGTTTTGATCTCTTCGCGATTTCTAATGCAATAATAAAACTTGATTTCAGGGCATCTTCGCTCTCAGTATTAGCTTTAGTAAACATCGATTGTTGACCTTGAAGTTTAGATTTTAAAGATGACAATGTGTCCATTCTTATTTTTTCAGTGTAACAATCGAATTTTGATTTATGATTCGTATCATAGTGTCTCTTCAAGTTAAACTCCTTACAAACAGCAACTGTTTGATTGCAATTCAAACACAGTGGTTTACCTTTCCATTCTATGAAAAAATATGCAATTTCCCATTTGAACTGAAAAAAACTCTGCACTCACTATCAACTTTACGTTTTTGTGACATTATGCCAAAATCGTAACAATTATGGAACTCGACACAACAATTATGGATATCGCACGCGCACGACACAAACAAATGCACAATACCTTCACAATCACTACTTCGCAGTACAACTAAAATCCTTCTCCGACCGTATCGCTTCGATTACTCGACTCACACTCAACTGACTCACGTCGCGCCGACGCACTCCTTTTATAATATCGATAAGGAAGGTTCTAGTCTAGACTCGAAGCGCGTGGAAGATTCTATTGTTCTCAACAAAAATAATAGGGTATTTCCGCTTGTTGCTAAGAGATGGCGTTACTGTCTATCTCTCTCGCTTGTCAAGGCACGCGCTGCCCTTGAAATTACTTATAAATGTAGTGTGCGCATTTTAAAACTTCCGTAGAGGAATCGAGTGAAGTCTAAAAGCTCTAAAAAACATGATTCTTCTTTCTGTGACACATTGCGATCGCGGGCCTTATTGATACGTCCCGGGGGCCGGATGCGACCCGCGGGCCGTATCTTTGACATCCCTGGATTAGACACTATATTTAAAATATATAAGAAGTCTTTTCGGTTCGTTAAGCCAATATTATATGTTATATACAGGGTGCCCAATATATATGGAATAATGATTCCGCAGCATTTATTAATCAGTGTATCAAAAAAATGTTTAAATAAATGTTATAGGGTGTTATGCGCCGCACATGCTGACGTACTGAAAATTCTAGATATTATTTGTCCCCTACCATATGTCTAAATTAAATACTTTTGGAATTATTGTCATTTGAAATTTGTAATAAAAAAAAGACAAAAAAAACTATTAATAAATACTCTAGGTTTATGTTTAAGGTAACAATTGCTCAAAATGTCTACCGTTAACATCGAGACAATGACCCAATCTGTCATAAACAGCCTGAACAGAGTTTTGCAGAGAATCCGGGGTGATCTGTGCTACTACATATTGAATTCTTTATTGTAAGTCTTCTACACTTTCGAATCGAGTGGCATAAGGTCGGGACTCCTTGTAGGCCATCCTACAGCACCTCTTCTGTCTATCCATTGATTAGAAAAAAATCGCATCCAAATATCTACGAACATTGATTTCATATTGAGGAGGTGCTCCGTCCTGTTGATACCACAGATTGCTATTAAAGGTATCCAAATTATTTTCATCGGGAAAAAGACCTGCACAAGTTGGAATAACTTGCTCTTGCATTAACTGTAAATACCGCTGTCCTGTAAGATTTCCATCGATAAAAAAGGGACCAATGATATGACGTCCACAAATCCCTGCCCACATGTTTATCTTTTGTGGTCTTTGAGAATGACTATCGATTATCCAGTGGGGATTCTCAGTAGATCAGTACCGGCAGTTATGCCTGTTAACTCTTCCGTTAAGACATAATGTAGCCTCTTCAGAAAAAATAATATTATGAATTAGGTTAGGATCATTATTGATTTGTTCCAAAATTCAACGCGTCTATCGTAGTCATCTTTAGATAATTCTTTTAATATACAATGGGTTTGTTTTGATGCAATTTTTCTGCATTCAGTATACGACTTAAGATACCTTTACTTATGTTGTGATCTAGGCAAAGCTAAAGAGTGGCTGTATGGGGATTTTATGTAATTTCCAATAAAACATCTAACTTTTCATCATCGCTTGTTTTAACTTTTGGAGGTCCAGATTTAGAACGATCCTTAACATGACGTGATTGTCTAAATCGTGTTAATGTTTTGCTAACTACGGATTGGGTAACAGGTTCTCGATTCTGATATTCTGCCTTAAAAAGATCACACACTTCCTGTTGTGTTTTCCTACGGTCTCCGTAACCAACCATCATTAACAAAGTAATTCTTTCAGTTTCTGTTAAATGTACCATTATGATATTACGTTCAAATTGTAGTTTCACAAAATGCAGCAATCAATATTTTCGTTAACAAATCATTTTTTGATCCGTTAAGTCGTTACCTGACAGTAAATGTTTAACACACGCCAGCTTATTTTTTTTTATTTGATCTCCTTAATTTCAAATATTAATAATGGTATGTTAGACAAATAATATTTAGAATTTTTAGTAGGACTCAAAAATAAAATAATATACAGGGTTTTCATCTAAAAAAATTTAAGATGGTATAATTTCTTCGAACTGACAGTTCAAAACATTTTATTGTCAACGTCAGCATATGCGCCGTATAACACCCTATAACTTTTATTTAAACATTTTTTTGATACACTGATTAATAAATACTGTGGAATCATTATTCTATGTATATGTGGCACCTGTATAATAAGAGCTGAAAAGTGGTAAAAAGAGTGCGTAAAACTCAGTGACCTATTGAAAATATCTAGAGAACAACAAAAGATATCTTTCTAAAAGTTTTGCTATAACTACGAGAAATTATTTTCCAGCAATTGCAGTATTACCAGATCATATCGTACCGTCAAACGGGGTGAAGTCGATCGGCAGGGGTGAAGTCGATCAAACCAGTATTTTCATTTGTATTTAAGCATAATGGCAACACTGCATTACAAATCAGCTGATTCTTATTTACATTCGTGTGGCAAACAGATGAACATCTATTATACCGGTGTTGTTGGTTAATCGTGTAAAGTGAGTTTTCCAAAAATAATTAAATAGTAAAAGAGCAAAATTTCTCAATCTCTAAAATATGTGAAATCAAATAGTTGCACAGCCAAATCAGTGAAAACTAAGCCCGTCCGAGCTCCTCTAGGTGATAAGGAATATATTCAAGAAAAGGTATTCACAATCAGACATGCTAATTTATTTTTTGTGTGGTTTCAATTGCAATTTTTGTGTGTAGAAACAAAACAACCGGATGAAATGGATCACTTGGTTTTCGCTGTATTTTGTTAGGTTTTGAGATTATGTTTAAAGCAATTTGTTTTTGTATGATTTTCTTATATATTAATTTTGTGTGCTAGCATATGAGGGGTGTCGGGCAGGGTGGGGCGAATCGTATTTTATTATTTTCTTTTTTTATAGAGATGCCACGAAAATATATAAAGAAGCTGGGTGCTTATGGCAAAAAAAAAACTACGATCCCGTGTATTTAGAGAGAGCGCTGGATGCAGTGCGCAAAAAAAGACTGAGCATGCGAAAAGCGTCAGAAAGGTTTGCAGTGCCATATACGACACTTAAGAATCACTATCATGCGGCAACTCTCTTGAGATATAGTGGTCAACCTGCTCTTGACGAGCATTCTGAAACTTTGTTAGTGAATGCTTTGCAAACCTGTGCTGAGTGGGCTTTCCCATTAAAGCCCATTGATATTAGGCGAATCACGCAGCAATATTTAAATAGTCGCGGCATCACTGAAAAGCGATTTAAAAATAATATGCCAGGAGAAGGGTGGTTTAATGGTCTGATGAAAAGGCATCCTCAGCTTACAGTCAAGATTGCGGAGAATACAAAGCGAGTGAGAGCTGCTGTAACATACGAGATTGTTGAGGAATATTTCCGAAATGTGGCGGATATAATCAGAGATATCCCACCACAAAACGTTTGTAAACTATGACGAAACAAACTTCGTTGACGATCCCGGAGCGGTTAAAGTGGTAATGAAGAAAGGAAGCAAACACGCCTACAGGACACTTGACACCACCAAAAACACACAACAGTTATGTTCGCAATAGCTGCTGATGGAACTCGTCTCCCTACTTATACAGTGTACAAAGCCAAACATATTTATGAAGGTTGGAAGGAGGGCGGATTACCAGGAGCAATTTACAACAGGTCTCCAAAGGGATGGTTTGATTCTGAATTGTTTGACGATTGGTTCAGGACCGTAGCACTTCCATTTTTCCGAAAATTAGAAGGAACCAAGTTGCTTATTGGAGATAACTTGCAAAGTCATATTACTGTCAGTGTCATTCAAGAGTGCGAAAATAACAACATTAAGTTTGTCTTACTCCCCCCCAATTCGACCCACATGCTCCAGCCACTGGACGTGGCATATTTTCGTCCTTCTCAAAGCATCATGGAAAAGAGCACTGGAGGAATGGAAACTAAAGAATAGAGGGGTTTTACCAAAAACTATATTTCCTAGGATGTTGAAAACCACGGTTGAAGGACTTGGGGATCGCGAAATGAATAATATTTTAGCTGGATTTAGAGCCTGCGGCCTAGTCCCCTTCAATCCCGATGCTGTTCTTGCAAAAATAAAAAGAAAAGAGCCTACTACCCCGGAGGAAGGAAACGTGGCAGAAACTTCAATGACTGCAGTGCTTGTAGATTATCTACACGAGCTCAAGACTGGGCCTAATGATACTCCAAAGCGAGAAAAAAGACTAAACATAGCCGCTGGCAAAAACATAGGCACAGAAGATTTGGAAAAAGAGAACCAGAGCAGTAGCAAGCAACCCAAAACACGTAAGAGGCAAATAAGCGACAGCGAAGAGGAAGATGACTTACAGACATTGGAGGCGGAGGAACAGCATATCAACACAAATGATTATGAAATTGGAGAAAGTTCTGCTGAGCCAGCCAACATTATTCTTGATTCATCCAGGAACTGGGATATAGGACAATTTATCATCACAAAATATGAAACAAATAAGAGAGATCGATTTTATATCGCTAAAATTATTGAAATATCAGGGACTGAGATAGTTGTAAGTACACTGCGTAAACATCCATCCATGAAATCTTTGTTTTTCATTTATCCAAATATTCCGGATGAGTCTGTCATAAACAGGGAACAGATTGTCCGACAAGTTAATTTAAAATCACTAAAGCGGGGCAAACAGTTCTTCTCGCTTAGAAAAAACGAAATGGAAACACTCCAGTGAGAAATTTTTGTGTGTTCATTCATTTCGTAATTTTTTGAATTCTGTTTTTTAGTTTTATTTTTGCCTGTATTTTTATTTTTAAGTATAGTTTGTTTATTTAAGGTTTATGTCATTAAGAAATCAATGGCTGTGTAAAGCTTGTCCAAAGAATAAACGTTTATATTTCCTTAATTTGTGTTTTTATTGCAAAATTCTGCAAATGTAGGTGGTACCTTGGTACCTACATATAATTTTTTTAATTTTTTACTGATCGACTTCATCCCGAACAATCCTAAAGTGGGAAATATGCATTTTAAAATGGATGATCGACTTCACCCCGAACCCTGGGGTGAAGTCGATCACGTTTTAATTCAAAATAAAAAAAAAAAAATTGCATCTATGACCTTACTCCAGTCACCAATCGACAACCTAAGTATCAAAGAAGTTATATTTTTAATTGCATTAAAATATAATTATTTGTTATTCAGTTATCTCAAAAAAACGTATTTTTTTGATCGACTTCACCCGGTTTGACGGTAACTGATAACAACTTGGAAATTTAAAATGGATTCTACTCAAAATTACAGACATTTTTTATAGCCTATCATCAGCCCACAGCCAATAGTTTTCGAGGTATTCGCATTCGTCGTTGTTAGTTTGGTATATGCTAAGGAATTCGCACATTCATATATTTTTTATCCTAAATTCCTAAAAATGTCAAATTCTGGATTAATCGGAAATGTCTTGAAGCGAAAATGTTGTACATTGTTATTACCGGTTACAACATGATACTGCCACTACTTATCAAAGACACAACGATATTTTCAAAAAATATAGTGTCCTTTTCTAAATAATTCTTACAGGTTATGGATAAACTTGTTCACGTAAACTTAAAATTTAGTAGTTATTTGAACACTATTGGGAATAAGAAGATGAATTTTAGCGCCTCATCTCCAGGAGTTGACCTGGGCTACTAAATTCTATTATGTACCATAACTAAAAATTACTAATCTAAGAACTCTTTTTTTTTTCCATTGTGTATAATATTTCCAAAATTTTTAACAATTACAGACAATAAGGTCCCAAAATCTATAAAACATACCATTTTATGGTTTTAATGGTTTCAAATCTGGAAACATTTAAAAAAAAAAACTAAATATACACCATACACTTTTTTATGGACGTTTTTGTGTTTCGTCTGCTTATTTTTGGAAAAAATCATATCAATTATAGTATAAAATATTGGTAGTATTTGGGACAACTTCTTATTACAAGATTTTATTAAAATTTAACTTTAGTATTAGCTTTCGCTTTAGTAAAGATACAACTTACTTATTATCAGGTTACTGATAATAAGTAATAATAATGTTACTTCTGTTACCTGTAACAATCGACATTTTTCATTAAAATATCCGAAAATGGGTTTACTTGCTCAAATTTCGAAAAATTTTATAAGAATAACTTATAAAATTATATATAGTATACAAAATTTTGGCGCACAATTTAAATTGCTAATTTTTACCACTTTTTTTGGTATTATAATATTAAAAAAAAAACTTCTAAACCATATTTACAAGCGAGATAACATTCCAGAGGAATAGCTTAAATCAATCTTTATTCCCCTGCCTAAGAAGAACAATCCAATGTCATGCAATGACTGTAGAATCAGTCCCATGTGCCATTCTTTAAAAGTTTTATTAAAAGTAATCCACAACAGAATATATAAAACGTGTGAAGAACAATTGGATAGATCTCAAATCATGGATGAGGGAAAGCACAAAATATATATATATATATATATATATATATATATATATATATATATGGAAGGACATCAGGTCCTAAAAACATTAATCCTTCACCACATACCAGCCTTCCAACTTCGTTACCCCTCGTCAGCATGTTTGGCCGCCGAGACAAGGAAATGGCTAAAAACCCCAAAATGAACAATGAATATATCGAATTTCCAAAACGCAGTACCCCAGGTAAGTAACGGAAACTCAGAATCTTGCACTGCTCTAGCAGTCAGTCCCATGAACTCTGGAGGGTATAAAAATTCGAAAGTAAAACACAATCGTATACCCACAGCACCTAGACAACCCAAAAAACAGAATGGTAGATAGCAACTTACAACACAAGAATTTTAGGATTCGAAGAAAAAATGATCGAATTAGAAGAAGACTAAAAGCATAAAATGGACAGTGTTGGGCTTAGCGGAAGTAAGAGGAACAGAAGAGTGTTGTATTACCCTAAAAAGTGACCCCAAATTTTTCTGTAGAGGCAATAAAAGTAATAAAATTTGAAGAGTCGGTCATAAAAAAAGAATAGCAGAAAATGTTCTTCAGTTCAAAGCCATATCGATAACAGTGATTTTAGACATACAGATGACAGAAGATACAAATGTAAGATCACTCATATCATAACCATCGGTGACTTTAATGCCAAAATAGATAAACTAGCGAATACACATGAGAAGAGTGTCGGGAAGTTTGGCTTGAGTCGGAGGAATAGCAGAGGAGAAATGTTATCAACTTTTATCAACGAAAATAACTTGTACGTTATGAGTACATTTTTACAAAGCCAGAACATAGACGATGGACATGGCAAAGCCCAGATAATATAACAAGAAACGAAATTGATTATGTTTTATCAAATGACAAGAATCTTGTAATCGACACGACAGTCCTGAATACGATAAACATTCGCAGTGACCATCAGATGCTCAGAGCAAAAATAAGATAAATCTGAAGCAGGAGAGACGTAGATTGATAACGCATACAAAAGTAATGACACCAACGGATATAATAAAACAAAACACAGATGAATACCGACAAGCACTGGAAAATCATATAAAACATATAAACTACCAAACAGAACTTCATGAACTAAACACGCAAATAATCAACAACCTACGCATGACTACAAAACAAATGGCAACATTGATACAAGAAAAAACACAAACATTAAGTTAAGAGACAAAAATCTAATGAATTATTGAATTATGACTATTAAGAAATGATCCTACAAATGACAGATTAGAATTGGCAGAAATAGGCAAAACAATAAAGAAAAAAATCAGAGAAGACGTCAGACAATACAGAAACTCGAAAATAGAAGAAACTCTGAAAGAGAGAAAAAGTTTGAAACATCTAAACAAACAAATGAATGAAGAGAGACATCAAATAATAAAACTTATAAATAACGACGACCAAGAGATCGCACAAATCTCAGAGATAAAGGAAGCTATAGAAAAATATTATCAAACACTATATGACACGAAAATATCGCCACTGCCCGGGAAAAATAGAGTGATAGTAAGAGATATGGGACCTGAAGAAATTCCCGATGTAACAACGAAAGAAATAATGAACGCCATACAACATATCCACAACAACAAAGAACCAGGGTACGATAAAATAACTATAGAAATGATCTTCTGACTTATGTAACACATGTTTGAAACAACGCAATTGAACACTTTGGAGAATCTCGAGCGGTTGCTCTTGACATATCCAAGACATTCGACCGTGTTTGGCACGATGGACTGTTGGCTAAGCTACCCTCTTATGGTATGTTTGAAAAGTTCTGTTTGTGGCTCTCATGTTTCTCAGAGAGCGTTCTTTACGAGTGGCGGTCGACGGATTTTTTTCTAACACTTTCACTATCAACGCCGGTGTGCCCCAAGGCTCCATACTGTCTACTACTTTCTTTCTCATTTACATTAACGATCTGCTGGAAAAGACCGGGAATCCAATCTACAGCTTTGTAGATGACAGTACGCTTATCTCTTCATTCACTTTGAACGCTCGAACATCGGCTACTCAGGCGAATATCCGCAGATAACAGGAGGTCGTTCAACTTAACAAAGGCCTGGAAGAAATTCTATCTTGGGGTGATAATAACCAACTAGAATTTAACGCTACAAAAACTCAGGCGGTAGTTTTTTCTAAAAAAGTTAGCATTGCTGAACCCGACATAGTTATGTCGGGGCACTCCATTCCCCTAGCATCGTCACTCAATTTGATGGGCGTTAATTTAGGAGCAAATATATCCTGAAATGAACATGTTGCAGGCATAGCAAGGAGAGCTTCTCAAAAGTTGGGAATATTATTTCGAACCAGAAAGCTTTACACTCCACAACAACTGTTAATTCTTTACAAAGCTCAAATTTGACCAACTATGGAATACTGCTCCCATGTTTGGGGCGCCACTCCCAAACACACACTGCATTTGTTGGATTCTGGAGCTATTCGTCTGATTGGAGACCCGGAACTGACCGGCGGCATTGATTCGCTGGAACATCGAAGAACGGTTGGCGACTTGAGTCTGTTTACAAGTATTTTCTTGGAAAGTGTTCGAAGGATGTAGCCCGCTTAATTCGCGCTAATACTTCACATCCGTATGAAGTTCAGCTTGATATTCCGCGTACAACGAAAGCGTTGAAAACTTGAAAAGTCAAGCAGTCTTTTATATGGAGAACAACTTCCCTTTGGAGTAATTTGCCCAGGGCTGTGTTTCCCACCGAGTACAATTTACAGCGATTCAAGAAGAAGTGAATCGCTTTTTCCGCACACATGTCCCTCCTGGAGCGCTTTAGGGACTTCCCTGTAGCACGTGTGCTAGACCCATAAAACAAAAAAATAATACAATCTGGTCGGGCCCTATTTAACAGGTGTCTTATGGAATGTAAAATACCAACACCTTGGGTAAACGACTTGAGTGTGCTTATTTTTAAAAAATTTAATTTGGAGAATTACTGACCCATCAGCCTGTTATCGGTACTATACAAAATGCTCGCTAGAATCATAGCATAAAGATTAAAGAATAAATTAAACAGTTATCACCCACATGAACGAGCGGGACGGGGGACGTATATATATATATATATATATATATATATATATATATATATATATATATATATATATATATATACGAGGCTGGTTTGAAAAGTCCGTGCAAAGTCCGAGAGATGGCACCACCGGCGTATATCGAGGTCATGTTTAGTTATTAGCATCTCTTGAATGAACGCACACCAAGTTTCAGCCATATTGGTCTATTTCTTTGTGTTTGGCATTCGTGTGAATCAAGGAAGTCGAGTGATTTTCAAGAAATGGACGAAAAAGAATTTCGTGTGGTGATTAAACATTACTTTATGAAAGGCAAAACGCCTCAGGAGACTAAAGAGATGATAAACATTATGGTGACTCTGCACCTTCGATTAGAACAGTTTATAAGTGGTTTCAAAATTTTCAGACTGGCCATATGGGCACAAGTGACGCTGAACGTTCTGGACGGTCTGTGGAGGTTACGACTCCAGAAATCATTGATCAAATCCGTGATATGGTGATGGATGACAGAAGAGTTAAGGTGCGTGAGATTGCTAGTGCTGTGGGCATCTCGACCGAACGGGTACATAATATGCATAAACATTTGGACATGAGAAAGCTATCCGCAAGATGGGTGCCGCGATTGCTCACGCTTGACCAAAAACGTAATCGTGTGAAGTGTTGCAAGGATGGTTTGCAGCTGTTCCAGAAGAATCCGGAGGACTTTAAGCGTCGTTTCGTCACTGTGGATGAAACATGGATACATTACTATACTCCTGAGACCAAACAACAATCTAAACAATGGGTTACCAAGGGGGAATCTGCACCAAAAAAGGCGAAGACCGTTCCTTCGGCCGGAAAGGTTATGGCGACTGTCTTTTGGGATTCGCAAGGGATAATCCTCATCGACTATCTGGAAAAGGGTAAAACTGTTACAGGTGAATATTATTCATCGTTATTGAACCGTTTGAAAACCGAGCTGCAAGAAAAACGCCCGCGATTGGCCCACAAGAAAGTCCTTTTCTATCACACCTCAGCAGTTGTGGTCGCAAAATTAATGGAAATAGGATTCCAACTCGTTTCACATCCCCCCTATTCTCCAGACTTGGCTCCCTCGGACTACTATTTGTTCCCCAATTTGAAGAAATGGCTGGCGGGACAAAGATTTTATTCAAACGAGGAGGTGATTGCAGACACTAATGGATATTTTGCAGACTTGGACAAATCTTATTATTCGGAAGGGATCAACAAACTAGAACATCGTTGGACGAAGTGTATAAGCCTAAAAGGAGACTATGTCGAAAAATAAAAAAGGTTTACCCCAAACACATAAGTAGTTTTTATATTGCACGAAAATACCGGGTTTCAATTAGTTCGTCTAAGAATGTATTTGCACGACGCTTCACCAGAATCTCATTTGGCATCCTCAAGTGCTCTTGCTGCTGTTGCTATTCGATAGTATGATCTTGCTGCTGCTGACGCTCGAAGCTAACTCAAGTTTAGTAAGTAAGTCAAGAGTTAGCTTCGAGAGGCAGCAGCAGCAAAACCACAGTATCGACTAGCAGCAGCAAGAGCACTTGAGGATGCCAAATGAGATTTTGATAAAGCGTCCTGCAAATTCATCGTTAGAGGAACGGATTGAAGCCCGGAATTTTAATGTATTATATATATATATATATATATATATATATATATATATATATATATATATATATATATATATATTAAACTGTTATTAAAATCATACCTACCGCAGATTTATCTTTCCTATTCTTCAAATTCTTTAAAGGACCAAAATACCAATGATTCACAAAGCCATGATTTCCTGTTTTTTTCGAAATTTCATCAGAAAATCCCCATTCATTACAAGGTTTATAAATATTTTCCAGTTCGTTATAGGATTGTAACAATTCTGTAAATTCATCAGATAAATCTGATTCGAATTTTGTGGACTTAATTTTCGATTTCGATTTAGACTTTTTCGACGAAAAAACATCCGACTTTGGGTTGCTGAAAGGGCTGTATAAATTTGTTTTATGTTTACTTTTTGATTGTTTAAAATAATCGTCAAATCCATAAATGTTCGGGACGGAGTTAGGCCTTTCTTTAAATAATTTGCTTGGCATTCTTGTTCCTTCTTTAATACGTTCTTGCGGTTCTAAGAAGTCATTAAAAAGTTCGTCGCTGGAAAATCCTGAAATTATCAAATTTAAATTCTGGTTGTTTAAATAAATCGATATTTTTACGTTGTGTATTTGTCCAAAACTCTGACAAATGTTTGTCTGAATCACAGATCTTTATAGACATAGGAAGACCAGAAAATACATTTAGCCTTGTTGCTTACATTACCTTGACGAAATACAAATTTTTGCAAATAATTCAATATTTTTAATATTATTTTAAGAAATGCGGAGTTCAGAAGAGTTCCTTAATAGGAGCAAGACTACGAAGATATGAATAGGATTTCAAAGCAGTGTCTGATCGAATAATTGCCCTTAAATTAAACGGCAAACCTTTTAACTTGAATTTCATTCAAGTATATGCACCGACAACTACAGACATGAATGACGAAGTTGAAGACTTTTAACGCCAACTAGAAAACACGTTGCAACAGATCCCTAACAAAGAAATCACAATACTATGTGGGAACTTTAACTCATATCAAAAGTGTTTGTAAATATGGAATTGATCAACGAAACGAAAGGGGAGAATTCGATATTGATAAAATGATCACCATGAATACAATCTGGCAGCATCGTATAAGGCGTCTATATACTTGAAAAAGCCCCGGGGACAAAAAAAAATCAGATACACTATATCCTCTGAAGCTGAATCATTCTCAATCAGTTATGGCTTAACTCAGCTTATTGACGAACCAACACGGATCCCTGATCGAGACGGGGAGTTCGCCAGTCTTCTTGATCTGTTTTTAACCACCAATCCGGAGATTTACACGGTCACCGTAAATCTGCCGTTAGGTTCTTCCGACCATAAACTGCTTTCGACATCGAGTATCCTGCCAATCAGTGACAGAGAGGCGCCTAGGCCGCGCAAGATTTGGCACTACAAATCTGCTAAATGGGAAGATCTCATGGAATACTTTCGAACTTTCCCTTGGATGGACGTTTGTTTTCGATCCGATAACCCATCTGACTGCGCCAGGGAGGTCTCCGATGTTATTTTGGCTGGTATGGAAGCTTACATCCCTTTTTCGAAGAAATGCTCCTCCAACGGCAAGCCTTGGTTCGACCGAAAATGCAAAGAAGCTGTTGCTTCTAAACATATTGCCTACCGACAATGGCGTGAAAATCCTAACTCCGTAAATCGAAACATCTTTGTTCATGCCCGGAACAGATGCAAGGGAATTATCGACGAAACCAAGGAGGCACACAATCAACGAATTAGAAACAAACTTCTCGCTTGTCCCAACAATTCCAGGTCCTTTTGGGCAGTCGCTAAGGCAGTTAGTCAAAATTTTACCAAATCCACCATACCACCACTCACACGGCCAGATAATTCCATTGCAACCACACCTGTTGAGAGAACGAACTTGTTGGCTGAACTCTTTGCTTCACATTCTACTGTCGATTTCCAAGGAAAAACACCGCCTACTATTCCCATATTGCAGTCAAGGATGCCCGATGTTGTCTTTAGACAGCGCGTCATAAAGCGTATTTTAATGAAGCTAGACACCAAGAAGGCTTCTGGCGCTGACGGAATACCTGCAATAGTTCTCAAAAACTGTGCAAGGGAACTAACACCAGTTTTCTGTAGACTTTTTAACCTATCCTACAGAAAGGGAATATTTCCGTCCTGCTGAAAATGTGCCACGGTTCAGCCGATACCTAAAAAAGGTAAGAAGACCTTGCCAAATAACTACCGACCAGTTGCATTGCTTTCAATAATATCGAAAGTCGTGGAAAAGGTTATCAATGAGCATCTTCTAAAATATCTTGAACGATTCAATATTATTAGCGATCACCAATATGGTTTTCGTAAACATAGATCAACAGGAGATCTTCTGACTTATGTAACACATGTTTGGAACAACGCAATTGAACACTTTGGAGAATCTCGAGCGGTTGCTCTTGACATATCCAAGGCATTCGACCGTGTTTGGCACGATGGACTGTTGGCTAAGTTGCGCTCTTATGGTATGTCTGAAAGGTTCTGTTTGTGGCTCTCATGTTTCCTCAGAGAGCGTTCTTTACGAGTGGCGGTCGACGGATTTCTTTCTAACACCCTCACTATCAACGCCGGTGTACCCCAGGGCTCCATACTGTCTCCTACTCTCTTTCTCATTTACATTAACGATCTGCTGGAAAAGACCGGAAATCCAATCTATAGCTTTGCAGATGACAGTACGCTGGTCTCTTCATTCACCTTGAACGCTCGGACATCGGCTGCTCAGGCGAATATCCGCAGACAGCAGGAGGTCGTTCAACTTAACAAAGACCTGGAAGAAATTCTATCTTGGGGTGACAGTAACCAAGTGGAATTTAACGCTACAAAAACCCAAGCGGCAGTTTTTTCTAAAAAAGTTAACGTTGCTGAACCCGACATAGTTATGTCGGGGCACTCCATTCCCCTAGCATCGTCGCTCAATTTGTTGGGCGTTAGTTTGGGAGCAAATATGTCTTGGCATGAACATGTTGTAGGCATAGCAAGGAGAGCTTCTCAAAAGTTGGGAATATTATTTAGAACCAGAAAGCTTTACACCCCACAACAACTGTTAATTCTTTACAAAGCCCAAATTCGACCAACTATGGAATACTGCTCCCACGTTTGGGGCTCCGCTCCCAAACATACACTGTATTTGTTGGATTCTGTTCAGAGAAGAGCGGTCCGTCTGATTGGGGACCCGGAATTGACCGGCGGCCTTGAATCACATCGAAGAAACGGTTGGCGACTTGAGTCTGTTCTACAAGTATTTTCATGGAAAGTGTTCGAAGGATGTAGCCCGCTTAATTCCTCCCAAAGCGGTGCATGTTAGAAATACACGTCGCGCTGGTGCTACGCATCCGTATGAGGTTCAGCTTGTTACTCCGCGTATAACGCTTTTCAAGCAATCTTTTATATGGAGAACGTCATCCCTTTGGAACAATTTGCCCAGCGCTGTGTTTCCCACCGAGTACAATTTACCGCGATTCAAGAACAACGTGAATCGCTTTTTCCGCACTCGTGCCGCTCCTGGAGCGCTTTAGGGACTTCCCTGCAGCACGTGTGCTAGACCAATAAAAAAAAAATCCTCACTGGATCTTGATGGAGATCTTTCTTTAAATCGGTCTATCCCAGTGCAATTTTTGGATCGCATCAGAATTTGCTGGCTTCCACGTCATATTGAAAATCACTTCCAGGTCACGAGCTCCGAAGTCCCCCAAACTATCCAATGCTCACGATTTCGAAGAACAAATCATAGACACTAAACCACACATTAACAAGGACCTGACGAAGCGAAGCGAAAACGACATAATCATCAAGTAATCAAACGAAAACACGGGATTATTGACGAAACACTCCAAAAAAATAGTAGAAGGGAGAAGAGTAGCACTAACAGGACAAGTAACAGAAAATGACAAATGGAAATTCCAAACCCTTAACATAGAAATAAAACAATCATGTAAGCAGAATAAAAACGACTACTACAGGAGGACATATCAGGGAATCGAAAGTCACGGATACTTAAATCGACCCAGGGATAGAGGGACAATATAATATTCATAACACGTGAATATAAACCAATATCATTAACAATTGAAGAGTCCCTAGGCATACTGATCTGAAAGATATTGCAGAGGTGTGGAGGTTATATTGTCAAAACCTATATAGTTCAAACGATAGCCAGAATAATCCAAAAGTCATTTACACCGACACAGA
Organism: Pachyrhynchus sulphureomaculatus; assembly: GCA_019049505.1. NCBI lineage: Eukaryota > Metazoa > Arthropoda > Insecta > Coleoptera > Curculionidae > Pachyrhynchus > Pachyrhynchus sulphureomaculatus. The sequence goes on along the minus strand of CM032456.1, from coordinate 180,303,612 downwards.
GGAACCTGATATCCTAAAAGATAAAATAAGAACGGCAGTAAGCAAACTAAAACAAAGCTACGGGCACAGATAGGATTACCTCAGAGTATCTCTGTAACAGGAGAAATAGGTACTATAACTCTATAACAAATTATGGCATACCCTGCAGTCGCCTGATGACTGGATTACGTGCTCACCCACAAAAAAGGTCTACCACCAAATGCGATAACTATAGGACTACAACGCTAATATCCTATGCAGGCAAGGTGATGCACTATCTTAAGTGAGAGGCTGAAGAGAAATATACAGCCTCAGATCCCGGCAGAGCAAGCAGGGTTTGTCAGGGGTTGAGGCCGCCGTGAGGAAACATGAATCCTCCGCCAGATAATAGGGAAAGCCAGAGGTTATACCATCCTATATGTTTCGTCGGTTCCAAAAAGGCTTTCATTGGACTCCAATGGTCTCAGCTGTAGGTTCTGCGGGAAATACCGGCGCATCTGATATCCCTGATGGCCAACGTACAACGACACAAAATGTTTTGTAAGGATTACCGAGATCTGCTCATCAGAGTTTCAACCACGACGTGGAGTATGACAGAAATGCATCCTGTCTCTATGGAGAATTTATAATGAGAAGAGCACTAGATAACTGGCATGCAGGTATTTTCATCAATGGGCGAAGAATTAATAACCTTCACTTCGCAGATGACACTGCATTACTAACGTCATCAGAAGAGAGCTTGCTAGAACTAGTTAATAGAGTGGAGGTGGAGAGTGAAAAACCTGGACTGAAATTAAACATCGCAAAAACAAAAATTATGATTGAATACAAGAAAAACAAAAAAAAAAGGCCAAGGATTCAGAAAATGGACCGTTTCGATGTGGTGTGAATCTTGGGGTATAAATTACGGGTTGAGGTTTGATAGAAGGTGAGGCTAGAAGACGATACGATATGGCAATGCGAAACTTACGAAAAACTGGCGAGACAAACATATATCTATAAAAGTAAAAAAGCGCTTGTTACGATGCCCGGCGTTTCCAGTTTTAACCTATGCCTCAAAGCCATGGACCATGAGATAATTTGAGAGAAAAAAAATAGTCGCCACTGAAATATTCTGTTGGCGTAAAATTCTTCAGGTATCCTGGACAGAACACAGGTCGAAAGTATCTCTCCTTCGAGAGCTTCATATTACCCAAAGATTATCAGCAACTATCTTGCACAACATCCTTAAATTCTTTAGCCATGTCATGAGACGAGAGAAAGGCATGGAGAAACTCATAATCCAGAATAAATTTGAAGGGAAAAGATCACGTTCTCCGATGAGATGGACGAACCAGCTTATACAGGTAACTTATCGACCATTCCACGAGCCAGTTATCAAAGCTCAAGACAGAGAAGCATGGAGACAAAAAAGTGATGACGTCGAAGCAGAATTGGCCACTATTTTCCCAGTGGGGAATTATGAATGATGAGAGAGAAAGTAGAATTTCTAGTGTTCCGTATAGTCGCTTCGGTGTCTGTCCGTTGACTGTCCATCTATCTGTCCGTCTGTCTGTCCGTCTATCTGTCTGTCTGTCTGTCCATCTGTCTGTTCGTCTATCTACCTGTCCGTTTGTCACACCCGATTTTCTTGACATAGAGTGTTGAAATTTGGCACCAATATAGGAATTGATGGCTCTATCAGAGCCATGTAGTCTTGAAAGTTAAATTTTAACTTAAAGGATTAGTCTTGGGGGATGAAATCAGAAGTGAAAAAAAAAATTTACCAGGTCATCAAGTGGGGTGTCCAATGAAAGCTTGTGAAAACACGAGTTCAAAAATATATATAATGTAATACTTGTGCACACCTTTCTTTGTATTATTTTTAAAAAATTGCCAAAAATCGCTTTCCCTCCCTTATCTCGAAAAATACTGATCAAAAAATTTGGAAAAAATTCTTGAATATTCTCCACAGGGTGTAGATTGAACAAAAATTATCACGAGTGCATTACTTTTAATAATTTATCTGATATATAGGAAAAACAAAAATTTCATGGTCATCAGTTTTCAACGAAGATCGAAAACAAACTTTGCTGAAAACTCATTTGGGGTGTATTTTATGAAGTCATTGATCATTTTATACCACCGTAATAAAAATTTTTATTTTCAAAGCAATCAACGTACGGAACACTAATTGCGCAAATCCGACTTGCACTTGGCCGGTCATGTAAAAATAGAATAATATGCTGCATTCTCTCATGCCTCCGGGAAAACATCTATATAAAATGCAACGTCTCTCTGTCTGTCTGTCTGTCTGTCTGTCTGTCCGTTAGTGCGCTTATCACTGGAGAACCACTTATCCGATTTACGTACTTTTTTTTAAAAAAACATACATATGTTCTCTGGCCAGGTTATAGGCTATATTTTATTACGATATGAGTAGTAACGTAAAATAGTGAATGATGTCCGAAAAAAGTTCGCCGCTAGCGCGTTGCCTTGCAATACACCGCATAAACCATTAAATATGGAACAATATTATGTAGCAGAGAATATCTATAATCTATAATATATATAAAATGCAATGTCTCTCTGTCTGTCTGTATGTCCATTAGTGCGTTTATCATGCGAAAACCACTTATCGGATTTATGTGTCTTTTTTTTAAATTCATACATATATTTTTGGCCAGGTTACATAATAATAATAATAATCTATATCTATAATATATATAAAATGCAACGACTCTCTGTCTGTCTGTCCATTAGTGCGCTTATCCCTCGAGATCCACTTATCCGATTTACGTGATTTTTTAAATTCATACATATGTTCTCTGACCAGCTTATAGATATATATTTTATTACATCTATAATATATATAAAATGTAACGTATATCTGTCTGTTTGTCCGTTTGTGCGCTTATCACTGGAGAACCACTTATCCGATTTCGTGCTTTTTTTTTAAACATGCTAAACCATGAAACATGGAACAATATAGTAAGAATATCTATAAAATATATCAAATGCAACGCCTCTCTGTCTGTCCGTTAGTGCGCTTATCACTGGAGAACCACTTATCCGATTTACGTGCTTTTTTGTTAAACATACATATGTTCTCTGGCCAGATTATAGGATATATTTTATTACGTTAGGTGACATAAGGAATAAGCAGTGACGATAATAGTGAATCAAGTCGGAGAAAAGCCACTAGCGCGTTCTCTTGCAATACACTGCCTAAAGCATTAAATATGAAACAATATCATGTAGCAAAGAATATAATATATATAAAATGCAACATCTCTCTGTTTGTGTGTCTGTCCGTTAGTGCGCTTATCACTCGAGAACCCCTTACCCGATTTACGTGTTTTTTTTTTTAATTCATACATTTGTTCTCTGGCCAGGTTATCTATAATCTTCTATCTAGAATATATACTCGTATATGTCCGTTAGTGCGCTTATCACTTGAGAACCACCTATCCGATTTACGTGTTTTTATAAATTTAAACATATGTTCTATATAATTCGATATAAGCCTAGATAATGGGAGATAAGGAGAAATAATGGGAGATAAGTCGAGATAAGGCTCGATAATGGGAGATAATGGGAGATAAATATAAATAATGGGAGATAGGGAGAAATAATGGGAGATAAGCAAAGCTAAGTCTAGATAATGGGCATTATGGTGAGATAATGGGAGATAAGGAGAAATAATGGGAGATAAGGAGAAATATTGAGAGATAAGTCGAGATAAGCCTAGATAATGGGAGATAAGGTGAGATAATGGGAGATAAGGAGAAATAATGGGAGATAAGGAGAAATGATGGGAGATGGGCAGAGTTAAGCCTAGATAATCGAAATTATGTAGAGATAATGGGAGATAAGGAGAAATATTGAGAGATAAGGGGAAATAATGGGAGATATTTTATTACGTTGGGTAAATTAAGGAATAAGCAGTGACGATAGTGGTGAATCAAGTCCACGCGAGCGGAGCCGCGGGCCCGGCTAGTTTTCTATATATGTTGGAATTATTATTATCTTAGTACTTAATTCTAGATAGCATTCAATAGGACCGTTATTAAATGTAAAGAGAATAACGAAAAAACAATTTATTAGCACTTGTCGTTTGGTAGTATTGTTCGTTGTTTTTCTATATTATAAAGTTTTAAGATTGAAAAACTTACACTGTTTATAGAATTTATGTATTTGCCCTATTTGTATTTTTACGTCAGTTTCCATTACAGAGTAGAATCCGTCTTTGAATGTTCCGTACAGAAGGAACACTTATGGGATCACTTCGGTGTCTGTCTGTCTGTCACCTGATTTTCTCCGAAACTATTTGACATAGAAAGTTGAACTCTGTCTCAAATATAGAAACTGATGGCTCAATCAGAGCCATATAGTTTTGAAAGTTAATTAGGTTAGGTTAGTTAGGTTAATTTTAGGAGCTAAAATCAAAAGTCAGAAAAACATTTTTGTTAGGTCATCGAGGGGGGTATGAATTGAAAGCCTATGAAAACACGGGTTCAAATATATATACCATGTAATACACGAGCAAACTTTTCTTTATAATCAACAAAAATCGCTACCCCCCTCTATCTCTAAGAGCACTAATCAAACAATTTCAAAAAAATTCTGGAATATTCTCCATAAGGTGTAGATTGAATGAAAATTATCACGATATTTGATAATTTATCTGGTATATAAAAAAAAACAAACATTTCAAGGTCCTCAGTTTTCAACATAGATCGTAAACAAACTTTGTTGAAAACTCATTTGAGGTATGTTTTGTGATTGACCTTCTTAACAAAAATTTGTATTTCACAAGCAATCACCATACGGAACACTAATTGCGCAAGTCCGACTTGCATCTGGCCGGTTTTTAATATAATACTCAATTTCTGGGACCTTTAATTATACTTATAATTGCAGTAACCATTTTTAATTTTCACAATATCTTACTTTCTGAACACCTCACATAATTTATATGAGAACTGCCATAGAGACAATGCTAATGTAGGACTCACAAACTTTTGTTTACTCATCCTGCATAACACCATTTTCCGATCTTAAGAAGTAAATAACCATTAATATACCTGGTATTATTTTCCTGTCAGACTTCTCTTCCGAGTCATAATAACGATTTTTATAACCTCTCAAATTTGGTTGTACTACTATTTGTTTGCTTCTTGATTTAATCGGTCTAGTTCTTGACTTTAATAAATCCAAATTAATGTCTCTTTTGGATCGAAGTTTGAGTTTATGTTTCGAATGAAAATGATCATGACTTTTTCGCAGATGACTATTGCGTTCTAACATATATTTCTTGTGTTCTTCTAGCTTAGCCTTCATATTTAATAAAGTTTTATTAATATTTCTACGATATCTGTTTAAGCTTGATTCAGATCTTCGAAATTTGTGATAAGGAAGCAGTTTGTACTCTTTAGCATACCTAGAAATGTAAAATTTCATATTATTCGTGAACTTATGGATATAAACGTATTTTTGACGAGAAAAAATTAAGGGATACCAAATGAAGTTAACTTAAATATTGAGAGACTAGACTGTTAATCACAATCCTCAATAGACATGTAAACTTGAACCTCATTTGTCGATACTTTGGAGGGCTATAGGGAAGGAGAACAATCGATAATGACTATATTTCATTTTTTGTATTTAGTTCATTACTACTCAGTATATATCACCACTACACCAAACACTTTATTTTTGCACTCGACGCGCGTTTCGCTAACCATGTTAGCTTCATCAGGAGGAAAAGCTAAACTACAAATCTACATATTTATACTTAGCCTAACCCTTAAATTACTCAAGCGGAACTAATGACATCGGCAAGGCCATCAGTTCCGGTCAAGTAACCAGTAGAGGGGACTATAAGGAATAGGCCCTCTGTCTTTATTTAAACTACTTTTACATTTTATGATTTCCATACTTTCGTATGCGTTCAACAATCTCCTATCAGATACATCCTTTATTAATCTTAGATTATCTAATGTTACAGTATGATTAGCTTCAAGGGCATGTTCGGCAATGCTAGACTTTTCTGTTCTATTGTATTTTAAGTGTACTAAGTGTTCTTTAAACCTTGTTTTAATTGACCTTTTAGTTTGCCCAACATACTTTTTGTCACAAGCATTACAACTAATTTCATAAATTCCACTTTTCTCACAATTAGGAATCTTATCTTTGGGATTTCCTAAGATATTCCTCAGATTATCTGATCACTTATAGACTAAGGTGAGGCCTACCTTATTAAATACCTTATTGAGTCCCTTGCTATATTTCGGATTATATTGTATGGAGACATACTTGGTGTTATTTTCTTCGCGTGTAAAAAAGGTGGAATTCTGAATATTAAACCTAAACTTATGTCTATAGCTTATTTACTAAGTCATCGTCATAACCATTAACTCTAGTTATATTTCTAATATGATTCCTTTCTTTATTAAAGTTTACTCTATTCAGAGGGAAAGTGACCAAACGATGAACTAAAAAATATAATGAGGCTAATTTATGTTGTTTGCAATGAAATGAATCATTGCAACATGTCCAGTATAACCAAAGCAACAAGCGATCATTTTCTTGGAAATGCTTCGCGAACGAGCCATTATTGTTGGATTCGGTTCATCTTGAAATACCCAAACAGTTTGTTGATTAACTTTCAACTCGACTCCAAGTTTCATCTTCTGTTACGACGTTGTATACGGATTTCGCATGAACTTAGTCGAATTTTTTGAGCATTTCCTTACACCAATCGACACGAACCTGTTTTTGAGATTCGATCAAATTATGCGGAATCCATCGGGAACAAATCCACTAATTGATACGAGCCTATTTTTGAATTTCGGTCAAATTATGTGGAATCCATCGAAAACAGATCTTTTTCACAGCTAAATGTTTATGTAAAATCGAATGTACTGCAGTCTTCGATATGCCTAAGAATGCCTCTATCTCACGGTAAGTCACATGCCGATCCTCTTCAAACATCTTGCACAGAGCATAGATGTCTTTTGGAACAACAACCAATTTTGGTCGACCTTCACGAAATTCATCGCTGACGTAAGCACCACCATCACAAAATTCTGCAAACCCATTGTAAACAGTCTTTGCTGATGGTGATTCATTACCAAAAGTTGAACGAAGCGATTCGAGGCATTGTTGTTGAGTTAGCCTTCCCTAAAATTGTAAAAAATTATCCAACGAAAACTTTCACGTAAAATTTCCGTTCGTTCACAAAACTATTTTTTTTAAACGCTCACTGTAAATAAACTACTAGGCCCATTTCTGAGCAGCCACTGTTTTAACAATAACAAATATTAAATTTTACAACAATGGTAATGTCACATCTCAACAGCGCCATCTAATGATCGTTTGTAAAAACTTAAAAGGCGACCCTAGTATTTTCAAATAATATCTTATTTTATGAATACCATAAGTACAATAAGTTGCTGTACTATTTCTTTTACCTATTACGATTATTAAGCACAAGTATTCAAAGAAATTTTAATTTTCGTACATAATTTTCAATTCATTCGTGAAATGGTTGTTTGTTTTTTTAAAACGATATACTCGTACACCTATAAACTAATTTCATTCAAAATATCACGCTCATAGGAAACAGTGTATTAAAACCGCCACTTTGAAAATAGACGCCTCTAGACTTGACTCGCTCCTTTACAGCCCTCTATGTACAGTCTATACCAATTCTTAATCAGTAAAATAGACGTCATGTCCAGTCCTACGAAATGAACAGATTGACTACACTATTCGCCCTACTATATCTACCTACCAATCCACCAAAAATAGGCGTTAATAATTTATTAATCTTAATAATAAAATTTTCAAGTCATGGAAGATCTTAAATTCCTGCAAGAGCAGTGACACAGGTGTCGAGATTTCCTAACCAACTTTCCCACTTATAAATTTAAAACCTTAAATACCTACAATAGTAGAAACACATGTGCCGAAACTTCCCAGCTAGCTTTCTCACCTATGAATTTATAGTCAGCTTGACTTGGAGAAGCCATCAACCGTAACGTTATCTCATCAGACCACTATCGACCCATTGCGCACTTTGCAATTTTGTGGTAGTCTCGTATTAGTATCACTAATAGAGACTATAGATAAGGAGATATCTAAGGAAATTAGAAAAAAAAACAAAAGACAAAATAATGCAGACGAAATGTAGAACAACATACGAGGCTGGTTTGAAAAGTCCGTGCAAAGTCCAAGAGATGGCACCACCGGCGCGTATCGAGGTCGTGTTTAGTTAGTAGCATCTCTTGAATGAACGCACACCAAGTTTCAGCCATATTGGTCTATTTCTTTGTGTTTGGCATTCGTGTGAATCAAGGAAGTCGAGTGATTTTCAAGAAATGGACGAAAAAGAATTTCGTGTGGTGATTAAACATTACTTTATGAAAGGCAAAACGCCTCAGGAGACTAAAGAGAAGCTTGATAAACATTATGGTGACTCTGCACCTTCGATTAGAACAGTTTATAAGTGGTTTCAAAATTTTCGGACTGGCCATATGGGCACAAGTGACGCTGAACGTTCTGGACGGCCTGTGGAGGTTACGACTCCAGAAATCATTGATCAAATCCATGATATGATGATGGATGACAGAAGAGTTAAGGTGCATGAGATTGCTAGTGCTGTGGGCATCTCGACTGAACGGGTACATAATATTTTGCATAAACATTTGGACATGAGAAAGCTATCCGCAAGATGGGTGCCGCGATTGCTCACGCTTGACCAAAAACGGAATCGTGTGAAGTGTTGCAAGGATGGTTTGCAGCTGTTCCAGAAGAATCCGGAGGACTTTAAGCATCGTTTCGTCACTGTGGATGAAACATGGATACATTACTATACTCCTGAGACCAAACACCAATCTAAACAATGGGTTACCAAGGGGGAATCTGCACCAAAAAAGGCGAAGACCGTTCCTTCGGCCGGAAAGGTTATGGCGACTATCTTTTGGGATTCGCAAGGGATAATCCTCATCGACTATCTGGAAAAGGGTAAAACTATTACAGGTGAATATTATTCATCGTTATTGGACCGTTTGAAAACCGAGCTGCAAGAAAAACGCCCGCGATTGGCCCACAAGAAAGTCCTTTTCCATCACGACAACGCACCAACACACACCTCAGCAGTTGTGGTCGCAAAATTAATGGAAATAGGATTCCAACTCGTTTCACATCCCCCCTATTCTCCAGACTTGGCTCCCTCGGACTACCATTTGTTCCCCAATTTGAAGAAATGGCTGGCGGGACAAAGATTTTATTCAAACGAGGAAGTGATTGCAGACACTAATGGATATTTTGCAGACTTGGACAAATCCTATTATTCGGAAGGGATCAACAAACTAGAACATCGTTGGACGAAGTGTATAAGCCTAAAAGGAGACTATGTCAAAAAATAAAAAAGGTTTACCCCAAACACATAAGTAGTTTTTATTTTTGCACGGACTTTTCAAACCAGCCTCGTAAGAGCTTAAAAGTTTTAAGAAAAAAGAAATATATCATTCCTTCCTATTGTGATAGGAAGGACATATGCAAGATTAAGGACATTCATGGTAATATAGTAACAGACAAAAGATATATTTTAAAGATCATCGAATTATTTTATCAATAATTATATATCTTACACGATAGAAGAACGGAAATTAACATACCAAAAATCCTAAATCAGGAATCGGAAGAGATCACAAAAGAAGAAATCACATCAGCCATGAAGGACATGAAAAATAACAAAGCCCCGGGTGAAGACAATATTATAATAGAGGCAATTAAACCAGGAGGATAACAAATTATCAAAGCTCTGAAAATGTTATTTAATAAATGCCTCCTGGTAGGAATAACTCCGTCGCAATGGAGTGTTGGGTTCAGTAAAAATGAATATGACGTCAGGATCAATGGATAATTCGAGACCTTTTATTTCGGGTATACCTTACGTAATCTTCTTGACTCCACACATTATTCTTATGAAAATTTGCCCTGTCTTCCAGTAAAATTTTATTTATACCCCTTGTTGAAACGAAGTGTTTTGGAAGCTTTAAAGTAGCTTTATCTATCAACATATCCAATTCAGCACTAGTTAGTTTTATATTTTTGGCTTCAGCTTTAGCCTTGGCTCTACGTTTCAATATATCTTCTATTTCTTTTATTGTAAAATGTAAATTAGGAACCGTAGGTTGGTTATCTTTTTCTCGTTGACGTTTTATTCCTAAAATAAAGTAATCTCTTTTAAACTTAAATCTCTAACGCGAAGCGTGGCGGAATTATCTCTAGACAAGCATTTTACCGAAAACTATAAAATATATCTATATTCTATAAAATGTTTGTAAAAAGAACCAATACGGAAACTACTCCTACACCTTACCTACGACTTTATTTTTTCCAAAGGCACTGCCATATTCTTTTTAGTGTTCCGTACGGAACACTTATAAGATCACTTCGGTGTCTGTCTGTCTGTCTGGCTGTCTGTCTGTCTGTCTGTCTGTCTGTCACACCGGATTTTCTCCGAAACTATTTGTCATAGAAACTTGAAATTTGGTAATAATATAGGCATTGATGGCCTCATCAGAGCCATGTAGTTTTTGAAAGTTAAATTTTGACTTAAGGGGTTAATTTTGGGGGGTGAAATCGAAAGTGAAAAAAAAATTTTTTTACTAGGTCATCGAGTGTGGTGTCTAATGAAAGGTTGCGAAAACACGAGTAAAACATATTTATATAATGTAATACTTGCGCGCACTTTTCTTTGTATTATTTTCAAAAAATCGCGAAAAATCTCTGTCCCGCGCCTTATCTCGAAAAGTACTTATCAAAAAATTTTGAAAAAATCCTGGAATATTCTCCACGGGGGGTAGATTGAACGAAAATTATCACGAGTGCATTACCTTTAATAATTTATCTGGTATATAAAAAACAAAAATTTCAAGGTCATCAGATTTCAGTAAAGATTGGAAACAAACTTTGTTGAAAACTTATTTGGGGTGTGTTTTGTGAAGTCACTGCTCATTTTATACCACCGTAACATAAATTTTGACTAAGAGTTTGAGGGGTGAAATCGGAAGTGAAAAAAAAAAATTTTTACTAGGTCATCGAGTGTGGTGTCAAATGAAAGCTTGTGAAAACACGAGTAAAATATATATATATATATATATATATATATATATATATATATATATATATATATATAAATGTAATACTTGCGCACACTTTTCTTCGTATTACTTTTAAAAAATAGCGAAAAATCGCTGTCCCCTACCTTATCTCGAAAAGTACTGATCAAAAAATTTTGAAAGAATTCTGGAATATTCTCCACGGGGTATAGATTGAACGAAAATTATCACGAGTACATTACCTTTAATAATTTATTTGGTATATACGAGGCTGGTTTGAAAAGTCCGTGCAAAAAAAAAACTACTTATGTGTTTGGGGGGGTAAACCTTTTTTATTTTTCGACATAGTCCCCTTTTAGGCTTATACACTTCGTCCAACGATGTTTTAGTTTGTTGATCCCTTCCGAATAATAGGATTTGTCCAAGTCTGCAAAATATCCATTAGTGTCTGCAATCACCTCCTCGTTTGAATAAAATCTTTGTCCCGCCAGCCATTTCTTCAAATTGGGGAACAAATAGTAGTCCGAGGGAGCCAAGTCTGGAGAATAGGGGGGATGTGAAACGAGTTGGAATCCTATTTCCATTAATTTTGCGACCACAACTGGTGAGGTGTGTGCTGGTGCGTTGTCGTGATGGAAAAGGACTTTCTTGTGGGACAATCGCGGGCGTTTTTCTTGCAGCTCGGTTTTCAAACGGTCCAATAACGATGAATAATATTCACCTCTAATAGTTTTACCCTTTTCCAGATAGTCGATGAGGATTATCCCTTGCGAATCCCAAAAGACAGTCGCCATAACCTTTCCGGCCGAAGGAACGGTCTTCGCCTTTTTTGGTGCAGATTCCCCCTTGGTAACCCATTGTTTAGATTGTTGTTTGGTCTCAGGAGTATAGTAATGTATCCATGTTTCATCCACAGTGACGAAACGACGCTTAAAATCCTCCGGATTCTTCTGGAACAGCTGCAAACCATCCTTGCAACACTTCACACGATTCCGTTTTTGGTCAAGCGTGAGCAATCGCGGCACCCATCTTGCGGATAGCTTTCTCATGTCCAAATGTTTATGCAAAATATTATGTACCCGTTCAGTCGAGATGCCCACTGCACTAGCAATCTCACGCACCTTAACTCTTCTGTCATCCATCACCATATCATGGATTTGATCAATGATTTCTGGAGTCGTAACCTCCACAGGCCGTCCAGAACGTTCAACGTCACTTGTGCCCATATGGCCAGTCCGAAAAATTTTGAAACCACTTATAAACTGTTCTAATCGAAGGTGCAGAGTCACCATAATGTTTATCAAGCTTCTCTTTAGTCTCCTGAGGCGTTTTGCCTTTCATAAAGTAATGTTTAATCACCACACGAAATTCTTTTTCGTCCATTTCTTGAAAATCACTCGACTTCCTTGATTCACACGAATGCCAAACACAAAGAAATAGACCAATATGGCTGAAACTTGGTGTGCGTCATTCAAGAATGCTACTAACTAAACATGACCTCGATACGCGCCGGTGGTGCCATCTCTCGGACTTTGCACGGACTTTTCAAACCAGCCTCGTACAGCAGTACGACCTTTTTCTAAAAAATATTTTATTACATGCCTTCTAAACTTTACAATAAGCTATATAAATCAACACATTCCAAAGTTTATTTTAATGAGTAAATGATGAAACTAAAAATCTTATTTGTATGATAAAAGCCTAAACGAGTACAATTAACAATTCTTAAGAACTAGAAATCTACAGTGTTATAAAGGTACAAGTAGAAGGTAATAGGTACAATCAAATTATTTGGGATTTTAGCAGTTATTGGAATATAATAATAACCAAAGTACTTATCATTAGGTAGATGCCTAAGTACCTAAGTATGCAAAAAAAATATTCTGTGTAAGTATAAAAATAAAGCAAAAACCTATAATATGCTTGGTTCAAATCAGAACAGCGATGGCTTCAACTTTCAGTTTTGCCCCGATCAAACTTCGCGGAGTCTGTAAACCTTCATTTTCCCTGCGAGAACAACAATGATACTTAACGTCCACGATGCCCTAGTGCATCAACAGCCAACAAGCTAAGTCCGTGAAATTGTCAACCAACATGACGGGAGTTGGATCAGCAACTATTTATGGATTTTTAGCAGAAAGAAAACGTGGTCCTTCCAACGATCCTGAGAATCACGAAGGAAGGAGCCCTTAGAGGTCGATGAAGACTTTAAAAACGCAATAAGAAGAAAAGTACACCATTCTTTTTAAGAAAGAAATACCTACACTATATAAAGTTTTGCAAGAAATCAGAGAAGACCAGGACTTACCAGATTTTAAAAAATGGAAATTATGGAACATCCTTCATAACTTGAATTTTCGTTGGGAAAAACACAATAGAAAATCTGTTCTTATCGATAAAACAAAAATAATTTGTTGGAGAAGAGAATATCTACGAGCAATCAGAAAATTTCGAGCCGAAGAAAGGAATATTTTTTATTTAGATGAGACTTGGGTTAATGAGGGACACACAGTGAAAAAATTCTGGATTGACAAAAACATTAAGAGTGCCAAAATAATTATATTGGTAGTGAAAACAGATTTCTCGACGGTGGCTTGTTGGAATTCGAATCAAAGTCAACTAAAGATTACCATGAGGAGATGACGGACGATGTTTTTGAGGAATAGTTATAGTATTAGATAATGCCCCATACCATTCTGGATTATTAGAGTGATTCCCGACAAATCCATGGAAGAAGGCGGATATTCTTCAATGGATAAGAGACAAAAATCTCAAACATAAAGATCGTATGTTAAAAGCGGAAGTTCTCAAAATTGCGAAACAATATAAGGCACAGTTCAAGAAATATGCAGTCGATGAGATGGCAAAGGAACGGAATATTACACTATTTAGATTACCTCCATATCATTGCGAATTGAATCCCATAGAGCTAATTTGGACCCAAATGAAAGGTTTCGTTGCAAGGAAAACACCACGTTCAAATTTCAAGACGGAAGGCAATTATTACTCGCCAGAATAGAGAAGATCGAAGAGGAAATTGGAAAAATGCCATTTGACATGTTATAGAAGAAGAAAAAAAATATGGAAACTTGACGAATACATCGAAGAAACTGTGAAAATAGAACCCTTAATTATCAATTTAAGAGAAGTCGAGTCTTCAGATTTTGAAGATGATGATTGTTTTTGATTGTAATTAAAGTACTTATATATCGTGAATTGTGAATTTATTTGTATATATAGATTAAAAAATTTTTGGTAATAAATCTTATATTTCTATAACTTTATTTTTAAGATAATTTTATTTATTAAATACTAAAAATTAGGTTACGATCGGACGGCTATGCTACCGATGAACCCTCATTTACATTTTGTGACTCTATTGTATAGCAGAGATTTTCTGCCTAAAATAGGGTGTACCCTTAAAATTAATTCAAAACAGGTAGAAAAATCTATTAAAATGTATAAGAAATCTCTTATTTTTTGGGCGCACCCCAACATGTATTTACATCTACAAAGAGAGAATTCTGCTATCAACTCCAGACAAATACACTTTAATAGCCAATAAATCACTCTAGCTCAATTTATAATCTAGTAATAAAAGTGTAAAACAAATATTTACTACCTAAATATTTGTTTAATTATAAACAAATAAAATAAAATTATTTTGTCTCGATACCGAAAAATATATTAAAAAAAGCTCCACCATATTATCAACGCACATAGATTTTTTCTGTACCAGATAAATTCTCAAACGTAATGCACTCATGATAATTTTCGCTCAATTTACACTTTATGAAGAATTTTTCAAATTTTCTTGATCAGTACTTTTCGAGATAGGGTGGGGAGACAGCAATTTTTGGCCATTTTTAAAAAATAACACAATAATATAAGTGTGCATTGTGTGTGTATTACATCATACATATTTTTGAACTCGTGTTTTCACCAGCTTTCATTTGACACCCCACTCGATAACATGGTAAAAAAAAATTTCACTTTCGATTTCACCCCCCAAAACACCCCTTAAGTCAAAATTTAGCTTTCAAAATTACACGGCTCTAATTGGGTCATCAATTTCTATATTTCTACCAAATTTTAACTTTATATGTCAAATAGTTTCGGAGAAAATCGGGTGTGATAGACAGACTGACGGACACCGAAGTGATCCCATAAGTGTTCCGTACGGAACACTAAAAACATCGTTTCCCATTGTAGCAGACCAGTCGCTCTATTGGTACACATACAGTATTTGAAATAAAGACTGAATCTATAGTTGTTGAACGATATGGCTTGAAGAGAGGGGCTTAAAAAGGGTAGGGGTAGGAGGCCTATTATGAATCCCCACCTAGACCATAATATGTTTCGCTCGTTAGTGATAAAATTTAGTCCGTATCTCAAAGTAACCAACAGATTTCAACATCATTGGACACGCATCATACTTTTTAATCTATAAGCAAACGTGCAGGCGGGAAAAAATGAATACCGTATTACTATCAGCGTAGACAAATTATGTTAAAACCGCTAGTACTTGATGAGCATTAACTATAAAAATAAAATCAACGGTAACGAAGACACTACTAATCCTGGAATCCTTTTTACTAGAGATATTTCACCGGTTAGATTTTAAATTATAGCATGGACATACGAGGCTGGTTTGAAAAGTCCGTGCAAAGTCCGAGAGATGGCACCACCGGCGCGTATCGAGGTCATGTTTAGTTAGTAGCATCTCTTGAATGAACGCACACCAAGTTTCAGTCATATTGGTCTATTCCTTTGTGTTTGGCATTCGTGTGAATCAAGGAAGTCGAGTGATTTTCAAGAAATGGACGAAAAAGAATTTCGTGTGGTGATTAAACATTACTTTATGAAAGGCAAAACGCCTCAGGAGACTAAAGAGAAGCTTGATAAACATTATGGTGACTCTGCACCTTCGATTAGAACAGTTTATAAGTGGTTTCAAAATTTTCGGACTGGCCATATGGGCACAAGTGACGCTGAACGTTCTGGACGGCCTGTGGAGGTTACGACTCCAGAAATCATTGATCAAATCCATGATATGGTGATGGATGACAGAAGAGTTAAGGTACGTGAGATTGCTAGTGCTGTGGGCATCTCGACTGAACGGGTACATAATATTTTGCATAAACATTTGGACATGAGAAAGCTATCCGCAAGATGGGTGCCGCGATTGCTCACGTTTGACCAAAAACGGAATCGTGTGAAGTGTTGCAAGGATGGTTTGCAGCTGTTCCAGAAGAATCCGGAGAACTTTAACCGTCGTTTCGTCACTGTGGATGAGGGATAATCCTCATCGACTATCTGGAAAAGGGTAAAAAACTATTACAGCTAAATATTATTCATCGTTATTGGACCGTTTGAAAACCGAGCTGCAAGAAAAACGCCCGCGATTGGCCCACAAGAAAGTCCTTTTCCATCACGACAACGCACCAGCACATACCTCAGCAGTTGTGGTCGCAAAATTAATGGAAATAGGATTCCAACTCGTTTCACATCCCCCCTATTCTCCAGACTTGGCTCCCTCGGACTACTATTTGTTCCCCAATTTGAAGAAATGGCTGGCGGGACAAAGATTTTATTCAAACGAGGAGGTGATTGCAGACACTAATGGATATTTTGCAGACTTGGACTAATCCTATTATTCGGAAGGGATCAACAAAAACTAGAACATCGTTGGACGAAGTGTATAAGCCTAAAAGGAGACTATGTCGAAAAATAAAAAAGGTTTACCCCAAACACATAAGTAGTTTTTATTTTTGCACGGACTTTTCAAACCAGCCTCGTAGGAACTAATTCTTAAGATTTTGCTGACAAATATTATTCATATAACAGCCAATTACCCCTTCTCGTCTCCTTTTTCTTACCTGAATCTTTTGGGATATCAAATTTTTTCGCCATTTCAACAAACGCTTTTAGATGTTTATGAAGTATTTCCTTTTTATCGCCAGTCTCTGCTCTATCGTTTAAATTCTGTTGTGCGGATTTGCCACCGTTGAATTCTTGTGTCCTCATCATTTTGTTGTAAAAGTTTTTATCAAGTTCCATTTCTTTTAATATGTTCTTTTTGATAGACTGTAAAGTAATTTTTTCCTAAAATTTGAATAACGATAAGGTAAATAAGTGGATAAACCTGCCAAGTGCAAGTCGGACTTGCGCAATTAGTGTTCTGTACGTTGATTGCTTTTAAAATAAAAATTTTTGTTACGAAGGTACAAAATGATCAGTGACTTCATAAAATACACCCCAAATGAGTTTTCAACAAAGTTTTTTTCCGATCTTTATTGAGAACTGATGATCTTGAAATTTGTGTTTTTTTTATGTACCAGATAAATTATTAAAGGTAATTCACTCGTGATTCGTTTCATTCGTTCAATCTACACCCTGTGGAAAATATTTCAGAATTTTTTCAAAATTTTTTGATCAGTACTTTTCGAGATAAGAGAGAGGCATTTTTTAAAAATAACACAAAAAAAAAGTGTGCGCAAGTAACACGTAGGCTGGAAAGTTTTTGATCTAGCTACTTTTTTTGGAAAATTCGACTTTATTCATCAGTATAGTGTCCTTCAAGAGCGATACAATCAGTCCAACGCTTTTCTAACATTTCTATACCTTTCTTGTAGAAAGATTTGCCTTTGCCTTCAAAATAGACTGCAATTTCGGCGATAACGTCTTCATTGGAGCCAAATCTCTTTCCCGCGAGCATTTTTTGCAGGTCCGTGAATAGATAATAGTCGCTGGGGGCCAAATCTGGAGAATACGGTGGATAAGGAAGCAATTCGAACTTCAATTCATGCAATTTTGCCGTCGTAACCATTGACTTGTGCAATGTCTTGATGAAAGAGTACTTTTTTCTTGTTCATTTGGGGCCGTGTCTGCGATTTCTGTCTTCAAACGCACCAATAACTTTATATAATATTCGCTATTGATGGTTTTTCCCTTCTCAGCATAGTCAATGAAAATTATTCCATGCGCATCCCAAATTACATAGGCCGAAATCTTCTCAGCCGACTGTTGCATCTTTGGTCGCTTCGGGCGGCTTTTACGGGCTGCTGCCTACTCAGCCGACTACCGATTTGATTCCGGTGTGTAGTGGTGGATTCATGTTTCATCCACTGTCACATATCGCATGAAAAAATCCTTTTTATGGCGTTTAAACAGATCCAAATAGCTCTCAAAATCATCAACACGTTGTTATTTTTGGTCCACTGTGAGCAAACGCGGTACCCATTTCGAACAGAGCTTTCTTATGCCCAAATGTTCATGCAAAATATGACCAACACTTTCTTTTGATATCTTTAGAGTGTCAGCTATCTCATGCAATTTCCCTTTACGGTGATCCAAAACAATTTTGCGGTTTTTTTTTGGTTTTCCGGTGTAACCACCTCATTTGGGCGTCCAGAGCGTTCAGCATCATTTGTATCTGTACGACCACGTTTAAATTCAGCATACCAATAAATGATGAATGGTTCTCCAGGGACAGAGTCCCCTTAATACTTATCAAGCTATTGTTTTGCTTGAACCGCATTCTTTCCTATCAAAAAAACAGTGTTTATTCAACACACGAAATTCGATTTTTTCCGTTGTTTCGAAAATATCAAAAGTAGCGTCACTAAAACCACTGTAACTTGAAACTTAATCCTCAAAATGTCATGAAAATTTGACACGTATCGTTTGAAGGTTGGTACTTCCTAAAAACCATATGGATTTTTTGAAAAGGTCGACATCTATGTGTCAGACCAAAAACTTTTTAGCCTACATGTTTTTAAACTCGTGTGTTTAGAAGCTTTCATTTGACATCCCACTCGATGATTTAGTATTTTTTTTTTTGTCACTTCCGATTTCACCCCCCAAAACTAACCCTTTAAGTCAAAAGTTATCTTTCAAAACTACCCGGCTCTGATGAGGCCATCAATTCTTATATTAGTGCCAAATTTCAATTTTCTATGTCAAATCATTTCAGAAAAATCGGGTATGATATACGGACAGATAGACAGACACCGAAGTGATCTTATGTGTTCCGTAAAAGTGATCTAAACAGTGTTGTTTATCAGCTGAAATGAACTGAAACATTAGAAATTGATTTGATAAAAATTAAAACGATTTGTATTATTAAAAGTAGGAACGACAAATGCCAATTTAAGATTTTTTTGTCTCCAGGCACTAATATATTTTCAGCCTAAGGGCGTAGCCGAGTTCAAGGGCATATGGATACCAGGGGCGTCCCTTTAAGGATTAAAGAAAAAAGTTAAAGCGCAGCTGCTTATGGAGGAGATGAGGGCTTCAATGGGCAAACACGGGAGCGTCAAACGACAATCGGAAGAAACCTTTTTTTCCATAAAAAAGAACCCCTACCTATACTGGAATTTTAAAAGTTTACGCTAAATTTAACAATCGATGACAGAAGGGTGAAAACTTTTCACAAAAGATAGTCCCAAAAAAAAAGTTCCGTTCCTAAAGGGAGTATTTTCCACCTTTATAGGAGCAGTCCCTTCGTCCCCCCTTGGCTACGCCACAACTTGGTCACTAAAAGAGGTTGTTACGTCGCCGACACTGCATATTTTTTTATATAAAAATTATGGATTTATGGTTCTCATTGTTTAAAAATCGTGTTGTTGGTACCAGCTAGTATGAAAGGTTAAACGCCATAACATAATCATTAACGTTAGTCACAAACCAAATGAAATTAGATGATTGAGAAAGCTCAGAGGCAACTGTTATTCTTTGTTTGTCAGTTTTTCTCAGTGGAAAAAATTTCTATTTTTTTTTTCATGGCTCTAGCACACGTGCTACAGAGAAGTCCCTAAAGCGCTCCAGGAGTGGCATGTGTGTGGAAAAACGATTCACGTTGTTCTTGAATCGCTGTAAATTGTACTCGGTGGAACACAGCCCTGGGCAAATTATTCAAAAGGGATGATGTTTTCCATGAAAATACTTGTAGAACAGGCTCAAGTCGCCAACCGTTCTTCGATGTTCCAGCGAATCAAGGCCGCCGCTCAGTTCCGGGTCTCCAATCAGACGAACAGCTCTTCTCTGAACAGAATCCAACAAATGCAGTGTGTGTTTGGGAGCGGAGCCCCAAACTTGGGAGCAGTATTCCATAGTTGATCGAATTTAAGCTTTGTAAAGAATTAACAGTTGTGGAGTGTAAAGCTTTCTGGTTCGAAATAATATTCCCAACTTTTGAGAAGCTCTCCTTGCTACGCCTGCAACATGTTCATGCCAGGACATATTTGCTCCCATATTAACGCTTAACAAATTGAGTGACGATGCTATGGGAATGGAGTGGCCCGACATGACTATGTCAGGCTCAGCAACGTAATCTTTTTTATAGCGTTAAATTCGACTTAGTTACTGTCACCCCAAGATAGAATTTCTTCCAGGTCTTTGTTAAGTTGAACGACCTCCTGCTGTCTGCGGATATTCGCCCGAGTAGCCAATGTCCGAGCATTCAAAGTGAATGAAGAGATAAGCGTACTGTCATCTGCAAAGCTGTAGATTGGATTCCCGGTCTTTTCCAGCAGATCGTTAATGTAAATGAGAAAGATAGTAAGAGACAGTATGGAGCCTTGGAACACACCGGCGGCTGAGCCAACAGTCCATGGTGCCAAACACGGTCGAATGCCTTGGATATGTCAAGAGCAATCGCTCGAGATTCTCCAAAGTGTTCAATTGCGTTCCAAACATCTGTTACATAAGTCAGAAGATCTCCTGTTGATCTATGTTTACAAAAGCCATATTGGTGATCGCTAATAATGTTGAATCCTTCAAGATATTTTAGAAGATGCTGATTGATAACCTTTTCCATGACTTTCGATATTATTGAAAGCAGTGCGACTGGTCGTAGTTATTTGGCAAGGTCTTCTTGCCTTTTTTAGGTATCGGCTGAACCGTGGAATTTCCAGCAGGAAGGAAATATTCCCTTTCTGTATGATAGGTTGAAAAAGTCTACAGAAAACTGGTGTTAGTTCCCTCGCACAGTTTTTGAGAACTATAGCAGGTATTCCGTCAGCGCCAGAAGCCTTTTTGGTGTCTAGCTTCATTAAAATACGCTTTATGATACGCTGCCTTCCGACTACATGGAAATTTGTGGACGTTGATTTTCATACATGGCCTTAATAAATTTAATGTTGAATACATGAACCGATATCACAAGGGAAATTTGGAGCCATGGTTTTGAGGAGCATCCTATAGATCTAAATTTATTTATGTTTTCTGTCTTCCTTTGGGTATGTCTTTCTTAGTTTTTTGTTTTATTTGCTACTACTGTTATTATTCTTTATAATTCCGTTTTTTATACTAAATCAAAAATTATTGTGGATCTACAATTAATTTATATCTAATACTGTTTTTTTAATTTTAATATTTGTTTTAGTCAGGAACTCTTTTGTGTATTCGAATTTCTTTACAATAAAAAATTGTAATACCTTTGTATTACTTCATGGGTTAGTTAAATAGCAGTCCGAGATTGTTAGTGTTCTGTACGGAAACTTCGGTGTCTGTCTATCTGACCGTCTGTCTATCTATCACGCCCGATTTTCTCCGAGACTATTTGACATAGAAAGTTGAAATTTGGCACTAATATAGAAATTGATGTCACCATCACACCATGTAGTTTTGAAAGTTAAATTTTGACTTAAAGGGTAAATTTTGGGGGCGAAGTCGGAAGAGAAAAAAAAATGTTTTTCCAGGTCATCGAGAGCGGCGGCAAATCAAAGCATGTGAAAACATGAGTTCAAAAATATATATAATGTAATACTTGCGCACACTTTTATTGGTATTACATTTTAAAAATTTTGAAAAAATCGCTATCCCCCCTTATCTCGAAAAGTACTGATCAAAAAATTTTGAAAAAATTATGGAATATTCTCGACAGGGTGTAGATTGAACGAAAATTATCACGAGTGCATTACCTTTAATATTTAATCTGGTATATAAAAAAAAAATTCAAAGTCATCAGTTTTCAACAAAGATCGGAAACAAACTTTGTTGTAAATTCATTTGGGATGTATTTTGTGAAGTCATTGATTATTTTATACCTCCGTAACAAAAATTTTTATTTTAAAAGCAATCAATGTACGGAACACTAATTGTGTCCGAGTTCCACCTACAAAAAATATAACAAGTTGGCCAAAAAAATTAGAACACATTGCAATTTCTCAGCAATAAATTTGCGACAAGAGATTGGATTACAATCTACATTTTGCACAATAAAATAAATGGAAACTAAACTTTTTCAGTTCTCTATCTAAGAACTTCGTCCGTGAAAACAAGTTTAACCAGCATTCGTATTGGCATAAATATTAGTCAGTTAACTAACTAACCATAAAAATGCAATGTTTGCTTGTCACAACATAGTTAGGATTACTGCATTCTGTAGTAGTACTAGCTAAAGTACCGACTTTACGATGTGAAACTAATTTCATAGCTCATTCATAAGAGATAACAGACATTGATAAATGAGGTACAAAGTCTTCAAATATTAATGCTATATAACTTAAGTTTACTGTTTTAGTTAAAAAGCTGAACTCTATTTACTAAATTCCGAGAAAAATTTGAACTCCTACCAACTAGAAGTAACTTTTGGCGCAAGTTGGTGATCAGACGTTGCCACTGCTACGTTTCGACCTATACCATAAACTAAAGAATTGTATTTGATAGTCTATAGACTACACACTAAAATGGCTACTCAACAGGAAATAAAACTCCTTAAAAGCCGTCAGAATGTCAAAGGGATCTATTTTATTAGCAAATCTTCTGTCGAATTTTACAAACTATAGAATAAATAGTGTTCTCATACAAGTTTGTGCTCGATTAATTCAGATGCGAACATCTTAACGAATCAAATTTTATGTCCACTATGGTGCTAATACGGGCAAATTAGTGGTCGTGATGCAGTAAATTGCCGATGTCGGGTTGATGTAAACGTGCCGGAGACCTGAAAATCCTGCTCGGGGACAGATAATACAAAGTTGAAACTATCTTAACTCAGCTACGATTTCTTACCCAATAAATTTTGTTGTCATCTAAAAATATACGTGAACCTATTATTTACTCTCTTTTTAGTAACACAAAATAAATTAAAACTTAAATCTAAAGATTGAAATTCTTTAGATTTATAATTCATTAGTATGCAGGGTGTCAACGATTTGTTTCTGGAATGACGAAGAAATGTTAAATACAATAGTTTTAGGGAATGTTAAGGTGCACAGTTCAAATTTATTTTTGAGTATACAGGGCTCTTCAAAAAGGTGTGGCCGATATAACATATGTTTTTTTTAAAATGGAACATCCTATTTTCTAATTTATTTTTAAATTCTGCATACAATTTTATAACTTTTTTATTTATAATGTTATATACTTAAACCTACACGCAGCCGCACTGGAAGCATTAGGGTACCAAGAGAAAAAGGGAAAAACAGCAAAAACCATATTGGTGGGATGAAGAAATTAAATACGAAATTGAAGAAAAACGGAAAAGCTATCACAAATACTTAAGTTCAAAGGGCACAAACGACAAAGTAAAATACAAGGAATCCCAAGCTAGAGTACGCAAAATGATTAGTGACAAAAAGAACAACCAATGGAAAAAGACATGCTCAAGACTCAACACTTACATAGGAGGAAGAAAAAGCACAGAAAGCTGGAGACTTCTTAAAAATATGAGAACAGAACGGAAAAAGAGAAATCTTCTCACCAATAACACCAGAAAAATGGAACCAATATTTTACAAATATGCTAACAGAAGATAGACCAGAGTTCAAAAGTACCCAACATGGAAAGCCAAATATAGTTATACGAGGATCCCCAATAAGGATAACAACATCAGAAGTTAAAGAAGTATGAAAAACGCTAAAAAATGGTAGAGCTCCAGGACCAGGAAACATCCCAGGAGAGATAGTAAAATACGGAACTGAAAAGCTATTTAGCGCTTTGACGAACTTATTCCAAAGATGCATTAACACATCAGAAGTACCTGAGGAATGAAAAATATCATACATATCAACAAATTCATAAGAAAGGAGACAAAAATAATTGCGATAACTATAGGGGAATAACGGTTACAGGATCTATTAGCAGATTATACGGAAAAATACTTAAAAATAGAATAGAAACGGAATACGCGGACGTAGAAACTGAAGAACAGGCAGGCTTTAGAGCAGGAAGATCCACAATAGACCATCTTTTCTCACTGACACAAATCCTAGAAAAGAAAACCGCATTTGATCAGGAAGTCCATGTCTTGTTTGTTGATTTAAAAAAGGCCTACGACAGCGTGCCCCTAATGAGATTGTGGGAAACACTACAACAGAGTAATGTAAGCACCGAAATAATTAAAGCCGTAAAATCCTTATACCAAGACGCAAGAAGTAGTGTGAAAACCAAATATGGTATAACAACAGGGTTCCCGGTCACAAAGGGTCTCAAACAGGGCTGCTGTATATCCCCAACGCTATTTAAAATCTATTTGGAGAGTGCACTGAAGAACTGGAAAAGGAAATGCAGCAGTATGGGATTACCACTGGATGACGATACTACATTGTACACGCTATCATTCGCAGATGACCAGGTAGTAGTCGCTCAGGACATCGATGATATGGAATACATGACACGAAAACTTATGGAGGAATATGAAAAATGGGGCCTAGAAGTCAATATTAAAAAGACCGAGTACATGTGCGTCGAAGGACAACAGCAGGACTTGAAACTGGCCACAGGATACACCTTCAAACACTGTGCCAGTTATAAGTATTTGGGAATGAGAATATCTAGGGACGGAACACTGGAAGAAGCAATATTCGAGAGGAATATCCACAGAAGAAAAGCGATTGCAATGCTTAATAGTATACTATGGGACAAAAACATAACCATTGAAAATAAGAAGAGAATTTACAACTCAATAGTGAAAAGTATAATAACTTACAGCTCCCAGGTGTGGCCATTAAAAGAAAGAACAGAAAAAATATTAAAAGCTACAGAAATGGATTTCTGGAGACGAGCAGCCAGAAAATCCAGAAAAGACCAAATGACACGATAAGGCGAGCTTTAGAAATAAAGCACGATATAGTGGACGAAATCAAAACCCAACAGTTGGTATGGTACGGACATGTACAGAGAATGTCACAAGACCGACTACCTAAACAGATTTGAAATTGGAACCCTCATGGAAAAAGAAAGCAAGGAAGACCACGCCAAAGCTGGAGAGCAGGAATCAACAAGGAAGTACTAGAGAGAGATCTGGAGGAGGAGGGATGGAGAAACCGGGAGGAGTGGAAATTAGGCATCGGAAGACGGAAGACGTTATAAAACCGATTAATATATATATATATATATATATATATATATATATATATATATATATATATATATATATATATATATACATATATATATATACTTAAACCTACTAGTTTTTCTAATATTTAATTATTATGTAAAAAATTGCCAGTAGCGCCATTGTTTCTGAAGGTAGACTACTCATAATTGGCGCGAGCGTTCTATAAAGATAAAGAAAAATATATGTGTAAAGAAATTTGAGTTAGATGCTACAAGATGTTCAAAATAAATTTATGCATTTCGACTATTGGCACATCCAGTATATTATTATTTTTTCTGATAGATTTTACAAAACTCTCCAACTTATATTAAGTATGTCATATACCTATTTCTAATAGTTTTCGATTTACTTTGAATTTTTCAATTTTTACCCTTGTTTTTAATACACTTACGCTATTGTGAAAACATAAACAAATAGTTAATAATAATTTTAATATAGTTTAACTTATCTAATAATTAATTATTATGACGTAATAAATGTTCAAAAATATGATCGTCTACTTGAATATACATGTTTAGTCGTTTTACTATATTTTCCTTCACTTTCCTTAACATAAAGGGCGTTATTGTCCTGCACGCATCCCGTATCCTATTTTCCATATGTACTGGTGTTGTAGGGGGATTCACATAAACACGATCTTTAATGAAGCCCCACAAAACGAAGTCTAAAGGTATTAAGTCACATGTTCGACGGGGCTACTGAATGAATCTATCCCTACCGATCCATTTTTGTGGGTAACGATAGTTTAAAAATTCCTGAACTTCCCGGTGGTAATGAGCAGGAGCTCCGTCTTGTTGAATCCACATTTGTTCCGTTTCAAAGTTATCAACTTCTTCAAGAAGCTGGGGTAATACATTTTGCAAAAAATTTAGATATCTAGGCCCGTTAAGTGGTTCGCGGAAAAAATATGGACCAATAATTCGAAAATTTAATATTCCACACCATACACTAAGCTACCAATAGTTTTGGTTTTGAACTTTCCGGACCCAAAATATATTAACTGTTGAATAATAATGCATGTTATAGCTGTTAACTGCTCCATTACTGCGAAAAGTAGCTTCATCAAAAAACATTATTTTGGATAAAAAATTTGGATCGGCCTCTATTGCTCCATTCATGGTGGTACAAAAGTTTACTCGCCGTTCAAAATCACGGTCTTGAAATCCTTGGTATAGTTCTATATGAAAGGGATGAGCCTTGTATTATCTCGTGGTGCGATTAGCCGTAGACTGGGATGTGTTAGATAAGTCAGCTATTTGACGGCTGCTGACCTGGGGATTATCTTCAACATGAAGTAAAATCTCCGTTTCTTTTTCCTCATTAGTAGCATTCTGGTTTACTACTTTCCGTTTCGTATACTCAACGCTACCACTACCATCAAACCGTTCCATTAAGCACTGAAAAGATTTTTCTAGATTGCATACGTCTATTAGGGTACTTCGCTCCGTAAAACCTTACTGCCAAAAGACAATTTTTTTTCCCGCCACGCCCAGTATCATATCAATTAATTCATTTTTAGGAAAATCCATAACTATTACCTTTATACGTCACTTACTACAACAAATTAAACTATTTTTACTTGCTTAATAGACATGTCAAAATTTGACAGTGCCTACACTTTTGTTTTGTCTTGGCAACTATGATGTTATAGCGCAAGTGTATTAAAAACAAGGGTAAATATTGAAAAATCAAAATAAATCGAAAACTATTAGAAATAGGTATATGACATACTTAATAAAAGTTGGAGGGTTTTGTAAAATCTATCAGAAAAAATAATAATATACAGGGTGTGCCATTTAAAAAATTTGAGATTCTTTCAATTTAAAATAGTCCAAATATATATATTTATTTTGATCATCCTGTAGTATCTAACTCAAATTTCTTTAAATATATCTTTTTTTTCATCTCTATAGAACGCTTGTACCAATTATGAGTATTCCACCTTCAGAAACAAAGGCGCTACTGGCAATTTTTTACAAAAACTAAAAACTAGTATTTTTTTTTTAAATTAAAATATTAGAAAAACTACTAGGTTTAGGAATATAATATTATTAATAAAAAAAGTTATAAAATTTTACGCAGAATTTAAAAATAAATTAGAAAATAGGATGTTCCTTTTAAAAAAACATATATTATATAGACCACACTTTTTTGAAGTACCCTGTATACTCAAAAATAATTTTAAACTGTGCACCTTAACATGCCCTAACTATTTTATTTAATATTTTTTCGTCATTCCCGAAACAAATGAGATAATGAACTTTACTCTATCGTTGACTCACCCTGTATAGTGTATCTCAAAAAGTTTTATACAAATGGAGAAAAAGTTTATTCTTAATATTACAAAAAAATTTTATCTTGATAAAAAGTTTTGCTTCCCAGGAAAATCCATAATCAAGCATTAAAAGTTTAAAATATTTGATGATGTACAGGGAAAATTAAAAAAATGATTTATAATGAAGAGTAAAGTGTGTTTAAATTTAAATACAGAGCAAAATATGAATTGAAAATATTAATAGGAACTAAAAAATTATACTCATGTTTAGGTTTGTAGCCTTCTTAGTTAAAAATTCAAAAAAAAACTATATATAAATGTAATGTAATATTACGTTCATGTCTATTGAATTAAGGCCTTCCTTCGTTTTTAAAAAATATACCAAACTTCTGGAATACTTAATAATAATAATAATAATAATAATAATATAAAGTCATATTAATCAGAAACTACCAAAAGCATATCATCAAAGACCCAACTATTACAGAAGACAGATGCAGAAAATGCCACCAGCAGAAAGAAAAACGATCGAACACATAACAAGCGGATGTAAAATATTAGCCGGAACGAAATACACAGCCAGACATGACTCAGCGGCAAAAGTAGTTCACCAAGCACTAGCCACAACATAGAAGCTCATAGAAAACACAGATCCCTACTACAAATACACACCAACATCCGTACTTGAAAATAAAGATTACAAACTCTACTGGGACATCAGTATCCATACAGATAAAACAGTCTCCGCCAATAGACCCGATATTACTTTCCAGTGCAAAAAAAGAAAAAAGTCACCTATCTAATTGACGTAGCTGTCTCCAACGACACAAACATCCAAACAAAATACACAGAAAAAATTTCCAAATACACAGACCTTGCAACGGAAATAAAAACGCTATGGAAACAAGAAAAAGTCATCATTGTCCCCCTCATTATATCAGCCACAGGCCTTACACCAACAACATTCACACCACACTTAGTACAATTAGGACTCAACACAAACATACACAAAAACATTCAGAAGTCAGTGATTTTGAAAACATGTAACATTGTCAGGTCATTCCTTAATACACAATGGTAATGCGTTTGTGCTGACTTGGTTTGCGCCCGTCAGCCAAACATGGAACCACATTGACCAAATGTGAGAAAGAAGAACTTTTTTGTAATAATAATAATAATCATTATTGTCTAACAGATATACCATTTACAAGACAATTAAGCATAAATAACATAATACAAATGAGATAGAGGTAAGAAGAAAAGTAAAGTACAAAAGAGACAGATAACATAAAAATCACATAGAAATTAAATAAAAAAACTGGAAAATTAAAATTAAAATGATTGCACTTGGAATAAATACCTATACATGCAACAATTTATTTTTTAAGCATTTGCCAAATTGCGCAAATGACAGGTTGTTCACGTCAATGTCGTTACAAGTACTGTTGAAAACGCTAATAGCTTGAAACAATGGTGTTTTGATGAGAAAATTAGTTGATGCAGTAGGTAAATATAAAACAGGAGAGGATCTGACAAATCTATTAGGAACGTGAAAGTTTACTTGAAATAGTAAGTCAGGAGAGTCAATAAGAGATTTACATAATTTTATAAGAAAAACAGACCAGATGGTAATTTCTTCGATTCGTCAATAAAGGTAGCTGAAAACATTCAGTTATAATGACCTCATCGACCCCCTATCAGGGTACACACCATCATATTTTAATATAAGAAATTTGGCAAACTTTCTTTAAACATTCTCTACCTGTTTAATATATTTAGCGTGTATTGGATTCCAAACAATTGCACCATATTCAAGCCCTGAAAGCACATAACTGGAATATAAAGTGTTTAATATTTTACTGTTATGAAAACCACTCGAATTACGTATTATGAAACCCAACGGCCTCATCGCACTAGTGCAGATCCAATTAATAGGATGGGCAAATGAAAATTTAGGATCAAAAATAATTCCAAGGTCCTCGAAGGTGTTACAACGTGTAATATCTTCATTATCTAACTTATACTGGAAGTCAATGGTGCTAAATTTATTCGAGTAAGTCAAACAGAAGCACTTATCGGCATTCAATGGCAGCCTATTCAACTCACACCATTGCTGTAACGACTCCAAAGATGTTGCAATGAAAGGCAATTTAGTAATATATTTGTTATTGATAAATCGATTTTAATCAATCTCTAGCGTTAGGTAACTTATTACTAATAAAATCAAACCGAGATTATGTGTGAAGTCGTTATAATTATGAATTATATGCACTATCTCAAGAAAAACGTTGTTATGTCAAAAAGTCTAAATTGTGTTGCACTGAGGATTTATTGGAAATTAGCTTCCACTAGTAACCAATACCTATCTGAATTTGAATTTCCAATACATTATATTGAGATTTAATTAGTGTCATATAATATTATTTATTATGTCATTTAAATTGATTTATAAATAAAAAAATATTACATTTAGTCTATATTTTCATAAGTCTTACACGTTGTGCATTACTTACTCCTGCTCCAATAGTATTTATTTTATCTCCTTTTTTTCCATCTTGCCACCTTTCTTCTATTTTAATCTGAGTGTCATCTGATGGCGTCAGATTTTGGTCTTCATTTATCTCTGCTAATATAGAGTTAAAATCTTCCTCCTTGTTACTACAAAGGGAATTCTTAGCACCAGTTAGTACAAAGAATGCAATAGTTAGTGGAGGAATTTCTAAAGCAACGTGTCCTATGATTTTGGCTCTTCTCACTTTTGGTTTTACAATATCGTTAGCTTTTTGTAGCATATCCATAGATAGTTTTAGGCCATTGAGATATACTTCCCTAAAAATAAAAATAGTTTAAACACTACTTCTGGAAGTAGTTTTATATTTCATTATAAGCTTTATTTTTTTTCAAGCATCTATAACTACCGATGTGTATTTTGGGTATTAATTATTTATTAAAACACTGGGCAAAACATTCTTAAGTTCTCCAGAAAAAAATATCACTTTCTAAAATTAAAAAAAAATGTTTTGCAGTTTCAAAATACAGTGGGATCTCCGTTATCCGAGGTAATGACGGGAAGGGGGGTCTACGGATAATCGAAAACCCGAGATAAGCGAATCACAATTTTTTATTGATTAAATGTGCTAGGTAGGAATGTTAATTAAGAAAAACTGGGTAGAAGATATAATTTTTAATAAGAAACAGACATTTTACATTATTATCAATTTTCAATATGTTTACAAATGTTCATAATATATTAAATTTTCATTTAGAGAAAAAATCGGTAATTTTACTTTCTTTTTTATTTAAGATTTATTTTCTAATATCTGTTCTCATCACCCATAACGTGATGATTCTGCTATAATCGGCGTTCTCCTGTCGCTTAGTTGTGTTTAATTTACTTCGTTTCGAAAACAATAAACGAATCTTCGTTGTCATCGTTCTCCTTTTAATCTGCGAAGAGGTCGATGGCCCGTCTTTTCTGTGGAGATCTGCTATTTCAGTGGAGCAATAAAACACCTCTAAAAGGTAAACCTTTCTCTTTTAAGTGTTGACGTACTGAAGGTACAAATTTGTCTTTAAACCACGACGTAAAAATTGCTTGATTCATCCAAGCTTTTGGATGATTATAATAATCGCAAAGAAGATTTCTAATTTCGGTTCAGTTACATTTGATACTTGTTTCAATAATAAAATAGAAGTAAATGTTATCGAATAATGTAACTTTTTAAAATGCTTTTAATAACACAAACCCAGTTATATTAATAGAGTCGAAATAAAGGTTTGTGCTAACATCACACAGATAATCTGAGGGCGGTCTAAGAAACTATTAGGTAGCTTTTTTTTTTACTTACGTTGAAGTGTGATCATGTGCCGTCAAGAAGTACGATTGTACTTCCATTGATTTATCAAACATTATATTTCCCAATCGGATATTGACAGTACGAGTTTCGGATCCATTATTTATCGTCATAACGGTAACAGCACCAGTCCTTACAAAGTTATTTTGTCTTTTTGTACAATGTGCATAAGTTAGCAGATCGGGATTTAAGTTAGTAGGTCTTATGTCCAGTACATTGATCCCCATGAGTTTTTTGTGGAGCAAAGAAAACCAGTATACCTGTTGTAAATTATAATAAATAACAATGTTAATAAAACATTTTTAAAAAATAATTCGGCGTTCAAAGTAATCATGGCGATCACAGTCTAAGTGCATTTCTAGAGTTTTTGCTGGGCTTCGCCTTTAAACTCTGGATTACGTTTACGATTATAATAACCTGTACCTACACGATCATATTATTATAGTTTTTTTTTATACTTACAGGCGTGTCATGAGTCATTTCAAGTAACCTAGGATGCCTAAAAATAACATCATATTCCATTATTGCAGCCTCGCCTACTTGTCTAGCCCATTCCATGGCAGACGCAAATATGACTGGTTGTGTATCTTTTGGTATACAAGCCCAAAGGGCGGTTTTAGTAAATCCTAGCTCCGCCTTTGGAATCAAGGAACTACAAGGTAATCTTAATTATAGATGTTTTTAAATAATTAATTATAAAATTTAAAACTTATATTCTATACTTTTCGGACGATTTTTCGAAGTTGTTCCAACTTATGTAATAAAGTATCTTGACAAGAAAGTATGATGAAGCTAGACACCAAAAAGGCTTCTGGCGTTGACGGAATACCTGCCATAGTTCTCAAAAACTGTGCAAGAGAACTAACACCAGTTTTCTGTAGACTTTTCAACCTATCCTACAGAAAGGGAATATTTCCGTCCTGCTGGAAATGTGCCACGGTTCAGCCGATACCTAAAAAAAAAGGCAAGAAGACCTTGCCAAATAACTACCGACCACTTGCACTGCTTTCAATAATATCGAAAGTCATGGAAAAGGTTATCAATCAGTAACTTCTAAAATATCTTGAACGATTCAATATTATTAGCGATCACCAATATGGCTTTCGTAAACATAGATCAACAGGAGATCTTCTGACTTATGTAACACATGTCTGGAACAACGCAGTTGAACACTTTGGAGAATCTCGAGCGGTTGCTCTTGACATATCCAAGGCATTCGACCGTGTTTGGCACGATGGACTGTGGGCTAAGCTACGCTCTTGTAGTATGTCTGAAAAGTTCTGTTTGTGGCTCTCATGTTCCCTCAGAGACCGTTCTTTACGAGTGGCGGTCGACGGATTTCTTTCTAACACCTTCACTATCAACGCCGGTGTGCCCCAAGGCTCCATACTGTTTCCTACTCTCTTTCTCATTTATATTAACGATCTGCTGAAAAAGACCGGAAATCCAATCTACAGCTTTGCAGACGACAGTACGCTTGTCTCTTCATTCACTTTGAACGCTCGGACATCGGCCGCTCAGGCGAATATCCACAAACAGCAGGAGGTCGTTCAACTTAACAAAGACCTGGAAGAAATTCTATCTTGGGGTGACAGTAACCAAGTGGAATTTAACGCTACAAAAACCCAGGCGGCAGTTTTTTCTAAAAAAGTTAACGTTGCTGAACCCGACATAGTTATGTCGGGGCACTCCATTCCCCTAGCATCGTCGCTCAATTTGTTGGGCGTTAGTTTGGGAGCAAATATGTCCTGGCATGAACGTGTTGCAGGCATAGCAAGGAGAGCTTCTCAAAAGTTAGGAATATTATTTCGAATCAGAAAGCTTTACACTCCACAACAACTGTTAATTCTTTACAAAGCTCAAATTCGACCAACTATGAAATACTGCTCCCATGTTTGGGGCTCCGCTCCCAAACATACACTGCATTTGTTGGATTCTGTTCAGAGAAGAGCTGTTTGTCTGATTGGAGACATCGAAGAACGGTTGGCGAATTGAGTCTGTTCTACAAGTATTTTCATGGAAAGTGTTCGAAGGATGTAGCCCGCTTAATTCCTCCCAAAGCGGTGCATGTTAGAAATACACGTCGCGCTGTTGCTTCACATCCGTATGAGCTTCAGCTTGTTACTCCGCGAACAACGCTTTTCAAGTACTCTTTTATATGGAATAATTTGCCCAGCGCTGTGTTTCCCACCGAGTACAATTTACAGCGTTTCAAGAACAACGTGAATCGCTTTTTCCGCACACACGCCGCTCTTGGACCGCTTTAGGGACTTCCTGCAGCACGTGTGCTAGACCCATAAGAAAAAAAAAACTTGAAGAAGCCTGAAAATTCAAGAACTATGGTCAAGTTAAGTGCGAACAACTGTATAGTAAGATACGGAATGGTGGAGCTCGGGTATGCCAATTGATGCATATACTTCCTCGCTCTTATGGATGTAGGAGTAGGACCCTCTCTTAGAGACAAGGATTTTCTTTATTTGAAGAAGTTCCATTGTATGTATGTATGATATCATTTAAAAAACTTTACGGAGCAGTAGGAAGATCATGAAGCTCAACATAGTTAATTACAGACGCAATAATTTCTCCAAAATATCTGCTCGGTAATGGCCCACACTCTCTAATTTCTTGGTCTCCGAATTCGCTGCGATTGCTACTAACACGACCTTACATTTTTTTTAAATATATACTTACGATTCCCACATTACAGCGTCAACGTTATCGTCCAAATCCTTAATGTAATTTTCAAAATTCTGGGTATCAAACTCATCAAAAGTGCATTTGCTTAAATCGCTTCCCACGATTTTCCAACTGTCATTATGTTCTGGAAAGCTGTTGAGTGTTTGTCTCAGAATATTAAGATCTTCTACGTATTGGAGTGTAGTTTTATTTGAACAATCTGCAAAACATTATACATACATATATATATATATATATATATATATATATATATATATATATATATATATATATATATATATATATATATATATATAGTGACTCACAGCTTAAATGATGCAGTCGCTATAACAAAAGACTAACTGGTCTCAGAGCCTCTTTATTTATTTGGAAAAAACAACTTATTGAAATTAAATTAGTTAAGAGTCTTCTAAAAAAGTATGAGTTACTTTTTGTCTTAAATATGCCTTACTTAATTAGCAATAAATAATTAATTAAATTATATGCGATTTTAACGTCACAGCTTAAATGATGCAAAATTCAATATACCAAAATTATTAGAGAAAACAAACTGTAGAATTTGAAATAAGCCTGCTAATATTTGGTCGGGCCTCCCTCATTATCAATAACGGCTTGTAATCTTCTGGACATTGATTCAACTAACTTTCTAGTATACTCCGGGGACATAGTGTTCCATGCTTCAGTGATTTTTACTTTTTAATTCAGTTTTATTTGATATTGGGGCACTATTTACTTTATTTTTTAATGTCAGCTACAAATTTTCAATTACATTTAAGTCTGGTGACTGGGCTGGTGTTTTAATAACATTTGGACAGTTATAAAGCAACCAACTACGGACTCGAAATGACGTGGGCTTTGGATCATTGTCGTGATAGAACCCATAATTGTTTTCAATATCTAATTTTTGGGCACTAGCGACAAGATGCTGCCTTAGTATATCCAAGTACACATATTGGTTCATATTCCCTTCGACGAAATGCATGTTACCTACTCCTGCAGATGACATACAACCCCATAACATCACTCCACCTCCACCGTGCTTTACAGTAGCTTTCATATTTATCAATTTTAATTCTTCGTTAGGCTTTCTCCACACTGATATTTTTCCATCGGACCCAAATAAGTTTATTTTGGTCTCATCAGCAAATATTACTAAATTCCAGAAGTTCAAGTCTTTATTGATATGCTCTTTGGCAAATTCCAATCTCACGCGTCTATTTCTTTGGGTAATGAAAGGCTTATTTCTAGCAGTTCGACCATGTAAATTATTATTTCGCAAGATCCGTCGAACTGTTTCGGGGTTACACCTTTTTCCAAACTGTCTTTCCACCTCGGCACACAACTTTGGCGCACTTTTTTTTGGATTATTTGATACCTCTCTTAAAATCCATCTTTCTTCACGTTCATTGAAGATCTTATTTGGAGCCAACCTTGACTTATTCTCGACTCTATTTTCATTCCGGTAACGTTCAATGATATGCTGAACAGTTGATGGACATTTATTTACCATTTTGGCTATGTCTCTTTGGCTGTATCCATTCCTGTAATGAGTAATAATTAAATTTCTCTCAGAAATTGTAGTTCGACGACCCATTCTTAAACAATTTCGTTTTATTGAATGAAAAAATGTCAAACTAAACAAAAAACAATTGTACTAAGAAATCAAAGCAACGCCGCCTTCGTAAATTTCAAAATGCGATAAGTTTTGACCCCTGTTGTTATTTTGCATCATTTAAGCTGTGACGTTAAAATTGCATATGATTTGATTAATTATTTATTGTTAATTAAGTAAGGCATATTTAAAGCAAAAAGTAATTCATACTTTTTTCGAAGACTCTTTACTAATTTAATTTCAATAAGTTGTTTTTTTCCTGTAAGTCACTGTATATAAACAATGACAATAAGATTATGAGGATGCTTTCTTTTTGGTCCTCGCCCGTAACAACACCCTGGACACTAAAAACAAAAGCACGCATCAAGCTATAGAATAAAGAGAAAAACTTGAAAGTTAAAAAAAAAAAACACAATAGTTTACAGCTTGTAAGCACTATTGGGGTTTAAGTAGGAAGACCAACTATTTTGTTGGCATCAGTCGATATATCCACGAAGACCAAAATAGTAACCTATGTTAACTATTTAGCTAAAGCGAAAGCTGAGAAATATTGCAAATAATTGCTTATGTAAATGTAAGCATTCTAGAATATGGCTTTCATAAGCAAAAATCAACAGGAGATCTTCTAACTTATGAGGGCCATACACGTACCCGCAAGCCTGTCAGTTATGCCTGAACAATCCACCGGCTTCCCTGTCAGAGACGACTTAACGTTACGGTCTCCACTGTGTGTGTGGACACATTGTATGATCCACAGAGAAGCTCTGGCTTCCAAAGAAATGAGTCCTGCTCTGAATATTGTGCTCACTACAGTTGTAACCGTAGTAAATTATATTAAAAAGAGACCCCTAAAATCTAGAATTTTTTCTGCAGTTTGTAAAGACATGGGTGCCGAACATTCAGAGTTACTATTTTATTGCGAGGCAAGATGGTTATCACGTGGAAAATGTTTGCAACGTGTTTATGAATTAAGAAACGAAATAGCCATTTTTCTAAAAAAGGAAAACCGACCGGAAGCCGAGAAGTTTCAAGATAGTTTATTTGTGATGAAATTCAGCTACTTGGTCGATATATTCGAGAAACTAAATACCGTAAATCTTCAACTTCAAGGAACAAATACACATATATACGACATAAGTGATAAAATTAATGCTTTTTGTAGAAAATTACAACTGTGGAGCAGAAATGTAAAGCAAAAAAACCGAGAAATGTTTGCAAATGTGGGTGAATGTGTCAAAACATACAAGGCTGAAGAACAACATATGAAAGTTATTTTAGTAACCCTTGAAAATCATCTAGCCATGTTGACAAAGAATTTTAAAAAGTATTTTCTTACTATCGACAACTTGGTAGCAAGTTACGAGTGGGTTAGGGATCCATTTCAAAATACTCCCTAAGGGCTCTCAACTTCCGAAGAAGAAATTTTCATAGACTTCACGGCAAGTGGCGAAATCAAAAGACAATTTAATAATAAATCACTCTTTGAATTTTGGGCAGGGGTGAATGATGAGTTTTCTGCACTGAAAACAAGAGCATTTCGTATACTATTACCATTTTCAACATCCTACCTTTGCGAAACCGGATTTTCTGCGGTGGCTGCTTTGAAAACAAAATATAGATCTCAACTAAATATAGAAAAAGAACTCAGACTGTCTATTTCTAATATTAAACCATCCTTCGAAAATCTTTGCTCTGCAAAACAAGCCCAAGGGAGTCACTAATAATTATTAAACTTGTTTTTAATTTAGTATTGATATGTTAATTATTAGGTAAATACATTGTACAGTACTAATACAATCCTATTTATAGGTGTATTATATCAGTGTAAATGTGTATTTTATTTTTTATTATGTCAGAATTTTGTTTTGCTTTCCTTCAATAAATTATATTAAATGTTTTTAATGAATGTTTTTAATAATAATTTTTTTCGATACGCTCGCGCCCCCTCAATAGTGTAATCACGCCCCCTAATGGGGCGCGCCTCACAGGTTGAGAAACGCTGCCTTTAAGTCAAAATTGAACTTTCAAAACTACACGGCTCTGATGGTGCCATCAGTTCCTATATTAGCGTCAAATTTCAACTTTCTATGTCAAATAGTTTCGGAGAAAATCGGGTGAAACAGAGGGACAGACAGACAGACACCGAAGTGATTTTATAAGTGTTCCGTACGAAACACTAAAAAATAAGCTGTTTCGTCTTATCTAAATCACCCTACACACCTACAGATTAAAATTAAAATATTCTTACCGTAACCCAATTGCCAATAACAACTCACTCCGAACGTATCTGCCATTTGCAACAGGGGCAAAGTAGATTTCGGATTCCATACTCCTTTATCGGTTTCATTGTCATTAATTCCAAAGACGGGCGTTAGATTCGCCAGATTCAACCACTCACTTATTCCAAACCACATTGTTGGGGTTATAATAACATTTGTCCCTTCGTGAGATTTGCGTAAAATTAGATCTTCTTCGTCGTCGAGATATTTAACGAAAGGGGTTGATGGGCCCGCTAATCTTATGTACGCTGGGCTTAAATGTTTGGCGAGTAGAAGAGAAGCATCGCTGAAATTATTGACTTTCTTAATAATACTATTTGTCTTTTTAAATAGGTTCGGCATTCAAATTGTACTTAACAGCAAAAATACCGATAGGAGGACCCGTTAATTAGGAAATAAAGAGAAAATATCTTCAATTCTTTTGAACATACACACATTCGGCATTCAAATTATGATTAATAGCCGAAATATCAATAGGAGAACCCGTTAATTAGTAAATGAAGAGACAGTATCTTGAGTTCTTTTAGACCTACACGCATTCGGCATTGAAATTATGCTTAACAGTAAAAATGTCAATACGTGGACCCTTTAATTAATAAAATAACCGGTCAAGTGCAAGCTGAACTTGCGCAATTAGTGTTCCGTATGTTGATTGCTTTTAAAATAAAAAAATGTTGTAACGAAAGTATAAAATGATCAGTGACTTCACAAAACACACCCCAAATGAGTTTTCAACAAAGTTTATTTCCAATCTTTACTGAAAATTGATGACCTTGAAATTTCTGTTTTTTTTATATACCAGATAAATTATGACAATTTTCGTTCAATCTACACCCCGTGGAGAATATTCCAGAATTTTTTCAAAATTTTTTGATAAGTACTTTTCGAGATAAGGCGGGTGGACAGCGATTTTTGGCGATTTTTTAAAAATAATACAAAGAAAAGTGCGCGCAAGTATTACATTATATATATATATATATATATATATATATATATATATATATATATATATATATATATATATATATATATATTTTACTCGTGTTTTCACAAGCTTTCATTTGACACCACACTCGATTACCTAGTAAAAAAAATTTTTTTTCACTTCCGATTTCACCCCCCAAAACTAACCCCTTAAGTCAAAATTTAACTTTCAAAACTACATGGCTCTGATGAGGCCATCAATTCCTATATTATTACCAAATTTCAATTTTCTCTGACTAATAGTTTCTGAGAAAATCGGGCGTGACAGACTGACAGACAGACAGACAGACAGACAGACGGGCAGACAGACACCGAAGTGATCTTATAAGTGTTCCGTCCGGAACACTAAAAAGAGACAATATCTTGAGTTCTTTTGAACAGTCTGGAAAGTAAGGTGTCCGCGATAATTCATTTTTGGTAGATGCGATTCTAGCGATTCAACAAAAAATCGGTAGAGGGAACCTTTGTCTACGACGCATTTTAGTAACAGTATCAGTCGATTTCGAACTTTCGTCGAAATCACGTAAAATCCAAAATGAGTCACTGGTGTGCGCGTCGGTTCGAGGCAGTCTTTCTTTGTTTCCCTCAAAGAGGCCTAAAATGACAAATTCCGCGACCGCTAAATATATTAAAAATGTCGGTATTATTTGTGTGTATAACGAGACGAAAAATGTAAACGAATTGTATCTTTGTTTTCACGGGACCCAGAATTGACGCTGCGTCAAGGAGCGGCAAAATTAAGAAAATCGGGTTTGAATGTATCCAATGAGACCACTCGACAACATTTTCGTGCTCATGATTTCGAATTCCGAAGCACGTTGAAGAAACCTTTGCTGCGCGAAAATCACGTCGTTAAGCGGATCGCTTAGGCCCCCGATAAGATATTAGAGTGGCCCTTACAATCGCCAGACGCTAACCCTATTGAAAACATTTGGTCCCTTGTAAAGAGAAAGCTCAGTGGAAAGACAGAGGATTTTGAATCAGTTGTCTCGCGAGATTCGAAAAATTTCCAGAGTATGCAGAAAATCTCATCGACAGCATGCCTCGAAGATGCCAGAAGATTATTGATACAGGAGGCGATTAGACGACTTTCTAAGGTAATCGCGCCGTTTTTGGCACACCAAAGAATACATTGATGTTAAAAAATGATCCCAAAATACATTTTTCCAAGAATACGAATGGTCATGTTCTTACTTGACACACTGTACACGCATTCGGCATTGAAATTATGCTTAACAGCAAAAATGTCAATATGTGGACCCTTTAATAAGTAAAAAAGGGACAATATCTGGAGTTCTTTTAAACATACACGTGAATCGGGGATGAATTTCAAAAAACTTCTTAGACGAGTTAACTTGTCTAGCAAAAAGGTTTACGGCTTCAATTAGGGGAGTAGGTTGGTAGTAAACTGTATTACATAAGAAATTAGTATATATTGCTTAGTCTATGGCATCACCTTAAGTGACTTTGGATGTTTCGCCCGTAGACATAGGCCAGCATACTTGCACAAGACATCTTCAGGAATCACTACTCTTCCCAATTTAAACTCTAAATGAGTCAGGAAAGGACAGGCCATGTAAAGAAAAAGTAAAGCCTATAACTAACTCACAAAATTAATATCCGAATGCCAACTCTTACCATCGTTCTTCTAAAAACTATCTGTCATCAGCCTATTAATATTAAGAGCTCTATGCACAGACTTCCACACTCAATAAAAATCATGTTATTCATAGTTTCTTGCCAAATCAATCATCGATTACGGTAAGGACACGTAGAAAACATTAGTCTGAATTGCAACCCTGTCTAACCATAGACATAGAGGATGGACGTAGTATTCCGTATCCCGCTGTGAAGTAAATATGGACGCAAAAGGGTGAGAGAGACAAAGCGAATGAGTGGCCAGTAGCTGTCTCTTTTTAGAATGCCGCTAAGCTACGGCGCTCTTAAAAATAATATTTCTAAGTGTTCTATTTGAACTAAAATCGGGTATGGGGCTTTTTTCGCCTTGAATTCCGTCTCGGGGTACAGCGCCTTGTGTATTACAGGCCTACAAAAAAGAGACAGGTATTGGCCGCACAATCGCTTTGTCTCTTTCTAGAGAATGGTCAATTTTTTGAAGTTAATGCTCAGTCCATCCTCTATGTCTATGTGTCTAACGTTCAGTGCATCCTGACCATAGACATGCAGGATGGACTGAGCATTAGCCTCATAAAATTGACCACTCTCTAGAAAGAAACAAAGCGACTGTGCGGCCAATACCTGTCCCTTGTCTGTAGACCTGTAATAACGTAATAACCAAGGCGCAGTACCCGTACATTCGCTTTATCTCCTCACACTTTTGCGTCCATGTTTACTTCACAGCGGAATACGGAAAGCTCAGACCACTCTCCATGTCTATAATCCTGACGGTATACAAAGAGTTACTTAATTATACGTCAGTGGCTACACCGCAGATAAACGGAATGGCCACCTCATTATATTAATTTTTATTTAACCAAAATGGTGGACGTATGATGATATTTTCAATTTAGTGATTAAGAGAAACTGAATCATTACAAAAATATTCTTGGAGTTTATCCTTACAGTAGTTTTCAAAAAATTTTTTGTGTTTAGATTATAGCAATGAGAAAATTGTATTTTCGAGAAAGCTGTTCCAAAAAACTAACTATAGCATCAAATGGCAGCAACAATAACTTGTGATTAAAAAATTAACCCATGACCAAAATCCTGACACGTGCCTGTGGTCCTTCCAAATAAATTAAAGGCGTTGATAAGTAAAAATGTCAAAAAAAAACATATTCCGACCCAACAGAGCTTCATTCGTTGGATGACCTTCCGATTACTGATTTAATGGAAGATGTTTGCGTCAATGAAAAAATTTCAAGAAAATATTATGATTCCAGATAACGTTTATCACTTTAAAACACATTAAAGCGTCGATAACAAATATAATCCTTACTAACTAGTAGTCATTACTGATATTTTCTCACCTTAAATTTACTCCAGCCAACAAAACTGCAGGATCAATGGATATACTCAAAAACTTTTCGCTCACTGTATGTAATATATTTTTATTGTTGATATTATAAAATATATCTTCACAAAATATATTATGGATTAGAATAAAAAGAAAAATATAAACTCTGAACATTTTATAACCTTTTAGTTTTGTCTAAATGTTTAGGAATAATAAACTATAATTCAACAAATTTTATGACCACTGCAATATTACAATCAGGAACTTTTAGAAAATTTTGTAGTGTCAGCAAACACCTACTTTTAACATTTAATTTTGTTATAATATTACTTTTATAAACAGTTACCGTTAAACATGTATTAGGTTATTTTATAAAAAGATTGTGCGTAACAAACACGGAGATTTGGTATAAATCAGATAACCATAGTAAAACTGGACAAAACTCTCAGCGAAAGGCTTCCAGCATCAAACCTCGGTACTTATTAAA
The DNA here is from genome assembly GCA_019049505.1 of Pachyrhynchus sulphureomaculatus. Taxonomy (NCBI): domain Eukaryota; kingdom Metazoa; phylum Arthropoda; class Insecta; order Coleoptera; family Curculionidae; genus Pachyrhynchus; species Pachyrhynchus sulphureomaculatus. Next base: position 180,261,004 of record CM032456.1, on the reverse strand, counting down.
ATTGCTTCTATTTTTCAGACCTTAATCCTTTTTTTAATGTCTTGCAACCGACAATTAGTTTAAAAAGTAATAGATTTTTATTCTATAAAGGACTGAAGTCCCTTTAAAGTGATTGCAGCGTTCAAAGAGAGCTTGACAGCTGGTAATTGGAAACTGAAATTCATTTAATTATTTAATTAGCTTATATATATATATATATATATATATATATATATATATATATATATATATATATATATATATATATATATATATATATTACCTCACACTACCGTCAGAAAGTATTTGCCCACCTAGTTATTTCACTGCCAAGACAACAAAAACCCAGAAAATATTTTTTTAAAAATTTTAATGAATTATTATTTATCTTCACATTATTTACAGTCTAGGAAATTAGAAAAATATTCATGATTTTCCAGGATTTTTCTCATCTATGTGACCTCCTTTGTTTTTAAATACCGCATTACAGAGTTTCGGCATTCCAGTAGTTTCTTCAGAGTTTCTTCGGTTATTTTAACCCATTCTGCTTGTAAAAGTTACAAAGTGATTTTCTGATGTTGAATTGAGTTTTCGAACACATCTGTCCAAATGGTCCCACAGCAATTCGATGAGGTTCAAGTCAGGTGATTGTGGAGGTCAAGTCATCACTTCGAGGACGTCATCGAATTTCTATTGGTCCAAAAGTTCTCCGATTTGTTTAGCAGAATGTTAAGGGTCGTTGTCATGCTGAAAAATAAATTTCTCCTCGAAATCAAAAATATCTCTTCCAGAAGGAAGCATTAGAGTTAGCAAAATTTCTTCATACTGTTTTTTTCACATGATTCCTTCTATCCTAAAGATTTTTTCAACTTTACCGTTGCCAAAACAATCTCAAACCATTAATGAACCTCCACCATGTTTTACTGTAAGCAACTGGCAGGCTTCCAACATCCTCTCTCCAGCTGACTACCGCACGTAAACTCGTCGATTTGAACCGGAAATTTCGAATTTAAATTCGTCGCTTCAAAGGACGGAATTCCATTGTTCTGATGTCCAATTTTTCATGTTCTCGGGCCCATTCTCATCGTTTACGTTTATTAACTTGCCTAAGAAGTGGACCGCTCCAGGTTTACTTGAGCCGCGATTTCTGGTGCGGTTAGGCGGCGATTACGTCTGCTGGACATTGTTATAGTTCTGTCTTCAGCGGGAGTCGTTTTCCGAGGCCTTGGTTGGAATTATTCCATGTCCCGCAGAAAAATTTTTTACGATGTAGTCCACCGTTCTCCTTGGCATCCATATATCACTCGCGATTTGTCAACGAGTGACCATTTTGATGTCTCGCAATTATCAGGCCCGATTTTCAACGGAAATTTTTTTCGTTTTTGGCATTTTCACAAAATAATTGAGCCTGTATCAGTGACAAAGTACTATTTGCGAATGGTTAATTTCCAAAAGGGCAATGGTGTTTATAGCATAGTTTTTATCATAAAATGTCACTAGGAATTTCCATAATCCCTAGAAACTTGAAATGAGTTCTTACTTCAACTGAAATTCTCAGAAATCGTCTCAAAACGATTATCATGCAAAACTTGGAAATTTGTTCTAATTGGTTTTTAATTTGTGATTTCACCAAAAAGACTTATCTAAACAATTTTAAGTACTAATCAAAAAATTTTGAAAAAAAAAGTCTTAGTAAAGTGTAGAAAGAGCAAAAATTAACACGAATGCGTTACGGTTGATGATTTATCTGGTACAAAAACTTAACAATATGGTGGAGGTTTTTTAGTATACTTTTCAGTACATTACTGCTACCGAGCCACGCATCGCTCCTGTACCGAGACAAAATATTTTTATTTTTTTTTACAATTAAAACAAATATTTAGGTAATAAATATTTGTTTTAAACTTTTATTACCGAGTTCTAGATTGATTTATTGGCTATTGGGCAGCTAAAATGCTATAACTATTAGCGTAGGTAAGGATTTTATTTTATTTTAAAAGCATCACCGTACGGAACACTAATTGCACTTGGCTGGTGTGTAACGTAACATAGTTTTAAGTATTGCTTTACTATGTCACATGACTTCTCGTTGAACCATCACTAAATAATTAAACGTGATGGAAATATCAAACTGTTATGGTTATGTATGTACAGGGTGAGTCAACAATATAGTAAAGTTCATTATCTCATTTGTTTCGGGAATGACGAAAAAAAATGTTAATATAATACAATAGTTTTAGAAAATGTTAAAGTGCACAGTTTAAAATTATTTTTGAGCATACAGGGTACTTCAAAAAAGTGTGGCCGATATAAAATGTTTTTTTTTAAATAGAACATCCTATTTTCTAATTTATTTTTAAATTCTGTGTAAAATTTTATAACTTATTTATTAATAATGTTATATACCTAAACCTAGTAGTTTTTCTAATATTTCAATTTTTTTTTAAAAAATACTAGTTTTCAATTTTGTAAAAAATTGCCAATAGCACCATCGTTTCTGAAGATGGAATAATTGGTACGAGTGTTCTATAGAGATAAAAAAAAAAGATATATGTAAAGAAATTTGAGTTAGATACTACAGGATGTTTAAAATAAATTTATACATTTCGACTACTTTAAATTGAAAAATCTCAAATTTTTTAAATGGCACACCGCGTATATTATTATTTTTTCTGATGGATTTTACAAAACCCTCCAACTTTTATTAAGTATGTCATATACCTATTTCTAATAGTTTTCGATTTATTTTGAATTTTTTCATTTTTTACCCTTGTTTTTAATACACTTACGCTATTGTGAAAACATAAACAAATAGTTAATAATAATTTTAATATAGTTTAACTTATCTAATGATTAATTATTATGACGTAATAAATGTTCAAATATGCCCATCTACTTGAATACACATATTTAGTCGTTTTACTATATTTTCCTTCACTTTCCTTAGCATAAAGGGCGTTATTGTCCTGCACGCATCCCGTATCCTATTTTCCATATCTACTGGTGTTGTAGGGCGATTCACATAAACACAATCTTTAATGTAGCGCCCCAAAAAGAAGTCTAAAGGTGTTAAGTCACATGAACGAGGGGGCTACTGAATGAATCCATCCCTACCGATTCATTTTTGGGGGGTAACGATCGTTTAAAAATCCCCGAACTTCCCGGTGGTAATGAGCAGGAGCTACAACAAATTAAACTATTTTTACTTGCTTAATAGACATGTCAAAATTTGTCAATGCATACATTTTTGTTTTGTCTTGGCAACTATGATGTTATAGCGTAAGTATATTAAAAACAAGGGTATATTGAAAAATTCAAAATAAATCGAAAACTATTAGAAATAGATATATGACATACTTAATAAAAGTTGGAAGGTTTTGTAAAATCTATCAGAAAAAATAATAATATACAGGGCGCGCCATTTAAAAAATTTGAGATTTTTCAATTTAAGATAGTCGAAATGCACAAATTTATTTTGAACACCCTGTAGCATCTAAACCAAATTTCTTTACACATTACAATTATGAGAAAGAATGGCGCTACTGGCAATTTTTTACAAACTGAAAACTAGTATTTTTTTAAAAAAGTTGAAATATTAGAAAAACTACTAGGTTTAGGTATATAACATTATTAATAAAAAAGTTATAAAATTTTACACAGAATTTAAAAATAAATTAGAAAATAGGATGTTCCTTTTAAAAAAAAAACATGTTATATCGGCCACTTTTTTAAAGTACACTATATACTCAAAAATAATTTTTTCATCATTCCCGAAACAAATGAGATAATGAACTATACTCTATCGTTCACTCACCCTATACAAAGGTTGCATAAAAATTTTAATTTATTTTTTCTTACTTGAATCAACTCCTTTGTATCAGTATTCTATAATCGACAGGGTTTTCTTAAATGGTAATTTAATTACCTACCTCTTTTAAAAGTAGCTGGCAACAAAAACTGAATTACTTTTTAAAGTATCAACTCTAAATAAATTTTGTGGATGGTTACACATTGAAAAAATAACCGGTCAAGTGAAAGTTGCACTTACGCAATTAGTGTTCCGTACATTGATTGCTTTTAAAATAAAAAATGTTGTAACGGAAGTATAAAATGATCAGTGACTTCACAAAACACACCCAAATGAGTTTTCAACAAAGTTTATTTCCAATCTTTACCGAAAATTGATGACCTTGAAATTTCTGTTTTTTTATATGCCAGATAAATTATTACAGGTAATGATGCACTCGTGATAATTTTCGTTCAATCTACACCCCATGGAGAATATTCCAGAATTTTTTCAAAATTTTTTGATAAGTACTTTTCGAGATAAGACGGGTGGGACAGCGATTTTTCGCGATTTTTTAAAAATAATACAAAGAAAAGTGCGCGCAAGTATTACATTATATATATATATATATATATATATATATATATATATATATATATATATATATATATATATATATATATATTTTACTCGTGTTTTCACAAACTTTCATTTGACACCACACTCGATTACCTAGTAAAAAAATTTTTTTTTCACTTCCAATTTCACCCCCCAAAACTAAACCCTTAAGTCAAAATTTAACTTTCAAAACTACATGGCTTTGATGAGGCCATCAATTCCTATATTATTACCAAATTTCAACTTTCTATGACAAATAGTTTCGGAGAAAATCGGGTGTGACAGACGGACAGACAGACACCGATCTTATAAGTGTTCCCTACGGAACATTAAAAAAAAGGTGAATGGGTTAAATATGAAATAAAAGGCAATTTTAAATATTCCTACAATATTTATTACGATTAATGAATACAGAATAATAATTCTAAGTCATAGCAGTTATATGAAACTCTTACTTTGCACTAACCTCAAATGAACATCTACTTGATCATAAAGGTTTAACTTAAAAATATGTTTACTTGTCTAAAATTACTGTTGCAGATCATAAGACCTCTTAATGTTGCCAGTACCATTTTTCTTTAATTGTTATTTTATTATTTATTCATTTTATTTATTCCTTTTCAAAATTTATAGAAAAATTTATTTATTAAACACATCAATTTCTGTTATTCTTTTAGCTCTCGAATTATTACTGAGAAAAATTACCATCTTAAATATTCTAAGAACATCTACCGAACACAAAATTTTTATTTGGCTGAATTGAATTGATGAATGTTATATGCCTGAAATATTTTTACATTCCTAATAAACTTTTCTCTCTAGAAAAACACAATCACAATATTATCATAACACACAATTACTAGCACATTCAACTAACACTCCTTATTAATTACTTTGAAAACTATTACGTAAGACGAAAAATTACCTAATAAAACAGATCTAGAACAAAATATTGGTAAAGGCAACATTAATAAATTACGTGTTTTTCATTATCGTCCTACTCCCTATCATTTCCATTCTCCTTTGGAGCAGATCTGCTACGAGAACGAGATCTAGATCTGGAGCGTCTGTCCTCTTTCGAGTGGGAACGGCTCCTGCTTTTTTTTGATGCGGATCGAGATCTGCGAGATCTCGAGCGACTACGGGATCTCGAGTTGCTCCTCGATCGACTTCTGCGATCACGTGAACGGCTCCTTGAACGACTGCGAGACCTGTTAAGGTAATCAAGATTAGAAAATGGTTCTTGGAGATGCATGGGAGCAAATTGCAAAGTTATAATGTATGAGCTGGTATTAAGCCCGATTATATATATTACAAATTTTTAATAATGAGACCCCAATTTGGAATACTGTTTAATTTAATATTACTTACACTAACTTCCAGAAAAAAATTTAACGCAGTGGCAAATGTGAACTGCTGTGAATATACTTTGACAAATATAACAAACTTGTAAAATACAGTCAAATTCAAGTTTTCTTAGTAATCTTTTACATGTACTACCTATACAATATATAAATTATTTAAATACAAAAATAAAAAGTTGTAGTTTTCACAAACACATTTTTTTAAATGCACGTTTGGATGGGAAGAACTGTACCAAATATAATTCATAAGATTCTAAATGATGAATTTATGATTCTACATCAATTTTTATTTTTTAGCAAATTAGTAAGTAAGCGGGTAAGGTAAATTTTCAGTTGTTATTGGCGAAGCTGGGCGCTGTGGGGTTTCATCCTTCACTTGTTGCCTGGTTGGAGAGCTTTCTCATGGGCAGGACTCAAAACGTCAGGGTGAATGATTTTGTCTCTGTTTATATAGTTTATAAATTGTAAAAATGGGGGTAACCAGTGAATTTAATAAATAAATAAAATAATTACAATTTTTGGTCCATTTCTTACGTAGGTTTTTTCTAAGGTCACTCATGAGACTTAAACAGTCATACTTTGGTGGCCTTCATATATTTAATTTTGAAATTTTCTTGACATTGTTGTCAATTGACAACTTTACTGGGCTTACTGAACCGACGCTAAATCAAGCCAAAACAATGTTAATTCATCAGGTTTTTGTATAGAGTGGCGCATAAGTAACGTTATGATTTAATAAGTGAATAAATTTTTTGTTAACGTCTTTTTTTTATTTTTTTTTTTCAGAATTAACTTTGAAAATCTTGGGAAATTTATAATGGAAAGACTCAGCACAGAACAAAGAACCAAAGTTGTTCAATTTTATTATGAAAGTCAGCATTCGATTATTCAGACACAAAGATCATATCGAAATTTCTTTCATGTTCGAAATGCCCCTAGCGCTCCAACAATTTACCGATTGGTTCAGCGTTTTCGGCAACAAGGGGCTGTCTGTGATCTTCCGCGTGCTGGAAGACCTCGTGCAATTCGAAATGATGTGAACATTGCTCGGGTGCAAGCAAGTATTGAGGAAAACCCCGAAACTTCCACCAGGCGACGTTCTCAGCAGTTGGTGATGTCTAGGCGGTCTTTGCAAAGAATTTTACATAATTTACACCTTTTCCCATATAAAATTCAATTGGTTCATGAGTTAAAACCAAATGATGCACAAAGACGCATTCAATATAGTCGCCGTTTGCAAGAATTGTGCCTAGAAAACAACGAGTTTATTCACAAACTCATAATGAGCGATGAGGCCCATTTCCACCTCAATGGTCACGTGAATAAACAAAATTGCAGAATATGGGGCACCCAAAATCCAAGAATAATTGTTGAACATCAAATGCACAGTATGGTGTGGAATAACTTCAGAAAAGATCATTGGACTATATTTTTTCGAAAACGACGAACAAGTTGCGGTTAATGTGAATGGCATTCAATACCGAGCAATGATTGAAAATTTTTTAAGGCCCGAGGTAGAGAACAATCCAGAATTGTGGTTCCAACAAGATGGAGCCACAGCTCACACAGCTCGTCCAACTATGGCTCTCCTGCGCGAAATTTTTGCCGATCGAATATTATCGCGTTTTTCTGATTTTAACTGGCCACCACGTTCGCCCGATTTAACGGCTCCCGATTTTTTTCTTTGGGGTTACCTAAAGAGTAAGGTATATGCCAATAAGCCAAGAACCATCCAACAGCTTAAGGCAAATATCCGAGAAGAAGTGAGGGCGCTGGGACCTGAAATTCTAAGAAAAGTTATGGGAAATGCTCTGGAAAGAGCACGTCAGGTCGAAGCAAACAATGGGCACCATTTGAAAGATATCTTCAAAACATAATGTGAACATATTTCCAAACTATATTCTAAATTTTAATAAACGCCAAAGTTAAATAAAATCAGAAAGAAAAAAGTTATTCATTAAATAAATCATAGCGTTACTTATGCGCCACCCGATAGAAAAAGGCACCTCGCAGATAATTCTGCCCTTTGTTACGAAAAGGCTGCTTTACATTGCGCATTGGCATATTAGTTTCAGCACACTACATATAGTTTTAAGTTTTTCTATTACAATGGAGGTTTTTGATGCGGTGAGAATTTTTCTTTAAACTAGAGTACAAAATTGCGTACCAGGTGACTCCCTAAAGTCTGCTGTGACATAAGTTTCGTCGTGTAACTTTCTAGATCGTTTTCTAATGATTTCCTGCTGGATAACAAACTCTTGCCAGTTTTTGTTTTTGATGTATGTTTAAATTAGTAATTTATTCTGACCTTTGCACCATAACCGATTTTTTCGAGAAATCACGAACTGACATCGCTCGATTACGTAAAATGGTATTCACAATCTTCGGATAAAGCTCCGGATTCCAAAGACCACTTTTAGCAGCACCACGGCGTTCCAGGTAGTTGTTAAAGTTTATAGATTGCGATTAAAGCGCTCGACAGTAGGTCTTGAAATTTTTAGCTTCTCTGTAATAAAATGCCTTTGCATATTTGGATTTTTAGGCAGCTTTGTGAAAAAGTTTCGTCAATCTGTTCTTGATTCATTTTTAACCAGAACTGATAGTCTTATGACTACCGATGACAACCGTCAGAATTTAAAAACAATTATGTATCTAATTAAATAAAAATCAAGGCTGAAAATATTTCCAGAAATTTTTCGCACTTATTTCAATTTTATGAATTACATTCTGTACAGTTCTCAGTATTCATTTTTTTGCTATATTAGATATATTTTTAAAATTTCATATTTGGTTTCTTCAATGGAAAGTGATAGGTTTATTGCAATAAATTAAAAGAAACTAATAACATCATTAATACACAACTCATTTAACATACAAAATTTGCAATTAACTCGAATGCAGTTAATATTTACCCTCTAAGTTTCTTTTGATCCAGAACTGCTTCAAAAAAACAGTACTTACGGTAGCACAGGCATAGGGTAAGTCTAGCCTCCCCCCTCAATATGACACGTAATCTAATTTTTTGATTAACAATGGTAACAATGAGAATAAATATTACTATTTTTGTAGCAGATCTGAAATAAAAGACCTTAAGATTTATCGTAGCTTTCTTAAAACGCCTGTGCAGAAATATAGAGAAATTAGGTTTTAATTTCGTCTCAAACTTGACTTCGTTTTAGTTGTGAAACAGGAACCAACAATGTTAGAATAAAACTATAAATTGAAAATAAAAGTGCACGTGACATTGAAAAACCTACCGTTCAACAAAAGCGTTTTAGATAATTTCCTTAGTACTTTTCTTCTGCAGATTAATACCGCCTTTTTTTAGGTGAATTTTAAGAAATCCCGAATATAGTAGAAATACTAAAAAATTCCTCTCTTATATGACACTCTGGAGGTAAACAAATTTAAATTTATTACAGGATAACGCGATAATAATTTCTGGTATTATTTTTAAACATATATAAGAATAAATAAAACATATAATGCTTCTACCAATCGCTTCAGCACATTACAATATTTGAGGTTACATTAAATTTAAAGTTATTTGGAACTGTAGAATCAATCATTTGCATGACAGGATGGAACAAATTGTTTTCTTGTTTACAAGTTGCCTAAACAAGAACTTATCCTTTTTCGCGTGGTAATATGAGTAAAAAATGGCTGTACTGAACAAAAGTACACTATTGGTAGAACTTATAATTATTCAGCAGTACATACCAGGTGTACAAGTATGAAATGCGGATTTTTTTTCTAAAAAATGTTAAATTCAGAAGAATGATAAAAAGTGTTTTATTCAAAGTATTCTCCATCGCGTGTTATACATTTTTCCCATCTTTCGGGCAATTTGTGAATACCACGCCAGTAAAAATCTTCCCCTTTTACTGCGAACGATTCATCGAACCATTTTTTCACATCTTCGTACGAACCAAAACGCTGCTCAGCAAATGCGTGACCCATCGATGCAAATAAGTGGTAATCGGAAGGAGCCAAGTCTGGTGAGTAAGCCGCATGGGGTAGAACTTCCCAGCTGAGTGCTTCCAACGTGTCGCGAACTGGTTTTGCCGTATGTGATGTAGCACTGTCATGAAGAAAAATGGCTTTGTGTTGCCTCTTTCGGTATTCTGGCCTTTTTTCAAGCAGCGAACGGTTCAAATCGGTCAATTGTTGTTGGTAACGTTTAGTATTAACCGTTTCCCCAGGTTTTATCAGCCCCACGCCCCTCTGGTCCCACCAAACACAGAGCATCGTCTTTCTGCCAAAGCGATTCGGTCTTGCGGTCGATGTGGATGGTGCGCCTGGGTCTACCCATGATTTTTTGCGCTTGGGATTCTCAAAATAAATCCACTTTTCATCCCCTGTAACTATACGATGCAAAAACGACTTCCTTTTGTACCGAGCGACCAAAATGTCACACGTGCTTTTGCGCTTTTCCATTTGCCTGTCGTTCAACTCATGTGGTACCCATCTACCGGTCTTCTGAATCTTTCCCATCTCTCGTAGCCAATTGGAAACAGCTTGTTGACTAACGCCCAATTGCTCGGCGAGTTGTTTTTGTGTTTACGAATCATCTTCGTCCAACAAAGCTTGAAATTCCACATCTTCGTATTTTTTTGGCGGTTTTCCACGTTCCTTGTCTGCAACAAAACTTTTGAAACGCCGAAACCATCGTTCACACGTATCCTGCGATGGAGCATGTTCACCATAAGCTTCCCAAAGTAATCGGTATGATTCAACAGCAGTTTTCTTCAAATGAAAACAAAAAATTAATGCTGTCCGCGAATGCTCTTTGTTCGGTATAAATTTCGACATATTGAACACAATACAACACTATGCACACACTTTTCCAATTTATCACGCGTGCGCGTCTGACACTTGTTGATGACACAACAAAATGGCGCAGTGTCAAATCTTTATAGCACAAACTACATTGGTGCACCAACTGTTGTCTGAAATTCGCATTTCATACTTGTACACCTGGTAATCTTCTAACATTTTAAAATAGAATTACGGATATTACGTAAGATTTGACAGGTACAGTAAAAAAAACCAGGAAAACACTTGGTTTAACTTCTGCTACACCCATTTCCTAACTTATCAAGAAGGTCTGGAAAAAGTAAACCCAGAGCATGTTGAGTAACCAAAACTTCCCAACGTGATCTCTTATGCATTTTACTAAGGGAACAATGATGCTGTGACGTGCCTCAGTGATTTACAGAAGCAATGTATATGCACATACATATAAGAAATAATTTATAATATGAAATATTAAAATAATACCATTTTTCAAAAATTATTTCCCTATTTATTTCATTAAGTATCTAATAAAAAGCTAAATCAGCTTTGGCAGAACGAAATATTTTGTATTACTATGGGCTTAAAATATGTGTGTACTACAATGTTAGTAATTATTCCATCTACAAACAATTTTAATATGATGTTTCTTGTTCACATTTTCAAATTAAATATAAATATTTTTGCTCAGTCTGTGCATAATTAAACACTTATCTGCATTGTTTAGTAAGTATTGTGCCTACATAAAATCCCCCTGAATTGTTAAATATATTAAATAGTAAAAAATAGAATTTTGATTAATTTCGTTGAAAACCATTGTTTTTTTGTTAAATCTTTAGATTAATGATAACTATTACACGTAGATTTATATATGCGTAACCCAATTTGATATTAAAGTATATAAAAATTTTTAATTTTTTACCATTTTAGAGTGTGAGCTCGTGAGACATGGTCGTGTGCCGATAGTAGTTACTCAACTAGGTAGAAGGGGTGATTGGAGACTAGAGGGTCAATCGGGCAAAATCTCACTGGCTCACATGTAGCTAGGTAGTAGTAGACTAGTAGCGTTCAGTCTTGAACTTTTTGATTTAAGCAGTCGTGTCGAGCTGACTCAACAGAGCAAACGATGTGTCGTCACATTACTACGTGGCGGCTCTACGCAGTTCATTCTGAGTGAAGAGAGGCTTACAACGAGAAGGTCGAACGAACGTACTCAATGCATTACCTGACTATCAGCCACGTGCTACTGACCTATAAAGATGGCAGTATTGTCAAGCCAATTTTCTTTAAAAATATTAAGCATACTCATTGTACTGAATCTGAATGGAAATGTTATAATGCTGTACAACCTAAATACATTAACTTAAAAATGAATATTTTAAAAATTAAAAAAAAAAAAAATGAAAATATTGTAGCTAACGTTAATAATACCTGACATTAAATAAAGAGAAATAATAAAATAAGAACAAAAATTTAAACAAATACAAAAAAAGTCGGTTGTACAGCCAAAAAAAAATGAAATTACCAAGATTCATTAGTAAATTTTAAAAAAATTAGAAAAATTTTGAAGCCATTTAAAATAAATAAAGTAGAACAACCTTCCACAAAAGCAAACAGACGCAAAAAACACGATTTTTTAGTTCTCAATTCCTAGTGAGCTGAAGTACTATCTCCTTACCAGGTGAACAAGTATGAAATGCGGATTTCAGACAACAGATGGTGTACCAATGCAGTTTGTGCTATAAAGATTTGACACTGCGCCATTGTCCGCCAAGTGTCTAACGCGCACGAGTGATAAATTGGAAAAGTGTGTGCATAGTGTTGTATTATTATGTTCAATATGTCGAAATTTATACCGAACAAAGAGCATTCGCGGACAGCATTAATTTTTTGTTTTCATTTGAAGCAAACTACTGTTGAATCATAGCGATTACTTCGAGAAGCTTATGGTGAACATACTCCATCGCAAGATACGTGTGAACGATGGTTTCGGCGTTTCAAAAGTGGTAACTTCGATGTTGCAGACAAGGAACGTGGAAAACCGCCAAAAAAAAAATACGAAGATGTGGAATTGCTAGCATTGTTGGACGAAGATGATTCGCAAACACAAAAACAACTCGCCGAGCAATTGAGCGTTAGTCAACAAGCTGTTTCCAATCGGCTACAAGAGATGGAAAAGATTCAGAAGACCGGTAGATGGGTACCACATGTTGAACGACAGGCAAATGGAAAAGCGCAAAAACACGTGTGACATTTTGGTCGCTCGGTACAAAAGGAAGTCGTTTTTGCATCGTATAGTTACAGGGGATGAAAAGTGAATTTATTTTGAGAATCCCAAGCGCAAAAAATCATGGTAGACCCAGGCGCACCATCCACATGGACCGCAAGACCGAATCGCTTTGGCAGAAAGACGATGCTCTGTGTTTGGTGGGACCGGAGGGGCGTGGTCTATTATGAGCTGTTAAAACCTGGGGAAACGGTTAATACTAAACGTTACCAACAACAATTGACCGATTTGAACCGTTCGCTGCTTGAAAAAAGACCAGAATACCGAAAAAGGCAACACAAAGTCATTTTTCTTCATGACAATGCTCCATCACATACGGCAAAACCAGTTCGCGACACGTTGGATCCACTCAGCTGGGAAGTTCTACCCCATGCGGCTTTCTCACCAGACCCCACTTGTTTGCATAGATGGGTCACGCACTTGCTGAGCAGCGCTTTGGTTCGTACGAAGATGTGAAAAAATGGCTCGATGAATGCTTCGCAGCAAAATGGGAAGATTTTTACTGGCGTGGTATTCACAAATTGCCCGAAAGATGGGAAAAATGTATAACAAGCGATGGAGCATACTTTGAATAAAGCACTTTTTATCATTCTTCCAAATTTAAAATGTTTTTTTAGGAAAAAAAATCCGCATTTCATACTTGTACACCTGGTAGTTACAGCTTGTAATTTTCAAGTAGATCGCCATGTGGCTGAACGGCATATCAATTGGTTGATGTTCACAAACAGGTTATTAACATTTTTGTCACTGTACATTTTTCTTGAATGGGAAAAACTACGTGACTTCAGAGACAAAAAATTTTGCAAATAGGCGAAAATACTGTCGTTTCTGTTTGTTTTTATGTTCAACAAATATAAAATATATTTTTTCTGATTTATTTACTTATAGTACGAATCAAAACTGGGTAAAAATTAATACATTTCTTTCTAAATAAAAAAAATCTTAATGTAGTTTATTCCAACGTAAAAAAAAAGAGGTCTACAATAAGAATTTTGAAGAATGTACTCAATAAATAAAACGCCAATATAAGAAGATATTTTCCCATTTTAATCTAGTAATTTTGTTTTGCTGAATTCAGCCATTTTAATTTATTATTAAACTTTTATTACTTTTTCATTTATTAATCTAAAAGATGTTTGCTTAAAGTAGAGGTAAAAAGTGTTATCTTGATTGAAAAGCAATTGTCCTTAAGGCCACTCCCTGATTTGTGGGTGCGGTATCGTTTTTCTCGGTGTGGTCAGTCCGATTCGGTAACGAAAACATGCCTAACGCCTATATTTCAATGATATGCACCTGACTTGCTACGCGCCCGCGCATCCCGCTCAAGTCAGACATACCGAGAAAAACGATATCTCACCGACAAATCAGGGAGCGGCCAAACACTAAACCAAAACTATTTTAGGAACTATTGTTATTTTGAACTGAGAGTAAATTCTACATAATCATTTACAAAAATATATGGGTCATTCAAATACAAACCGCAATTTTGTTTGTTTGACTCCCATACTGACCTGGGCAGCGCAGCGCGGCGAGGGAATGGAGAGGGAGATAGCCACGCCCACAGCCCTCGCGCTCACTTCCGCGATTTCAGTGTTGCTATAACTGAACGGGAAGTACCAGCGTCTGTTGCGCAACGCGTTATCATTCGTTTTCTCGCCAACAAAGGTGTAAAATCGAGTGAAATGTTGAATAGACTCCAAGCACAGTTCAGTGATGCTACTCTGAGAAAAACCCAAGTGTTCAATTGGGCCAAGAAGTTTCGAAATCATCGTGGTAAAGTGAAAAATCAAACTCAAACGGCGTCCGGCGACCAGCGTCAATTAAAACAATATTCAGGCCGTGTGTGAGCTTGTGAAAGACGATCGCCGCATTACTCTTGTCGAGATTGCATCAGAAGTGGGTGTATGTGTTGGAAGTATCCATATGATTATATCAGACACTTGGATACAGAAAAGTACCAGCAAGGTGGGTTCCACGAGGCACAAAAGAATGTAAGGAAAGACATCTGTCAGCAACCTCTGAATCGCTTTGAAGAAGGGAGGGCTTTTTTGGACCGTATCGTGACCTGCGACCAAACATGCATCCATCACTATACCCCAGAAAACAAGACGAGTATGGAGTGGGGGAAAGTTGCAGAGGGGGCACTCGACTGTCAGCTGGAAAAGTTCTGGCAAATGTGTTTTGAATCTCAAAAGGTGTATTGCTGATTGACTACCTACATGCTCGAAGGACAGTGAATGCGGCCTACTACTACCAGCTGCTGAATGAAGCCAAAACTGCTTATCGCAACAAACGACGCCGGTAACCGATTCGCAATGTCCTCCTTCTGCACGACAAGGCGCTTTCGCATACAACAGTTCTAACTCGTGATAAACTCACTGCAATACACTGGCAACCTCTTGAACACCCACCTTACAGTCCAGACTTGTCCCCATATGACTACCATATGTTTGGTCCACTGAAGGAGGCATTAGGAGAGGAAAGATTTAAAGACGACAATGCAGTCGAACAATACGTGCGCAGTTAACTACGGGGGCAGTAGGGTAACAAGCTAAAAATATTTTTTTTTTGACTTTCTTTGGTTCTACCCCCCGCGAAATGTTCAATCCTATGAAAAAATAAAGCCCTTCAATTTTTAGCAAAAAATATTAATATTTAGAGGTCGCATCTATCGATTGAAAATATATTTTTCTTTTCAATCGTTAGACATCTGATTTGAATTTTAGAGTTATGAAGGTGTTTCCTTATACATTTTTTGATGCTGAATCAGTTCCCGAGGGCCGTTTCCCCCTAAAATCCTTCTATTTACGGTAATGCCCATGTTAAGTACACATTAAAGGTAAAAAAAATTCGTTTCAAAAAAGTTCCGCAAAATTTACGGGAAGCTTTGTAGATCAAGTTTTATGGTGCAAAATCATAAATATAACCCAGATCTTTGAGAAATTTTCATGGCGCACGAGTAATATGGGACAAAGACATCGAGAACGAGGCACTTTGTTGGAAAAAAAAATTAACACACCCAAAAAAAATGTCAAAGAATATGTAAATGGTAATGTGGAAAATGTATTATCTGTAAAGTTTTCAAGTGAAACATGTTACTAGGAAAGTTTGACGCTGCATGAGGGGGAGGAGACGAGGACTCCTGTAATTACATGCTCGACGAAAGAAAAACAACAAAATATTGGCTTGTCACTCGATTTTTTACCTTAGTTATTGGCTTTTAACACGGATATAATTCTTTTCAAGTGCCGCATTTCATTGCAGTTCCAATGAGGTTCAATCAGGCCCAATCAAAATGCAATGTTTACTAGGACGTAAAATTCTCGCTGAATTCAAATATGTATTAAAGGTATTGGGTTTCCATTTAAATTTTTAATTTTGGGACCCATAGAGTCCCAAAAGAGCATTGGATCCAAAGTCTAATAGCCCACTCAATTCCCAGGTAAAAATGCTAAAACTTTTGTCTGAAACATTTTTTCTGAAGTTGCCTTCTTGTTGAGTTTTTTAGATGTGTCCATCTTTTTTCCAACAAAGCGCTTCATTGTCACCGTCTTTGTCCAATATTACTCGTGCACCATGAGAGTTTCTCAAAGATCTGTGTCATATCTATGATTTTGCATCATAAAACTTGATCTACAATGCTTCCTGTAAATTCTGCAAAACTTTTTTGAAAAGAAAACGTATTTTTTCACCCTTAATGCGCACTTAACATGAGCATTGTGAATAATTGAAGTATTTTAGGGGGAAACGGCCCTCGGGAATGGATTCAGCATCAAAAAATTTACAAGGAAACATATTCATAATCCTTAAATTCAAATCAGAAGTCTAACGGGGGGCTGTTGAAGGGCAAAAGGCGATTGAGAAGAAAAAATATATTTTCAATCGATGGATACGACATCTAAATATTAATATTTTTTTCTAAAAATTTAGGGGCTTCCTTTTTTCATCGAAGTGAACATTTTGTGGGTTGTAGGGGTAGGACCAAAGAAAATCAAAAAAAAAATTTTTGGCTTATCACCCTGGGGGGCAGCCATCTTCTTTTTCTGTGGGAGATCAGAAAGCTTCCTACCCAAAGGAAAAAATATATTTCTGTTGAAGGAAACTACATAGAAAAATAAGTTACTCCATTTGTATTTTTATCTATCACCAATAAAATTGTATGAAAAAATTCCAGTTTATATTTGAATGACCCACATATAAGATTCTTTTTTAAAAAAAAAATTAGATAACACTTTATTTTCAGTTGTCACTACTTTATCGCCTTAAATGACTAGACAATTAGTAATAATTTTATTATTTAACATGGTATCAATGCAGCACAATGGACAAATTTAAACAATTGCTTTTTCTTTCAAATTTTTTAGCAAAAGCTTAAAATAAAAGATTGTTCTTAAAAAAATCTTGCATTTGCTGATATGACATAACGATATAAACAGAATGTTAAATTATATTAATATCAAAGAGTAGTTTTAACTTTAACAATAGACTTGTAACAAGATAAACAAGTACTAGAAATTTTAAGCAGAAGCAAATGGTTAAATTTTATTAATAGAGTCCATTATGATTTTTTAAAAACATCAAATACCTTAAATAACAGTAATATTGTTCTACTACACACTAATGAACCTATGGTAATTGAAAAATTAAAAAATATATAACAAATTTATAAATAAAAAAATATATATGAATGAAAAAATTAGTGAAAAAATATAGGCTTACCTATCTCTACCTCTTCTCCTGTGCCTATTACAATCCCTAGCATAGTGTCCTCTGTCCCCACATTCATAGCAGCGATCGTCGGGATGGAATGGACGTCCCCTTCTAGGTGGCGGTCCTCTATTGTCTTTACGAGAACTTCTGCCATTAGACATTTCAACTCGGGCACGTCGGCCACAGATAGTTCGGCCATCTGATCAAATAGGTTATGTCTTATAGTTAGTTTAAAATATTTCTATATATTGTTGACATAAAATTTTATTTCTTGATAATTAAACTTCATGTTTTAACTATAAATATTTTTAGTTTTATATGTTGACTATTTATGATCTAAAGTTTTTTTAATCATTATTCGTAGTACATTGAGTATCTATATATTTGTTAATTTTATCCTGTACCATGTCAAATTTTATATTCTCTTCGAGATACTCATATTTTTGGCAGTAAATTATAAATATAAAAATAAAATTTAGCAACAAAACTTATTCTTCTAAAGTATCTTAAGAAAATACTTTCCAGTTCATAATGGGAAGGTAGTGTGTGCCACCCCTAGGAGTGAGGATAGTACTATTTTTTTTATTGGTTTGTTATGGCACCTCGAAACTCCTACATTAGATCTAAAACCTACTGATCCAGTTTTTTTAGGGGTGGATTCTGTAATATCATTGAAAAGTTACAGACGGAAGTGTTTCAATACAAATCAAAAAAATTCAAAATAAATGACAAGCCAATTTTGAAGGAGACGTTTTTTTGAAAATATCTGAAATACTAAGTCTTGCTGCCAAAATTTGTTCTTAGTTGTAATCTACAGCCCAAAATACATAATTCCCGACAAAACTGTAAAACTACATATTCAGATCAGCTAATTGAAATACAAAGAATCAAAAAATGAAAAACTGCAGGAAGGAATGTTTGAACAATATACCTTTTTTAATTTCATTTGATTTAGTAACTGAAAGTCTCAGTGAAATGGCAGGAATAATTTTTATTAACAAAATCTATGCTTCAATGAGCAACAATCTGATCAATATTTTATCAAAAAGGAAGTCAAAGACTCACCTAAACCTCTAACAGCATCCTCAGCATCTCTCGGGTCTTCAAATTCAACAAATGCAAAACCTGGGGGATTTCTAGCGACCCAGACATTTCTTAATGGTCCATAGTACCTGAAGGCATCCTCAATTTCTTGTTTAGATGCACTGTTGCCCAAATCGCCCACATAAACTTTACAATCCGAATTGTATCGAGACATTTTGCTTTTTATATTGACCTTTAAAAGTTAAATTAAAAATATTTCGGCTTTTTCTGTCTTTTAACTGGCGGTATTGATCATGCTTGGGGAGAGGACGCCCAAGTTGTTTCAGATATTAAATAATTAAGAAATAAAAAGAAAACTTACCAGAAACAAAGATTCTAAGAATTATAGATTACGGTGGATATAAGAATATAACTTAAAAACTAAAATATCGAAGGTATAGACATTTTGATCTACCAAATTCAGAAAGAAAAACTATATTATGAAGCCAAGAACCAAACGCCGCCGACCAATTTTACAGGAGAGGCTGTGGCGGAGAAGCTGTACAACACGCCAGCGCAAACCAATAAATTCCGACGCTGCCAGACTTCTAAGTGGGGTCACAAATAAAGGAAAATCCAAACGACAAGACAAGCGAAAAATGAGGACTATTCCAGCTATACAATAATCAGTTAAAGCCAATTTCGCAACACGTTATGATGTCAAAAACTTCTAGGACACTATGAAAAATGGTAAACGAGAAAAAACCGAAGGTAATAAAGGAGAATTTTGGAAACAAAAAACATAGAATATTTAATTTAATGCTACTAGTAATAAAAATATTATCATTTAGATACGTTTAAAAGAAAACAAAATTTGCTCGGGTGAATTAATACACTTTTTACAGAAAAGTTTTCATTTAATCGTATATCTAATTTTGGAAACTACATAAAATTGAATTGCACGTCTTCGACTTAATTTTTAAATATACTTAAGCTTATATGTTGGTGTAAATAGCAAATACATCAAAATTAGGTGATTAGTTTTCCCTTATAAATGACTATTTTAATTACAAATTTATAGATTATTTAAGACTAGGAATTACCTACGATTGTTGAAATACTGAACTGTAAAACATTCTGATCCCAGACCCTTTATATTCCAGTTTGTAATTACGGGGACACCATTTTATACCACTGAATAAGAGCATAAAAATGTTTATAGCAGCAAGAATTTGGTGGGATTGATTTTCTACAATGTTGATCCTACCAAATTCAAATTGCTAAAAACATCTTATCTGCGCTTTCTCCTTTAAAGTGTCGAAAAATTGTGTTCCTCCTTAATTCCAAACGGGAATCACTCAACACTGAAAAGTAGCTTATGAACAAATTGTAAATTAAACAATATTTTTTTTGTTAATTATTTTTATATTATACATAGTCAACAAATGACTAAGTGAGTCAAAAACCTTGGTAAATTTCGTTCAATGGCCTAACATAGTTTCTAGTTTCTGACAAGTTTTCTATAAATCTGGACAAATCCTTAGTTGTCTGAAATAATGACCCCGCAGGTAGCCAATTACAATGGACATTTAACAGCGGTGAATTTAAATTTTATATCCAATTCAAATATGAAGTTAAAAACGTACTGGTTGTTTTCAAGGTGTTGTTTTAACTTTATTTTATCACAGTTTAACTATATTTCAAGGTCAAAAGTAGAAACTACAGAGTATACATAAATTTGTTTGTTATTATTAACTAATTACGAAAATCTATCTAATCAGAATTCTTGTTTACTCTTAAAGATAAAATAATGAACCGTAGAAAATAACAATTTTTATTATATAAAATTGTAATCGCTCAGTCAGTGCCGGTTCTTCAAATTAAGAACACATTTTCTTTCAAGGTAATAAACGGATTTATACCACTTATTTTTAACTTTACAAAGTGATTTGCACAGTTAAAAAGGTCAAGGTAACTGACCGAATATATTTTTAGTAATTTATAGAATGTTATATTCTCCTAAATATATCTATTAATTTCATTGATATGTATAGAAATTACACTTTAGTTGGTTTTGTGCATATTTTCTTCAGTTTTGTCTATTTGAAATGGTAGATATTATATATATATATATATATATATATATATATATATATATATATATATATATATATATATATATATATATATATTATATATATATATATATATATATATATATATATATATATATATATATATATATATATATATATATATATATATATATTTATATATATATATATATATATATATATATATATATATATATATATATATATATATATTATATATATATATATATATATATATATATATATATATATATATATATATATATATATATATATATATATATATATATATATATATATATATATATATATATATATATATATATATATATATATATATATATATATATATATATATATATATATATATATATATATATATATATATATATATATATATATATTTATATATATATATATATATATATATATATATATATATATATATATATTTATATATATATATATATATATATATATATATATATATATATTTGTTAATACCGTTGAAGAAGTTTTTCTTGGTAATTTGTGGAAATATAAATAAATAAATAAATGTGATGCAGGTCCGGCTTCTACCTTTCACAATTAAAAAATATGACGATATAGTTTCTTATCTTATTTTCTCTAATTCTTATATACAATGGTCGATAAACTTGTTTTGTTTGAAAAATTAGCGCGTCTCAAAATGGAGGTACCATGTACTTCATTGCTACCTTCTGCACAAGGAGAGGGTCTTTCACCTTCATTATCTGGGAAGAACCTAGTTCAATTCGCTTCTAGGGGAAGGATGGGAAAATATTCAAAAGTTATTATTTAGACTAACTTCTACCTTGAATTTTATTAACGGAAACAAATACATCTCCTTTCAGCTATAATTTTAAAAACTGCAGTTATTTAATATATACATACTTATTTTACCTTACGCTTATATTTGTGTCTTTAAGTAACCAACTGGTTTATTATAATTTTACAAACTAGACATAATTTAAGGAATATTTTTACTGTGTATTTTTTTTATTTTGATCAGTAGCAGTATGGCCTTAGATCCTAAAACTTTACCAGTAGAGAAAAAAGCTCTTCATGTGCCTTCACTTGAAGAAGTGGCTCAAGGTAAGTAATCCATGACTACATTTGTAATTGTTCTTAGTATGAAATTAGAAAAAATGAATAAAAAAAAACTAACATTTTGAAATGAATCATTGGTGAAATTAAAAGTTATTTTAGACTTAAGATGGGAATATTTTTAGGAACATAAAACGGTAGCCATACAGGATATATTGGACTTTATTGTACCATATAATATAGTTTAAATTACATGCTCTAGACAACATTGATTTAGGCCCTAGATAGTTCAGGTGGTTGAGATTTACAATATGTAAGCAAATTAGCTGTGTGTATGGTATTTATTAACACCGTACAAAAATTCCATTTTTTCTATTTTTAGTATTAACAGCATTTTTATATAATTTTTTAAAATCGTTGAAAAGTATGGTTATTAAGAATGTTTAAACATCATCCAACAATTGGTCAAAAAAATATACACTTAACTTCATTTTTAACGATATTTTTTTACGTTTTTAGTGTTCCGTACGGAACACTTATAAGATCACTTCGGTGTCTATCTGTCTGTCCGTCTGTCACACCCGAAATTATTTTATGTAGAAAGTTGAAATTTGATACTAATATAGAAATTGATGGCCTCATCGGAGCCGTGTAGTTTTGAAAGTTAAATTTTGACTTAAGGGGTTAGTTTTGGGGGGTGAAAACGGAAGTGGAAAAATCATTTTTTTACTAGATGGGGTGTGACAAATGAAAGCTTGTAGAAACACGAGTTCAGGTTCAAATATATATAATGTCTTACATGCGCACACTTTTCTTTGTATTATTTTTTGAAAAAATCGCTGTCCTCCCTCTATCTCGAAAAGTACTGATCCAGAAATTTTGAAAAAATTCAGAAATATTCTCCACGGGGTGTAGATTGAACGAAAATTATCACGAGTTCATTACCTTTGATAATTTATCTGGTATACAAAAAAAAAACTTCAGGATCATCAGTTTTCAGTAAAGATCGGAAACAAACTTTGTTGAAAACTCATTTGGGGTGTGTTTTGGGAAGTCACTGATCATTTTATACCTCCGTAACAAAAAATTTTATTTCAGAAGCAATCGACGTACGGAACACTAATTGCGCAAGTTCAACTTACACTTGACCGGTTATTTTCTCTAATACAATTTTGCTTGCTGTCACTGTTTCTCCACTGCAGGAAATAGGCCTCTTCAAGTTTATTCCAATTGTCTCTATTCTGAGCCATCTACTGCCTGCTACCAACCTGATATCGTCAGTCCATCTTTTCATTAATCTTCCGACACTTCGTCTGCTCTCCCAAGACTTCTATTTAAGTAATTTTGTTGTTCATCTACCATTATTCGTTCTAGCCACATGCCCCGCTCATTGCCACTTCAATTTTGCCACCTGTAATTCTCGCTGTTCGTCTAATATCCTCGCTTTTAATGTGTTCTCGTAAACTAGTAGTAGTGGTAATAAGGTGAGTGAGTGGTACATGGGGTCCCTGGTGTCACCTAGATCTAAAAGTTCTTCTGTTACTCCCCACTGAGTCGAGTCAGGGTCGCAGCCCTAGTCCGGCATTTTCTGCCGAGAGACATAGGCTACTCACCCTGACCTCTTGTAAATCTTTGGGTTGACAGAATAGTTGACCCCAGTACCTATATCTCTTGCCCATTAGTGCAGGACATTCGCGCAGAGTGTGTATACTGTCCTTGCTTTCTCCCTCGCACAGCCGACATACACTGCATTTGTTGGATTCTATTCAGAGAAGAGTTGCTCGTCTGATAGGAGACCCGGAACTGACCGACGGCCTTCATTCGCTAGAACATCGAAGAACGGGTGATGACTTAAGCCTATTCTGCAAGTATTTTCATGGAAAGTGTTCGAAGGATGTGGCCCGCTTAATTCCTTCCAGAGCGGTGCATGTTAGAAGTACACGTCACGCTAATACTTCACATCCATATGAGGTTCAGCTTGTTACTCCTCGTACAACGCTTTTCAAACAGTTTTTTTTTATGGAGAACATCATCCTTTTGGAATAATTTGCCAAGGACTGTGTTAACCACCGAGTACAATTTATAGCGATTCAAGAACAACGTGAATCGCTTTTTCCGCACACATGTCGTTCCTGTAGCGCTTTAGGGACTTCCCTATAGCACGTGTGCTAGACCCATAAAAAAAAGACCTATCTCCACAAAAGCGAACGTGATCTGCATGAAATGTATAAACTTCCACTGAATGTTACACTATTGCAGAGTTCAGATGGAAAGTATATTAGAAATTTTTTAGGATCAAATTTAAAATAATCTTACATATTTCGGAAGAATTAACTTAGCAACTATCTATTAAAATATTATTATCTTTCGGAGCAATCAAAACACACACAAAATGTTTAAAAAACATTACAGTCTACAGAGTGCATTAACATAATTTTTTTAAAGTTTTTATAGAAGACTATATATAAGCATAGTCGAAATAAACTAAGACTTTTACTGTAATTAGATAATTTTAGGCCCTAGATTTGAACAACTTTTGGTATGGTCTGAGTTACAACAAAGGTTTTCGATCGAGAGTATTTAACAGAAAGAGGCGGCTTGTTGGCTTAACGTCTCTGTCTCTTCCCATTGATAAAGAATGCTTAGTTTCATCGGTATATAATATAGCAAATTTCTTCGTAATATTTTACAGTGAAACTTTTTACGAGACATCTTGTATATGTTAAATTTGTTCTGGAGACCTCTAGTAGGGGCACAAGCATTCTACTCAGGCTAGTTAAATCACTAAAGTTCAAGATCAGTTTCTAAGTATCTTTATATAGAATATATTTTTTTAACTTATAACCTTCTATTTTATTTTAGTTTTTAGATCATACCTACCCACTAATTTTGAAGAAGTAAAAGTGGAAATAGTGGATTGTCCAGATTTAACACAAAGGCCATTTCTCTTAGCTCGCAAAGGTAAAAATCATTACAAAATATTTAGTGATTTTTAGTAAGTAATTAATAAGCCAGTTTTTAAACATAGTACTTTCGGTTAAAATAGTTTTTAGGGTATTAGATAGCAATCCTTAAAAAAAATGGGATTTTTTAGGCCTTAATGGAAATCCCAAACTTATTGAACTCGGAGGTAACCCATTCTTGTTACCTTTAGTTGACAGGACAAAAGTGTATGACCTCAAGGATATAGCAAAATTAGCTGAAGCAGATCCTACGCTTCTCATCGGTGCTGGCGCTGGTCCACATCCATATATTGGTGTTAACTGCGAAGTAGGTAAAAATGTTTTTATTACTTAATTTCCACGAATATATTTATTACATTTCCAATAGCCTTTTCTCCTCTTTTTAGAGTGATTTAAATAACTTAGACTAGGCTTATGTCGGCCTTGTTCACCTTTTGCTATTTCTTTCAAAAACAACTTCCGCAGTCTTTCATGCTTCAGGATTTGTTTAACCGTCTTATCGTTTATATAGTGGACGAAGTTAACATTCTTTAACTATGAGCAGTCTAGAAACAAACCTGTAATTGAAATGAATGACACATGCGCTAAAAGGTAATGTAAACTAACCTGTTTGTTGTGTATGTTTGGTGGTAAGGATTATAGTGACTTTCCATGGGATTAATTCAAAGGAAGAGAGCAAAGAATCCTAAAGTCTTTTCGTTCTGCCTTACTTTTTTACATATGGTTGAACTTTACGGGTTAAACCTGATGTGGTAACTACACAAATCGGAAGTTTACTTAACAGGTCAAACGCAATAAGCTGTGCCAGAGGAGGAAAATTCTATAGATCGTAGAAGTGCCATTAACGAACATTTTCTTTTATAAGCACGACACAAAAATCCCTAAATCGCTACAAGAGCATGCGCGGATGTATCAATTAATGTTGGTCTTGAATCGCTATAGAATACACTCGGTGGGAAACAGCCTTTTGCAGTTTATTTCAAAGGAATAAGATTTTCCATATAAAAAAGTCTTGAAAGCCACATACAAAAAGTTTTCAACATATCATAAGAGCGCAGCTTAGCAAACAGTCCATCCTGCCTATCGCGGTCAAATGCCTTAGATATACCAGGTGTACAAGTATGAAATGGCGGATTTCAGACAAGAGATCGTGCACCAATGCAGTTTGTGTTATGAAGATTTGACACTGCGCCATTTTGTTGTGTCATCAACAAGTGTCAGACGCGCACGAGGATAAATTGGAAAAGTGTGTGCATAGTGTTGTGTTCTTGTGTTCAATATGTCGAAATTTATAGCGAACAAATCCGAATCCTTTTATAACATGTTCCGAAATTCATTAGTAAGAATTTTCCAATAAGTAAATGACTTCTTTGACGTTATAATTGAAAATAATTATAAAAAAGATGTCAAGAGGAAGTTTTTGTTATGTGGTTAGTGCTTGTAAAAATATATGTGGTATCTCCAAAGGAGTTAGTTTTTTAGATTTCTCAAAGATAGTAAAAAGTAATTTATTCATAATTATTTATTTCTATTGTATAAATATTATGATAATTGTGTTTTTATATTAGAGATATATTTTGTTTATAAAACAGTTG
This sequence comes from Pachyrhynchus sulphureomaculatus, assembly GCA_019049505.1. Taxonomy (NCBI): domain Eukaryota; kingdom Metazoa; phylum Arthropoda; class Insecta; order Coleoptera; family Curculionidae; genus Pachyrhynchus; species Pachyrhynchus sulphureomaculatus. The sequence continues at coordinate 180,234,705 of CM032456.1, read as the reverse complement.
ATGTTTTATTATTGTTAAGTATTGGTTTATGTTATTTCTTTAGTATTTTTTTTTTTAATTCAGAGCATAATGTTTATTAGAGTTAAGTTATATTATCGGCTAAAATTCTCTAACTAAACTTTCAAAACTCAATCTGGGCATACAAAAATAGTAATTCTCCAGCACGAATGAGTTGGAATAAATCAGTGCATGAATTTAATTTTTTTTATACCAGCTGTACAAGTATAAAATGCGGATTTCAGACAACAGATGGTGCACTTATGCAGTTTGTGCTACAAAGATTTGACACTGCGCCATTTTGTTGTGTCATCAACAAGTGTCAGACGCGCACGAGTGATAAATTGGAAAAGTGTGTGCATAGTGTGGTGTTGTTGTGTTCAATATGTCGAAATTTATACCGAACAAAGAGCATTCGCGGACAGCATTAATTTTTTGTTTTCATTTGAAGAAAACTGCTGTTGAATCATACCGATTACTTCGAGAAGCTTATGGTGAACATGCTCCATCGCAAGATACGTGTGAACGATGGTTTCGGCGTTTCAAAAGTGGTGACTTCGATGTTGCAGACAAGGAACGTGGTAAACCGCCAAAAAAATACGAAGATGTGGAATTGCAAGCATTGTTGGACGAAGATGATTCGCAAACACGAAGACAACTCGCCGAGCAATTGGGCGTTAGTCAACAAGCTATTTCCAATCGACTACGAAAGATGGGAAAGACTCAGAAGACCGGTAGATTGGTACCATGTGAGTTGAACGACAGGCAAATGGAAAAGCGCAAAAACACGTCTGACATTTTGCTCGCTCGGTACAAAAGGAAATCGTTTTTGCATCGTGTTGTTACAGGGGATGAAAAGTGGATTTATTTTGAGAATCCCAACCGCAAAAAATCATGGGTAGACCCAGGCACACCATCCACATCGACCGCAAGATCGAATCGCTTTGGCAGAAAGACGATGCTCTGTGTTTGGTGGGACCAGAGGGACGTGGTCTATTATGAGCTGTTAAAACCTGGGGAAACGGTTAATACTAAACGTTACCAACAACAATTGACTGATTTAAACCGTTCGCTGCTTGAAAAAAGGCCAGAATACCGAAAGAGGCAACACAAAGTTATTTTTCTTCATAACAATGCGCCATCACATACGGCAAAACCAGTTCGCGACACGTTGGAAGCACTCAGCTCGAAAGTTCTACCCCATGCGGCTTACTCATCAGACTTGGCTCCTTTCGATTACCACTTGTTTGCATTGATGGGTCACGCATTTGCTGAGCAGCGCTTTGGTTCGTACGAAGATGTGAAAAAATGGCTCGATGAATGGTTTCGCAGCAAAAGGGGAAGATTTTTACTGGCGTGGTATTCACAAATTGCCCGAAAGATAGGAAAAATGTATAACAAGCGATGGAGCATACTTTGAATAAAGCACTTTTTATCATTCTTCCGAATTTAACATGTTTTTTTTTAGAAAAAAAATCCGCATTTCATACTTGTACACCTGGTATTAAATACAACCTCCAGAACGTCTCCATAATCCTTATTACGTTGTTTTTATGTTAAAATATCTTCTGTTGATCTTTGCTTACGAAAGCCACATTGGTGGTAGCTAATAATATCAAAATTAAGATATTGCTAGCTTTTCCGATAACTTTCGATGTTACTAAAAGCAATGAGATTGGGCGGTAGTTGGTTGGCATGGTATTTTTATCCTTCTAGGTATTTACTGAGCTCGAGTGCAGTCCAGCAGAATGAAAGTATTTCTTTTCTGTAGCTTTTTTGATAACGTTCCATGTTACTAAAAGCAATGAGATTGGTCGGTATTTGTTTGGCATGGTCTTTTTATCCTTCTAGGAATTTATTCAGCTCGAGCGCATTCCAGCAGACTGGAAGTATTTCTTTTCTGTAAGATAAGTTAAAAAGGCTACAAACAACCAGTGTCAGTTCACTCGCACATTATTATCGTGTATGTATGTATATATTATAACAGAAGTTTTTTTTGTTGTCTACCTTCATTATGAAAAGTTTTATGATAAGCTATTTAAAAATAAGTACTGGAGTACCGAGCAAAGTAAGACGACTGTGCATGATGACACTGAAGGAGACATTCGCCAATGTAAAAACACAGAAAGGAAGAACACAAGATTTCGAAATTAAAAAAAGGAGTTAGACAGGGAGATGCATTATCGGCCACGTTATTCAAGCTAACACTACAATATGTACTAAGGAATATAAATCAAGGTATAATACAAACAAGGGACAGCCAGATAGTGGCGTATGCGGACGATGGATTAATTATTGCAAAAAACAGAAAATAATGAAGGAACTGGTGAGAGAAATAATCGTAGAAGGAGCAAAAATGGGGTTAAAAATAAACGAGGAGAAAACCAAAATAATGAAAAGTGGAAAACAAAATGATCAGGAAATGACAAGAATTAGAATAAACGAATATACCTCTGAAAGAGTAGAGAAGATTAAATATTTAGGAGATACGCTGTATTGGGACGGGAACAAGGAAATGGAAGTAAAGGAAAGATTAGTAATAGCAAACAAATTCCATAGCAATAAGAAATTGTAGTAAGATAATAGGAAAACCCAGTAAGATGAGGATATACAAGACAATAATACTCCCAAAACTAATGTATGATATCGAAGTAATAAGCATGACAAAGAAACAAGAGGAAGACATGAGAAGAATTGAACGAAAGATATTGAGAGCGATCCCAGGGTCAATAAGAATATGTGAAGGAGTCTACAGAAGGAGGACTAATCAAGAAATCTTGGAAGAAGTAGAGGAAGACAAAGTTAAAAAAATAAAACAGAAGAGATTTAATTGGCTAGTGCACACATGGAGAGCAGGCCCAGGAGCACCAATATATGAAATACTTCAATGGGAACCGGGACGTAGAAAGCGAGGTAGACCAAGAATAGGATGGCTGCTGTGCAAGTCAAGGAAGACATAGAGGCAGCAGGGATTGCAAACTGGAAGAAGACGACGTCTATCAAAAAACTTTGGAAATATCTAAGTAGAGAAATATAACAAGGAAGACGGGACTGATCAATCCATAAACTAGATATAGAGATCCCAAAGGGTAGCCCTACTCCAAGAAGAGTGTTTCCAGGCCATTTATTATTATTATTATTATTATTTAAAAACAATATCGGCATTTTTAACTGCACATTGGGAATATTCAGTAGTGTTTTTCCATCAAAATTGACACCAGCGTTTGAAATATACAGTTCAGCTAATAAGTTAGCTTTCACAACAGATGTTGTTACGACAATATTATTCGATCATGCAAGCGGTCGTACTATAGTTGATATGGTGAAATTGAGAACTAATAGCATTAACAACCAACCAAAAATATCTTTGTGGAGACAGACAAGATGTTTGTTTTAGATTATTTCGTTATATGCGTGCTTCTTTTAATTTATTATTTGTTTGTATGTGTTTCGACTACTGACAAAAACATTACGGTTTATGGCGTTAAAAGTTCCACGCCATTGTCAGTAAGCAAGATGTTTAGGCGCAACAGCTTCCTTGCATTTTCGATGGACTGAAGCTTGTCGTTGGAAGGACCTTTCTCCAGAAAAGCTATGATATCACATTTTTGTAATTGTTGATTTATTTTTAGCAGAAATAGAGAATGTTCCTAATTACAATCTGTTAAGTAGGAACGTGTCCGTGATAATTCATTTTTGGTAGATGCGATTCTATCAGCAAAAAAAATCGGTAGTGGGAATCTTTGTCTACGACGTAAAAGTATGAGTTGATTTCGAACTTTCGTCGAAATCACGTAAAATCCAGAATAAGTCACTTGTTTGTACGTCGGTTCGAGGCAGTTTTTCTTTGTTCTCATCTAAAGAGGCCCAAAATGACACATTCCGCAGCCGCTAAATATATTAAAAAGTTGATATCGTTTGTAAAGAAGTGGGTAAATCATTTTAATGAGACGAAAAATGTCGACTACTTGCCAAAACGTGGCTCGGTAGGCAAAGTCACTCCGAAAATCGAATCTTTGTTTTCACGGGACCCGAAATTGACACGTCAAGGAGCGGTAAAATTCAGAAAATCGGATTTGAATGTGTCCCGTGAGACAATTCGACATCTTCGTGCTCATGATGTCAAATTCCGAAGCACGTTGAAAAAACCTTTGCTGGGCGAAAATCACGTCGCGAAGTGGCTGGCTTGGAACCACGATAAGATACTAGAGTGGCCCTCACAATCACCGGACACCAACCCTATTGAAAACGTTTGGCTCCTTATAAAGAGACAGCTCACTCTGAGGACTTTGACTTGGTCGTTTCGAGATTCGAAAAATTTGCAGAGTATGCAGAAAATCTCGACGACAGCATGCCTCGAAGATGCTAGGCGATTATTGATGCAGGAGGCAATTGGACAGCTTACTAAGGTAATTGCGCCGTTGCTAGCACACCAAAGAATACATTAATGGCAAAAATTGTTCTAAAAACACATTTTTCAATACGAGCGGTCACGTTTTTACTTGACAAACTGTATCTTCTAAAAAATGGAAATTTCCAGAGTCATCAAGTCGATATATGTTATGTTAGTCTTTGCTTTAGAAAAAATCTAGTATATACATTTTTTCTCAGTGTTTGATCACTTAAAATTAGTATAATTTTTCTTTTTTTAGGGTGTAATCAACCTATCAATCAACAATGGCACTGTTGATCAGCAAACAAGAATATCAAAAGTCAACGGTGCTGATGAGCACATGGTCGTTCAAGTTTTGCCAAATAACGAGACGAGGGTAGCGCTTCTTGGAAACTTATTTTCGTCTGAAGCAAAACCTGGAAAGGTAATACGAATTTTGTTAAAAAATGTATTTTTTTACTTTATATTCTTTTCTTCTTTTTCCTCTAGCCATTCTCTATCCTTTGGATATAGGTCTCTCTCTCTCATATGCTTCCATATGTCCGTGTTTTGAACAATTTGATACCAATTAAGCCCCGCTGATTTTTTAATACCGTCGTACCAACGTTGTAATGTCTGCCCATACTTCTTTTATCCCCCCATAGTCTCCATCTGGTCACTTTTCCGCTCCAGTTATCAGTATTTCTGGCCAGCCCAGTGCCACTTGAGGGATGATATTCTTTTAATTATGTCGTGGACCCCTGTTTTTTCCTTATTCAATCGTTCAATTGCTCTCTGGTGAACTTGCAATTTTCTAATAACTTTCCTTGTCAAAACTCATGTTTCGGTATCGTAGGTTGTTACTGGTAGAATGCATTCGTTACATATTTTACTTTTAAGTTTTAAAGGCAGTTTGGACTGAAAAACTTGCTTCATTTTACCGTAAGCCGCCCATCCCGGGCGTATCCTCCGATTGACCTCCAGTTCCTGGTTCACTTCTCCGATTGTAACTTTCTGTCCCAAATATACTTATGAATCTACCCTTTCCACCTGTTGCCCGTGTATGGCGTCATGAATTTGATTTTTGTCATGTTCACCTTTTTTTTGCTTCAGTTATTGTATTCAGTTAGTTACCTTTTCTATAATTTCGTGATTATTCTCATGAATAATTTGTATATCTACGATAGAAGACTTATTGGCCTATAGTTATCCAAATTGCTAGGATCTCCTTTTTTTGTATATCAATCATCATCTTTCGATTAGACATTAATTGTCTGTGTCTGTGTGTTTTTATAAGCTCTTTGATTAATGGCGATCCTCTTCCCTCTTTTAGCATTTCCGGTAGAATGTCGTCTTCTCCTGCTGCTTTTTCCGTTTTTAATTTGGTTAATGGTTTTTTTAAATTTCTTCATCTTCGATATCTGGTAGATCCGAGTTTCCTCATTGGCTTTCGACTCGCATAGATCTACATAGAATGTTTCTGTAACTTTAAGTATTTGTGGCCTTTTCTCTATAGTGTTTCCATTTTTGTCTGTCAATTTGTTAATCTCCCTTCTGTGAGGTATTTTTTCTGAATATGTTCAAACCCCTATTCTGTTCTATCAGGTCTTCTATCCGTTTCTTCTGGTATTCTCTAATATCCTATCTTGCCATTTTTCTTGCTGTGTGGTTGATTTCAGCATACTCCACCGTATTTCTCTAATTCGACCTTCCCCGTTTCTCCAGTAGTTGTTTTGTTTTTGTATCAATTTATCCTTTCTTTGTTCCTTTAATGTCATGTATATTCTCATCAAGCCGTGATGATCACTTTGTTAATTGTGTTAGTTGTCTCTTATAGTCTTCTCTGTTCCTTCAATGACCTCACATCTTTTGCATCTTACTAGTCTGTAATCACTGTCAGTTACGAAGGAATTAAGGACATCGACATCTTGGGTTATGTGCTTTTTACCGTCTGGGCTTATCCAGGTCCACTTTCTGTTTACTTGTTTTTTTGAAAAAGAGGTTTAGTGCACAGAATTGTTCTTTTTCTAAGTAGTCAGCCACCATTCCTAGTACCAAGTTCATATGGGCCAATGTATTTTAATTCGCTGTATATATATATATATATATATATATATATATATATATATATATATATATATATATATATACTCCACCTGTTTTGTCAACACACAAAACTTCCTAAATAAAAAATCGTAACGACCTACTATAAAATTGAAAATAGACAATTTTCATGAAAAACTCAAAAAACACTATAAAAGGTTACCAAAACTAGACATATTTTACCGTGCTTTTATGTCGAAGAATGTTTTCACCCGTGCTTCTTTACTCCTACCGTCTTAGTTTTTTAATTGAGAAGAGTAAGAATTATTTTAGGAGTAATTAAATGCATTTTTTGAGCTGAAAGAGGAAAATACGAATGAAAACTCAGGCTACAAATACAGTAAAATTTGTCTCCTTTGAGAAACTCGAGATTTTTTTACGTTTTTCATGAAAACAAATTGTTTGACTGATAGCCGGTAAGTCGTCCTTACATCGTCTTTTGCTTATTTTTATTCCTCGTATATTATTTTTTTTAGGTTATCAAGGTATACGTTAAAAAACGAATCGGTCCAAAGAATTTCATTGAAACTCTCAGAAACTCGATAGAAAACAAATACAGTAAAGATCAATTAGTGGGCATTGGAGGAACGTTTTTGTTTGCTCAAGGGAAAGTCAAACAGCACGTTATGAGAGACTTTTCGAAAACGCCCGTTGAAGGTTTGTTACTTTGTTTTTTATTTGGCAACACTATTAAGGAATTTTAGCGATAAAATATAATTTTGAATTGATGGGCTACAAGGGCATAACGGAACCCGCAATGTATTGGTTACGGTTACAAATTTGCATGGCTTGTACAGCTGTTCTAGTTGATCGTTTAAAAAAAGGTTTCCTGTGAGCATTATAAATATTTTCAGTTTATATGAGGAATCCTATAAAAGAGTTTAATTTTCACATATTTATAATAAAAAAACCTTTATCTTGGAAATGTTATTTCTAAAAAATAAGCTCATCTAAATGTGAATCGTATTTGAGTACGTCGTGTCTTCTAATCCTGCTGAATCCATGTTTTCTGGAAGTAACTTATAAAACAAGTGTGAAAAGGTTCCGAATCACCACATATCGTTCTGAATTTACAATGTTTATGCAGCCTCTGTCATTCTCAACGAAATACGGATCGAATATTCCAGAGGAATGTAAAGGTTTCTGAAACTTTAGTTTTAGATTTGTCATACTCCAATAACGTCAATTCTATTTATTGACGAGACTGTAAAGGTGAAAATGTGCATCATCCAGGAATGAAATCTTGGCAAATCTTGAAAAGCGTTTAAATATAATTAACGAAGCTGAGCCCTTGGGCAGTATTAATTGGCACTAATTCTTGTATCAGCTGTATCCTGTCGGGTGCAAACATAAATCTTTATGAAGAATTTGTTGTCTGCGTATTGAGTAGTCAGTCAAACATAGCTTGATGTCCTTAGGCATCCTACCCGAGGTTTATTTGAAGTCCAACTAGATTTCTCAACTTCACTAGGGACTTCGTAAATAATGTTAAATGCGCAATATTCGCAGCATAATAGTTGCAGAATGCAAAACGCTCATACACAAAAGCCACCCCCGTGAAATATTCCATAGCAACTAAATTTTTAAAGATGCTCTGTATCTCCACCCTAGATGAAACAAATTTTAACCTATTTATGCCACGACCTAATATCTAGATTGAATTCTCATGACTTATGATTGTAATAGATAATAAAATTAATAAAACGACCAGTTATTTTAGAATGTTTTCAATCATGTAATATCAAATAAAACTTAAGCATGTTATCTCTTGCTCTCATCACATTTTTCGTTAATAGTTCTAATCTATAAACTTTAAGACTATGAAGAACAAAATAGTTTCTTTGATCACCCCCCCCCCCCCCCCCCCAAATTCAGAACCTATCGATATTAAACTAATTAACAGCAGTCAAAACACAATACAGTAATACCCCGCTTAGCGCGACCCCGTTACGCGCGGTTTCACTATAACGCGAATTTCAAATACCCCGCTTAGCGCGACCCCGTTACGCGCGGTTTCACTATAACGCGAATTTCAAATTTCGCGCTCATGTAGTCATTAACTTCTCTATGGTCGCGGGGGGATCCCCGCTTTCTCTGAATATTCTCTTTGAAGAATTGGGAATTCCCTGTCCTTCGACTTTGTTCTATGGGGATTTCCTCGTTCGTTTCGTGTGTTCATTTGTTCCGTAATGTTAGTTCGGTCGGCTGGCAGTTTTGTTTTAATATTTATTGGAGATACATACATACATAATTTAACCCTACGTTAAAAATGCCGCCTGTAAAGAAAAAAGAGCGTAAAAGCGTCACTTTGGAATTGAAGATGAAAGTGTTAAGAAGAATGGAAAATGGAGGCAAAGCAACAATTGTTGGGAGAGATTTTGGACTCTCAGAATCGACTGTGAGAACGATTTATAAAAATCGGGAAAAAATTAAAATCTCCAGCGAAGGTTCAACACCTATAAGTGCAACAAAACTTTCTCGTTCGAGATCATCTATCTTAGAAAGAATGGAGAAATTACTGTCAGTCTGGATCGAAGATTTGAATAAGAAGAACACACCACTAAGTCAAGATCTCATATGCACAAAAGCAAAATCTTTGTATGAGATGCTGAAAACAAAAGAAGGAGAAGGGAGTGCCACTCCGACTTTTGCTGCCAGCAGAGGCTGGTTCCATCGGTTCAAGCAGCGTTCTAATCTTCACAATATCCACATAACAGGCGAGGCGGCCAGCGCGGACATTCAAGCTGCAGCTGAGTTTCCAGACAAGTTTCAAGACTTCGTTAGACGAGAGAAAATTCCTGCTTGTCTCATCTTCAATGTTGATGAGACCGCACTTTACTGGAAAAAAATGCCATCTCGAACATTCATTTCTAAGGAAGAACGTCAAGCCAGTGGTTTCAAAGCTGCGAAAGATCGACTAACACTTCTGCTGGGTGGTAATGCCACTGGTGATTTCAAACTGAAACCTTTACTAGTGTACCATTCAGAAACACCCCGTGCAATGCGAGGCACAGACAAGACAAGTCTACCAGTTGTGTGGCGATCAAACAGAAAGGCGTGGGTTACACGGGAAATTTTTCAAGAATGGTATTCTAATAGTTTTTGCCCATCAGTCAAATCATACTGTGACAGAAATGGGCTTGAACCTAAAGTTATATTACTCTTAGACAATGCCCCAGGACATCCAACCTCACTTGATACGCCCAGAGACTTAAAAGTGTACGTAAAGTTCCTTCCACCAAACACTACGTCAATATTACAACCTATGGACCAGGGAGCAATAGCAAACTTCAAAGCTTATTACCATCGCCGCACTTTTAGCCAACTAATTCATGAAACTGACGGGGAAGGAAGACAGTCTATGCGAGAGTGGTGGAAGTCATACAACATTATGAAGTCTATTCACAACATAGAAGAGGCTTGGAAGGAAGTTAAAATGAGTTGTATGAATGGGGTGTGGCGTAATCTTTGGCCAGATGTAGTGGAAGCACCTAGAAGAATTGTCCAGATGCAGAGACAAGTGCTTGTAGACATTGCTGCAATGATTGAGGGGTCTGAACTTGAAGATGTCACGGTAGAAGATCTCGTAGAACTTGTAGCAACGCACGACGATCCTATTAGCAATGAAGATCTGATCGAGTTACAGAATAATCCTATCTACGATGAGGAAGAACAAGTAGAAGAGAAAGTTTTATCTTCAGGGGAAATACAAAATGCACTTTCAAAAATTTATTCAGGTTTGGACATATTGCAGAGTATAGACAATAATGATGACCGTGTCTTGACCGTGTGTCAAACAATTAAAAACAGTGTTGGGTGTTATGAACGTATTTTACAAGAACGTAAACAAAACGTTACCCAAAAGACAATAGATGTATTTTTCCGTAAAAAATAAGAGTATGTATTGCATAAAGTGTTCTTAGAATTAAAGTGATTGATTAAAATGATTTGTATTTTTTTGTATTAAATTTTGACTATGTTTAATCATAAACCTCGATATACGCGAATTTCAGTTAACGCGATTTTTTTCGGAACGTATCCCTCGCGTAAAGCGGGGTATTACTGTATATGTAGACTACACAAGCATTTTGATTTTAATGAAATAACCTCTCTTCTTTATTTGACACTAGTTTAATGTTTTGGGGTTTTGTTAGATTGTGATATGAATTAAACGAATGTTAGATGTCGGCGCGGTTTAGGAAAAAGCGCCTTTCTATCAAAAAACTCGCTCCGCCCAAACGACTAAGCAACTCTTAGTAGTGGCGTACCTAGGGTGGGGCAAGTAGGGCACGTGCCCTGGGTGCAATTCAAAGGGGGGCGCAAAATTCGTAATTTATTAAACTTAGAAATCAAAATAAATTAACAATATAATTCATATTCAAATAATCCCGCGATTCACGCGCACGTGGAGCTTTCGCAAACGAGCGAGAGGGAATGAGTAGTGCGACAACGGCCACCGCGCCGGGCGGCGTAGGTAGAGATTGCTCAATGTTTTCACTCGCTTGGCTATCGATTGCAATATCCGTTGCAAATTGCGAGCGATCTTTCAGTAAGCTAAAACTAATACTTTCGAAGAAACAGATTTCGAAAATGTTATAAATCTATTTGCGTCGCAGAAGGCAAGGAAGGTGCAATTTTAAGTTTAAGACTATTAAAAGTGCACTTTTGCAGACTAATTGTCGTTCTGAAACAGAAAATAAAAATGTTTTGTAAGATTTATGACTGTTTTATTTAGTGTATCTGTTTATTTTGTATTTAGATATTTTACGAAGGTGCGCAACTTCAATGCTCGCCTTAGGCGCCATTTTCGATTGGGAGGCCCCTGCCTACTAGAGCCCATATTTATTTTTTTTTAAAGAATGCCGTTCAAATTTGTCATGTTTAAAAATATGAAATATTACTCATTCTTTACCTGGGTTACATCTACCTAAAATTCCGACGTGTTTAAATGATAAATTTCAAATTCCTTTGATAAAACGTAAGAAACTTCTTAAGCAATTCAAATAGCCAGTTCTGAATTATATGTTTTCGAATCAATAATTCAGTCTAAGGCAATCTCGAATTATTTACAAATATTATCAGCAACAATTTGATCTTTTTTAAATAAACAAAACCGGTTACGTGCAAGTTGGACTTGCGCAGTTAGTTTTCTGTACCTATTAAAATAAAATAAAATCATTACTTAGGCTAAGTTAACTAGTTCCCTGATATCTTAAAATTCAGTATGTATTTTCGCACTTTTTCTTAGTCAACAATGTATAATAATTATGCATCTTAGCTATCTAATAGCCAATAAATCAATCTAGCTCAATCTAGAATCTAGTAAAAGTGTAAAACAAATTTACTACATAAATATTTGTTTAATTATAAACAAATAAAATAAAATTATATCTCGGTACAAGAGCAACTCGCCACGCAGTTACAGTACACTTAAAAGTATATTACACAAACATACACCATACGTCAAGGAACATAGTTTTCATAATTTTTTTTATACCAGATAAATTATCAAACGTATTGCAGTTGTGATATTTTCGCTCAGTCTAAACTTATATTCCAGAATTTTTTCAAAATTTTTTGATCAGTACTTTTCGAGATAAGGGCGGCAGCTATTTTTGACAGTTTTTAAAAAATAATACAAAGAAAAGTGTGCGTATATTTTGAACTTATATTGGGTTAGCTTAAGACAAAATTTAACTTTCAAAACTACACGGCACCAATTAGACCATCAATTCCTATATTGGTGCCAAATTTTATCTTTCTATGTCAAATAGTTTCGGAGAAAATCGGGTGTGACAGACACCGAAGTGATCTCATAAGTGTTCCGTACGGAACACTAAAAAGCACGAACGATATTAGTACAGACAAAATATTTAGTTTATTGACAGAATACTTCTAAACTAATTTTCAGATGATGAAGCTCTAAATCAATGGCTGAAGTTTTATGAAATGTCCGCACCTTTAACAGCAGTTGGCACTTTCACGAGCAATGATGGGGTATGTAATTTATTTGTTTTGTGAATGAGAAATGTAACATTTATGTTCTTACTAAAATTTTATTTTTAGGGTGATTTAGATCTACGAGTCCAGCACTTTCACAGCTTTGGAACCCATGGCGAAGCAGGCCATTACCATTATGACACTACTCCCGATATCGCCGAATACCTAGGCTATTTCAATGTTGCTCAAGAGGTAGTTCGAATTGACAAACCAGTAGTTACTCATAAATTTGGACGAGATTAATTTAAACACTAATATATTGTATATTATACCTATTGAAGCCTTAGCAAATACAAGTTTTAAAATAGCATTTTAAAATTTTCTTTCCTTGATGTTAGAAACATGAATAAACAAAGCTTGAAATAGTGTAACAAAACATGCTTAAAAAAACATAATTATATATATTAATTAATTATTTATAGACCATCTTTTATTTATAAAAAAAAGTAAAATTACATAATCTTTTTTTTTAACGTTTCTAGAAGAATCTGTTGTAAAGCCTTCAAACTAATAGATGTTTCGGTTAATAATGTCGATTTTGCTAAGAGATGGCATTCCTAATACACTTGTTGGTATAGACTAGTGACATCTATGGCGTTTAGGAAGGTAAACATACGCCATTAAAAGCCAGTTCGTGATCAATTGTCATTGTGTGAAAAACATAGTTCTTCATAGCTTTGAATGTGTCGTGTTTCGTACCAGAAAAAGACGTTTTGCGTGGAAGTTTAATAACCTTCTTTCATTTGAAAAAAACGGCTGCTGAAAGTTATCGATTGTTGGTTGAAGCTTACGGTGAACATGCTCCAACCCAAAAAACTTAGGTAAACCTAGGCCAGCCTTCAACATCACAACCGGTGCGCAATATACAGGGAAAGAAAGCTTTGATGTGTATTTGGCGGGATAGTAGAGGAGCTGTGCATTACGAACTGCTGAAACCTGGTGAAACGATTTCTGGCGATCGATACCGACAACGATTGATAAAGTTGAACCGAGCATTGAAGGAAAAACGTCCAGAATACGCCCAAAGACACGATAAAGTCATTTTTCAAGATGACAATGCTCGGCCCCATGTTGCAAAATGTGTAAAAAACTATTTGGAAAACATCAAATGGGACGTTCTGCCCCACCCGCCGTATTCACCAAACCTAGCCCCTTCAGGCTACTACTTATTTCGCTCGATGCAGCACGGACTTTCAGAACAACACTTACGATTCTACGAAGAAGTAAAAATTTGGCATGATGAATGGATGGCCTCAAAAGATGAAAAGTTCTTCTTCTTCTTTGACAGAAAGATGGGAAAAAAATCATAGCTAACGATGGCCAATACTTTGATTATTAAGGTAATTCATGTTGCGAAAAAATCGACCTTATTGACGGAAACACCTATTATAATTTCTTCTCGGGTGTTGCTCAATTGGCAATTTCAACAATAAAACTACATCTGACAAATAGCTACAATTAGTAGAGTCATTAAGAAGCTTGTAAAGATAGGAATTTCTACGCCAATGGGGCAAAAGTCTGGTGTTATATGTTATGCTGTTATATTAAAAATGAAATTTATACAGAAAATATCTAACCAGTTTTGAACTGGTAATGTGGACAAACTTAACTCTAAGATTTTTTCACAAAAAAATATATTAGAAAGCTGCTATTTAATCAGTTATAAACGCAATTAAGTGCCCTCGAATACGCTAGGAATTTCCTTTCATAAAACCAACCATCTTAAAACCCTTTAGAACAATGCTACTGCTGTGCAAGTTAAAATTAAGTCTGGGTCAAAAGTTACCCAAAAATTATTGATCATTTTTAATATCAGTAGTTTGAATTTATTTAAGAGGATATACGACGTTTATACGTATAGCCATCGCTACAGAAAGACAAACAGGCGGAACAACACGTCGCCGCAAAACGAAGCCGGCTGGCTACCGCCGGATGATTAAGATGTGCCTCGTCGGGTTTGTCAGAGATGGCGCGCAAATAGGAACAATAGGGAAAAAAATATGTGCGGCATCTCTGAGAAACTCGACGAGGCGCATTTTAACGATACGGCGGTAACCAGCTCGCTTCGTTTTACGGCGACGTTGAACTCCACACATAAAATGCTTCAAAAATAATAAGCAAACGTGTAATTACTGTACACCGGCTAATTATTCACATCATCATCACCCAATGATTGGTGTGTAGAGGTGAGAAGAGACATTTACAGAGAAAAATAAAAAAATCACTTTAAGATGTGGACTGGGGAGAATTAACTTAGTTGTACCAAAAATGCCTATTACTCACACATTTATGAAGTATCTCTTGTTTTTGTCCCATAACTTTACCACGCGATTGCTTTTTCCCACTTTTTCCAATAGCAGTAAGCAGGCTCACATTCTCATGACATTCATTTCAAGCAGAATATCTAACAAAGAGAGTTCAATACTAGAACTAATACTTTTTTGATATTTGTAAACAATCTCAATCAATAAATACAATTGACTTCATTATAACCCTTTGTGTATGATACTTGTATAATGTTCGATCTCAATATTTTTTGCTCTTGCCATTCGGGTTAATAAAATATCAAATTGGTGTACAGGAAATGATCCACGCCTTAACATTGAGAAAACTGAAATGGTTCTTTTTAAGCATAGAAATAATGAGGTATTGTCAAAAACATTCTAGATATTGTATCTTAGTGTCAATAGTGTGAATGTAAAATAGAACCGCCCAGTGTTGTAGAGTTTTAATTGCTATATTTAAACAAGTTAGTAAAAAATCAATTGTTAGCGCAAAAACCTTTAATTCAAACCCTAACTTCGAGTGTATCTCTACAGTAACCTAGATATATCTAACAAAAATGTTATAAAAATACATGGAAGTTTTAACCGTAACATAATCTTCCTTTGTTGATCTTAATTATATCATTTTGTTAACCAAATAAAGTAAAAATATTGACATAATTTTGCAGCACCAACATGATGATGTAAAAATATCAAATAGGTATAATATTTATTTAACAGATATCCTTCCTTGTCACACCTAGGACAACTTTCATAATAATTTGTTGTTGGTCAGCATAGCGCAAAAGTTTTGTCCTGTGCAGTGGGCATTGATTTTTGAAAGTTTGCTAAATAAAAAATGGCAGGCAAATTTCTGTATTTTGCTTATGGCAGCAACTTATTATCTCGCAGAATACATATAAATCATCATAGACAGGTTTTGTAATGGTGCTTCAGATGAGGAAACTCTTATATAGTTTTTCGTAATATGTAAATGTTATGTTTTTCTTTTTATTTCCTTTATCTGTAAATGGCTGGTCCTTAATAAATTATATATTTATTTATTTATTTATTTATTAGTAAAAGCAAACGTGTAATTGCTGTACACCAGCTAATTATTCACTTCATCACTCAATGATTGGTATGTAGAGGTGAGAAGAGACATTTACAGAGAAAAAATCAAAAAATTACTTTAAGATATGGACTGGGGAGAATTAACTGCCTACTACTCACACATTTATGAATATCTTTTGTTTTTGTCCCATAACTTTACCATGCGATTGCCTTTTCCCACTTTTTCCAATAGCAGTAAGCAGGCTCACACTCTCATGACATTCATTTCAAGCAGAATATCTAACTAAGAGAGTTCAATACTGGAACTAATACTTTTTCGATATTTGTAAACAACCTCAATCAATAAATACAATTGACTTCATTATAACCCTTTGTGTATGATACTTATATAATGTTCGATCTCAATATTTTTTGCTCTTGCCATTCGGGTTAATAGAATATCAAATTGGTGTATAGGAAATGATCCACACCTTAACATTGAGAAAACTGAAATGGTTCTTTTTAAGCATAGAAATAATGAGGTATTGTCAAAAACATTCTAGATATTGTATCTTAGTGTCAATAGTGTGAATGTAAAATAGAACCACCCAGTGACTGCAATTTCGTCAAAGAACTTTTTGAATGCCGAGATCAGTTAGATTTAAATGGCAATTTGATAAATGGTTCAAAAGATGGAGGTGCATATGGATACAAAGGCAAAACAAGAGAACACTAAAGGCAGAGGTACTTATACAGAAGAGGTCCATTTACAGAGAAAAATCAAAAAATTACTTTAAGATATGGACTGGGGAGAATTAACTGCCTACTACTCACACATTTATGAATATCTTTTGTTTTTGTCCCATAACTTTACCATGCTTTACTTTTTCCAATAGCAGTAAGCAGGCTCACACTCTCATGACATTCATTTCAAGCAGAATATCTAACTAAGAGAGTTCAATACTGGAACTAATACTTTTTCGATATTTGTAAACAACCTCAATCAATAAATACAATTGACTTCATTATAACCCTTTGTGTATGATACTTATATAATGTTCGATCTCAATATTTTTTGCTCTTGCCATTCGGGTTAATAAAATATCAAATTGGTGTATAGGAAATGATCCACGCCTTAACATTGAGAAAACTGAAATGGTTCTTTTTAAGCATAGAAATAATGAGGTATTGTCAAAAACATTCTAGATATTGTATCTTAGTGTCAATAGTGTGAATGTAAAATAGAACCACCCAGTGACTGCAATTTCATCAAAGAACTTTTTGAATGCCGAGATCAGTTAGATTTAAATGGCAATTTGATAAATGGTTCAAAAGATGGAGGTGCATATGGATACAAAGGCAAAACAAGAGAACACTAAAGGCAGAGGTACTTATACAGAAGAGGTCCAATGGAAAAATGGAGAGGTGAACCTTGACCAAAAAAAATCCTCTTACACTGGAATTCTAACAACTTAGGCTCTTTTTAATACAGCAAACTAAAATTTGATTGCCAATGCTGAAGATTTCGAACAAAAAGTTACCCTTTCATATAGTAGAAATTTAAACAGAGACAGGATATTTTTATTAAAGAATTCTTTCATACACTGAACTTCTAGAAACCAACCTAATTTTCAAATTAAAGACCAAAGGGGATGAAGATTTGTCACAAAAAAAAACAATAAAAAAAAGTCTTTTTTCTAAGAGAGCACTATTTTCTACTTCCATAGGTGTAGGAGCGCATATATTCCCTCCCAAATTTTGTATGCATGTATTGTTAAGCATGTATGTGCGTGCATCTACAGAGCATTATTCATTAGTTATTAATTCTAATAAGCGTACAAAATAAGCTGTTAGTCTAATAATTAAAATGCAATATAATGAAGCTTGCAGGGGAAAGTTTAATATCATGAGTGTGTTTTCTCGATACATACTTAATTTGACACAGTTGCTATGGGTGTGTGTTTTGTATTTAAAATATGGTAATTAATTTTTAGTTCTAAGAGTTTTAATTGCTATATTTAAACAAGTTAGTAAAAAAAATCAATTGTTAGCGCAAAAACTTTTAATTCAAACCCTAACTTTGAGTGTAGCACCTCTACAGTAACCTACAGTTAACTGTAGCATAATCTTCGTTTGTTTATCTTAATTATGTAATTTTGATATCCAAACGAAATAAAAATATTGACATAATTTTGCAGCATCAACATAATGATGTAAAAATATCAAATAGGTATAATATTTATTTAACAGATATCCTTCCTTGTCACACCTATGACAAGTTTCATAATAATTTGCTCAACATAGCGCAAAAGTTTTGTCCTGTGCAGTGGGCATTGATTTTTGAAAGTTTGGTAAAAAATGGCTGGCAAATTTCTGTATTTTGCTTATGGCAGCAACTTATTATCTCACAGAATACACATAAATAATCCTAGTGCAGAAAGAGCTGGTACTGGACGATTAAACGTATGAAGTAAATATTACCCTTAATTTTTCTATTAGCCATCAATTTTTTTCAGGAATACGAGATTAGTTTCGTAACTTATTCGAAAAGATGGAGAGGGTGTAGTGCAACTATAATACCTAAGAAATCAGGAGTGGTCTGGGGTGCTCTATGGAATATAGATAATGCTGACATGGAAAACTTAGATAGGTAAAAATTAAAAATAATAAAGTTTTTAAATTATTGTCACCTAGGCAATGATCGAAAAATTTGAATGACAAGCCCAATGGCCTTTGCTACGTTACTTCATCTACAGATGTGTACAAACCAAACTTAAGGATAGATCCAAATCAATCTAAAATAGAGGAATACATTCCAATATTACAGAGTCGGGCTAATTGTGCTAATTATCGAACAATTTCTTTCAGGTTAACTGAATTAATTTTCACCGTGCACACCTGAAACACCAAATTCGTCATTTTATCTATTTTTAGTGTTCCGTACGGAACACCTATAAGATGACTTCGGTGTCCGCATGTCTGTCTATTCATCTGTCTGTCATTTAACATAGAAAACTAAAATTTATCACTAATATAGGAATTGATGGCCTCATCAGAGCCGTATGGTTTTGAAAGTTAAATTTGGACTTAAGGGTTAGTTTTGGGGGGTAAAATCGGACGTGTATTTTCATCGAGTCATCGAGTGGGGGTGTCAAATGGAGGTTTGTAAAAACAAGTTCAAAAATATATAAATGTATATATATGTAATACTTGCGCACACTCCTCTTTGTATTATTTTTAATAAATTCCGAAAAATCGCTGTCCCCTTATTTTAAAAAAGTACCGATCAAAATATTTTGAAAAAATTTTAGAATATTCTCTACAGAGTATAGATTGAACGAAAATTATAACGAGTGCATTATCTTTAATAATTTATCTGGTATATTAAAAAAAACAGAAATTTCAAATCAGTGTTCAGTAAAGATAGGAAAAAAACTGTGTGTGTTTTGTGAAGTCACTGATCATTTTATACTTCCGTAACAACAATTTTTATTTTAAAAGTAATCAACGTACGGAACACTAATTGCGCAAGACCAACTTGCACTTGACTGGTTATTTGTAACGTAGATTTGCTAAGGCAGGTATGGCAATAGAAAATAACCGATATAAAATTAAAATATCAGGTTATAAGTATATTTTATAATGTGTTTAATTGTATTAATGGTTTCAATAATATGAAATCAAATCTCTAACGTACTATATTGTATACAAATACTAAAAATAATATATTTTATAATTTTAGGCAAGAAGGAGTTCATGAAAATTTCTATCGAATAATGAATGTCGATATTTATTTACCTGATGGCAAAAAAGTTAAAGCCAGGGCTTACCAGCAAATTGCCGAACCTCCTAGTGTTGAGGATCTTAAAGATCTTCCCGAAGATTGCCGACCGTCTGTAGCTTATTGGAAAACAATTATAAAAGGTGCAGAAGAAACCGGGTTGCCCAAAGATTATATACATTTTTTAAGAGGCATACCACATAATAATTATCATGGACCGGTAGATGTAAATTTGCCACTTTCGGTAATTCACTAAATCGAAATTTGTATTTTGTACATTTAAATCTTAAATAAACAAAAATCATTAAAATTTATTTTAATTATTGTATTTGGTTGACTGGTTTTGGTTTGTTTGAAACGCTTGTGCGGCATTCGACAACTTGACTCAAGGTTTAAAAATTATTCATCTTGTAAAACAAAAAATATTAGAAAATTAAGAATTTATGGCATTAATAAATTTTTAATACCAGGTTAATTATATATTCGCTAAGAAACACAAAAAAATTATTTATCGATATAGTTTTAAAAAAATAATACCACAATAAACATAAAACACAGTAGCGACGCTTCAGAAAATTTGTAGGTCCTATTTTTTTATCACGTATGTGTCCCCTACCATACCAACAGACAGCGCGGTCGCGGGTTGTGTTTACATCTGGCTTTCAAGGAGAATCCTTTTATAACATGTGCCGAAATTCATTAGTAAGAATTTTCCAATAAGTAAATGACTTCTTTGACGTTATAATTGAAAATAATTATAAAAAAAGATGTCAAGAGGAAGTTTTTGTTATGTGGTTAGTGCTTGTAAAAATATATGTGGTATCTCCAAAGGAGTTAGTTTTTTAGATTTCTCAAAGATAGTAAAAAGTAATTTATTCATAATTATTTATTTCTATGATATAAATATTATGATAATTGTGTTTTTATATTAGAGATATATTTTGTTTATAAAAAACAGTTGATGTTTTATTATTGTTAAGTATTGGTTTATGTTATTTCTTTGGTATTTTTTTTTTAATTCAGAGCATAATGTTTATTAGAGTTAAGTTATATTATCGGCTAAAATTCTCTAACTAAACTTTCAAAACTCAATCTGGGCATACAAAAATAGTAATTCTCCAGCACGAATGAGTTGGAATAAATCAGTGCATGAATTTAATTTTTTTTATACCAGCTGTACAAGTATAAAATGCGGATTTCAGACAACAGATGGTGCACTTATGCAGTTTGTGCTACAAAGATTTGACACTGCGCCATTTTGTTGTGTCATCAACAAGTGTCAGACGCGCACGAGTGATAAATTGGAAAAGTGTGTGCATAGTGTGGTGTTGTTGTGTTCAATATGTCGAAATTTATACCGAACAAAGAGCATTCGCGGACAGCATTAATTTTTTTGTTTTCATTTGAAGAAAACTGCTGTTGAATCATACCGATTACTTCGAGAAGCTTATGGTGAACATGCTCCATCGCAAGATACGTGTGAACGATGGTTTCGGAATTTCAAAAGTGGTGACTTCGATGTTGCAGAAAAGGAACGTGGAAAACCGCCAAAAACATACGAAGATGTGGAATTGCAAGCATTCTTGGACGAAGATGATTCGCAAATAAAAAAAACAACTCACCGAGCAATTGGGCGTTAGTCAACAAGCTGTTTAAAATCCGCTACGAGAGATGGGAAAGATTCAGAAGACCGGTAGATGGGTACCACATGAGTTGAACGACAGAAAAATGGAAAAGCGCAAAAACAGGTGTGACATTTTGCTCGCTCGGTACGTCGTTTTTTTGCATCGTATAGTTACAGGGGATAAAAAGTGGATTTATTTTGAGAAACCCAAGCGCAAAAAAATCATGGGTAGACCCAGGCGCACCATCCACATCGACCGCAAGACCGAATCGCTTTGGCAGAAAGACGATGCTCTGTGTTTGGTGGGACCAGAGGGGCGTGGTCTATTATTAGCTGTTAAAACCTGGGGAAATGGTTTATACTAAACGTTACCAACAACAATTGACCGATTTGAACCGTTCGCTGCTTGAAAAAAAAAGGCCAGAATACCGAAAGACGCAACACAAAGTCATTTTTCTTCATGACAATGCTCCATCACATACGGCAAAACCAGTTCGCGACACGTTGGAAGAACTCAGCTGGGAAGTTCTACTCCATGCGGCTTACTCACCAGACTTGGCTCCTTCCGATTACCACTTGTTTGCATCGATGGGTCACGCACTTGCTGAGCAGCGCTTTACAAATTGCCCGAAAAATGGGAAAAAAAATGTATAACAAGCGATGGGGCATACTTTGAATAAAGCACTTTTTATCATTCTTCCGAATTTAACAAGTTTTTTTAGAAAAAAAATCCGCATTTCATACTTGTACACCTGGTATATGGCCACGGAAAGTCGTGAGTTATATGAAAATTATTATATTCGATTTAACTATTTATAAAATGGAGCAAAAAGTGTGATCACTTCATTTTTAAGTTCAGAAGAACTGTGTACCTATCAGCAAATTGCTTAACCTCCTAGTGTTGAGGATCTTAACGATCTTCCTGAAGATTATCGACCGTCAGCAGCTTATTGGAAAACAAATATGAAAGGGGCAGAAGAAACCATGGTGCCCGAAGATTACACGCATTTTTTACGGCGTGTACCACATAATAATTATCATGGACCCGTAGATGTCGACTTGTCACTTTCAGATATTCACTAAATCAGTATTGCTTTATTTAATTCTTGAATAAATAAATATACAATTTAAAATTTATTTTAATTATTGTATTTAGATTGAGTGCCTCTGATTTCTGTGAAATTCTTTAAAAGTGAACCTACAGATAATATTATAAGTATTTCTTGAATTAATTACACATAGCTGGCGTTCCCCGAAGTAACCCAGTTAATCAACGATGACAAGAATTATAAGCAGCATATGATGTTCAGTTAAAATTAACTATAGTCTGTCATTACTAGAATTAGGAGTCGAATTCTGTTTACGATCAAGTTGTCTATATCGTATTAGCAATGAAAGTTGCATAAACAATTTCTTACTATCGAGTCATAAGAGATATATCAGCAATTCGATATCGGTACGATACTAGTGTAAAATTGAATGTTGTCCCAGGTTAGTTAATAGAACATAACCTTCAGCATTCATTCGCCATTATATAGAATTAATTTAGGATTTTCATTTGTGCTAAAAGTTGCTTGGAGCACAAGGAAGAGATTTTGTGTGTGTGCATCTGCTCGTTTCATTCGCCTGCAAACATTGATCTAATAATTTATTGATGGTGTTCATAACTTGACGTTTATTTAAGACTATGGTACAACCAAAGTACTTTCAGGGAATGAATCAGCAATTTTTGCAGATCTGCGAAGTTGCATTTCCAAATGCACTGTAGTTTCCACCTTAAACTCTACAAATGCAAAAACCTCAATTTTTAATTTTATACTCGTTTCATGTAGAGGTGGATTTTGTTCTGTTTGACTAATTTTAATCATTTCGGCAATCTGATTGGTCAATATTCGAAATCAAATGTAGAACGTAACCACCCTAACGGAATATCCTCAACATAGCATCTCAAATCTAGCTTGTCGCATCGAAACTGAACGGATTTCTTGTCAATGCACGCGTCCTTTCACGATTTGTTGATTTTGACACGTTGAAGATCAATAGCTAGGTTGTAGGTTAATCGGTAACTGCCAGTTGGTGAAGAGGTGTCAGCGTTTTTTGTGACGTGTTTAACTTAGATTTAAAAAATCATAATGAAACTACTAATATTTCTAGGCTTAGCACTATTTTCTAGTGTTAAATCGCAAGGAAACACCCTTGTGCTTTTAGATAATCAAGTTATTAAAGAGACTCATTCAATTTTCTTTAAATCGTTGCAAGGTAAGTGTGTCGGGCAAGATGCTTCATATAAAGTACTTAAAAAGTAGATATTTGACTTAATAAATTATTGCAGTTTATGTGAGTGAGTTGACGTCACTTAGAATTGGTACTTCATTTATTTTACTACCATTAATATAGAGAACAACATATAAACTGCTAATTGATGAAAAACGTCTTTCATAAAGCAAAGAAAAATCTTGTTTTGCGTGATGTCTTCCCCTGCATAATATTACGGTTGGTGTGAATAACAGTCATCGTTTTTTTCACTTATAATATAGCATGTATCTAGCTACTGTATGCTGTAGAGATTGTGGCAGATATAGAGTGACTAACTAAAAATTACAATGGGGAAAATGTTGGATTGCCTTATTCAGAAGGGCTTTTTTGAAAACTTTTTTTTTATAATCCATTCTTGGTTGTTTCAGAAATGGGCAGTGCTTGAGTGTGATCTTTTAGTACTTTGGGTCCTTTAGTGCTCTAGCCTATTTTGAAAATTGTAATTAATACCTTGTAATTGATTTACTTTACCTAAAAAACTCTATAAAGCTTGTTAACCCTTTTGAAGACTTGCAATTCCTTAGAATAGTTACATGCACTTATAACCTCCTAGGACTAATTGGACACAATTTTTTCATCTTTATTGATTCTGTGCTATCTAAGGTGTTAGTTATGCACAGATGTAGTTGTTCACAATGACATAAAGAAAGTCACACTGTATGGACGGTAGAAATTCCCATGTTGGTTGTTAAGTGTTCAACAACTTTCAGTAGGGTCAAAGAGGTAGAAGAGAGGATAAGAGGGGTTGCTTTGAATATATTCTTTTATACATCCTTTTTGAAATGGAAAAATATCAAAATTGTGTTATTTCTTCATTATTTTCACTTGGTTAAACATATAAGGGGTTAATTGAGGTATGGGAGAGAGTTAAAGGGGTTGCTTAATATATGGTGTCATACATTCTTTTCAAAGTTCTCGTAGTCAAATGTTCTAAAATTTATGTTATTTTTCATTATTTTCAGTGGACCAAATGTTGAGTTCTGAAACCTGAAAGTTGTGTTTGTTTCTTTTATTATAATATGTTATATGTCTTTATATAAAATTTTGTATTTATCCTGTCTTAAATTAATTTCAATTGTACTTTTAATTTTTATATATACCCAATTATTTTTTAACTGCATTGTAAACAAGAATTGTAAATCTATATATTTATAGCAATTTTTGACTTTATATATTTAAGAATTACAGGAAGTTGAAATTTTACAAATTCTGGAAATTGGTAATAAATTTAACACATCCCATCCAACTATAAATTTTATTTATTTTTTTACAGATAGAGGCTATACATTAACCTTCAAAATGCTGATGACTCATCATTAGTTCTTTCAAAATATGGAGAATACCTTTATGAAAATCTTATCATTTTTGCCCCAACAGTTGTGGAATTTGGAGGCAATTTAAATGTTGATACAATCACCCAGTTTATTGATAATGGTGGCAATGTTTTAGTTGCTGGTAGTGATGTAAGCGGAGATGTACTGAGAGAATTGGCATCTGAAGTTGGTTTTGAGGTATAAAAATTTTGCATTACATTTTTTATGCAGTTCAACTGAGTTAGTAATAGGGTAATACAAAAAAAATCCCCCAAAAATTTTAGAAATATGTCTTCCAAAACCTGATATAGGCTGTGCAGATATGTTATTAAATGAAATTTTCTGTGTTTTCTGAAGATTGCCAAAAATAAACCATTGAAATGATATTGCATCTCTGTGGTTATACTCTATCCTTTTTTTAAAAAAAGATATTTTTAATTTTTTTTGCACTTGCTCCAATGCTAATATACAGTCAGTCCAAAAAGTCTCCATACACCATCTGCTTTCTATACTATTTTTCTGTTATGTTTAACTAATTAATTGGAACTATGAGAAAACATGTTTTAAAAACAACTACGGAACATTTTATTTATAAGTTACATCATTTTTATAAGTTACATCATTTTTATAAAAATATAAACAAAATTAATGTCAAAAAGTCTCCATGCACTCAAGAATTGCATTGAAAAAAACACGTTATAATTGCTCATTAAACTGAAAACAAATGAATAATTTTCAACCATACTTTATAATCTGTCACTTGTTGCTAGTAATTTTGCAGTGAGTTTTCAAAATAATATTAAAAATCGCAGAGAAATGGTGAAATTCCATTTCAAGTTCGAAAGATCATAATCAATTTGTGAAAAGATGGAATATCGTACAGAAATATAGGGAAATTTGTTAAAAAGTTGCATGCTACTGTTCAGTAAATTGTAAACCAGTATAAATCAACGGGTTCCTATAAAATTCGACCACGCTCGGGCCAACCCAAGAAACTGACTCCATGTGAAGAGGCCAG
The DNA here is from genome assembly GCA_019049505.1 of Pachyrhynchus sulphureomaculatus. NCBI lineage: Eukaryota > Metazoa > Arthropoda > Insecta > Coleoptera > Curculionidae > Pachyrhynchus > Pachyrhynchus sulphureomaculatus. Next base: position 180,208,864 of record CM032456.1, on the reverse strand, counting down.
TATTGTTAGACAAAAGAAAAGTGCACCAAAATTTTTTGTTTTTACTAGTTATAACCAAATAGGTGGGAATCTTAATTTCTCCAATGGTCTCATCTTTGTTGATGACTAGAAGCTTTTTAGTGTAGTAAAAAATGAATTAGATACACAGAAGTTGCAATGGGATTTGGATGCAGTTGTGCTCTGGTGCAATGAGCATAATCTAAATATAAATACAAACAAATGTTTGGTGATGTCTTTTACACTTAAAAGGACTGTAATTCAATTTGACTATTGTATTGATGCTATAGCTTTGAATAGAACAGAGATGCATCAAGACCTTGGTGTCCATTTTGACTCGAAACTCAACTTTAATATACATATAGATAACTGCCAGTGCTATAAAAATTCTGGGTTGGACTCGTAAATTTTTCGATAACAGTAACACAATAATGCTTCATACAAGTTGCTAGTCATTTTGAAACTCCAATATGCCTGCATTATATGAGATCTGCAATATATGAACAGAGTATGAAAATTAGAAAATGTACAGAGAAGATTTTTAAAATTTTACATTATAAGACTTTTTCATTTTATCCTCAAAGAGGAACGGAACAAGGACTGTTGAGTGGAGTGTTTGGCTTTCCTAGTTTGCAACAATTACGTAGTGAAAAGAGCATAGTATTTATACACGAGATATTAAGAAACCACATTGATAATAAGCAATTTCTAGAACAACTTCCTTTTCGAGTGGGTAGAAACAACAGTGACTGACATGTTTTATATAACAGCACATAGGGGGAATATCTATAACAATTTTCCACTTGTGAGGCTCTGTGGTTGTTTCAGTAAATATTGTGGAGATATAGAGGTATTTGGCTTGTCCTGAAAAGAATTTAAAAGGCAAATAAGAATAAACATCAGACAATTGCATTAGATATTGGCAGTGTGTTACAGGTATTTTGAGTTTTTTCATGGTAGTGAAATTAATAAGAAAGCAAAATAATTAAATTTTAGGTTAGATTAGTTAATTAAGTAAATTATTAGTGTAAGTAGTTAAGTAAGTTTTTTAAGCATGTTTATCTGAAGATTTTGAGAAATGTTTAGGATATGTATCTATTAATTACATGACGTTGTTGATACATTAATAAATAAATAAAAATTAAAAGAAGAAGCACGGGAATTATTTTCAAAAAATGTTTGTTCACAAACAGTGAGAAATTGTTTACACAGGGCAGGTTATAAGGGGTGTGCAGCCAGGAAGAAGCCGTTAATTTCGGAAGCTAATCGCAAAAAGCGATTAACTTTTGCTAGGGAATACATTACTAAACCTTCTAAATTTTGGGAATCTGTAATCTTTATTATTGAAACTAAAATTAACCTTTTTGGGTCTAATGGCAGAACTAAAGTTTGGAGAAAGAAGAATACTGCATTCAATATTAAAAACATTTGTTCCACAGTGAGACAAGGGGCGCCAGTGTTCTGTTTTGGGGATGCATGTCCGCTGGAGAGGTTGGAAATTTACATTTTATTAAAATTAGCATTCGAAAAAAGATACATTGTCCAACAGGACAATGATCTGAAACATGCCGCAAATTTGGTATGAGAATGCATGATCCATAATGTGCGACAGCAGCTTCATGCTCCTCCGCAATCACCCGATGTTAACCCCATCGAGCATTTATGGGAGGAACTTAAACGGCGCGTTCACAAACATAATGTTTCAAATAGAGAAGAATTAAAAAACAGAATATTGAACGAATGGGAGAACATGCCAGCAGAAGTTACTAGAAAGCTGGTCGCAAGCATGACAAAAAGGTTACAGATTATTAAGGCCAACGGCGGTCCCACTAAATATTAGTTTAAACGAAGTTGTTATTTTCCCTTAAACTCCGTCAAACTATTATTGGTAATTGTTAAGTGTATGAAGACTTTTTTGACATTAATTTTGTTTACATTTTTATAACAATGATGTGATTTCTAAATAAAATATTTCGTAGTTGTTTTCAATACTAAACCTCGTTGGTTAAGTTTCAAATATTAATTTAAACATGTTTTCTCATAGTTCCAATTAATTAGTTAAACATAACAGAAAAATAGTATAGAAAGAAGGTGGTGTATGGAGTGACTGTATATTTTAGTATAAATTGGTGACCATATCACGGAACCACATTCATATGTTATTGCAAATGTCAGTCATTTTAATTACTGATAAGTAATATCAACACAAATTTGATATAAAAGTTTTAAAATTTGGGATTTTCTTTTATTACAAAAAAAAATCTATTCTAAATGAATTAAGCATAAAATATTTTTAAGGTATTTCTTACGAGAAGACAGAGAGAGCATTATGTTAGAGACATACGCAAAATACTTTGGTTTTTAGGGTATAATGAATGTGACAATGTAGCTTCTCGCTTGTTTCCCGTCGCACGCAATCACATGTAATTTATTTTTATTTAGTATCGATGTATATTAATTAATTAAAACAATATTTTAGATTATTAATTAAAAATATATCAATTATTAAGTATGTTTTAAAAGAAAGTCCGATAAGTGCCACAGTGAAAATTCACTTCATAAAATACATTAAAAAGTAATATTTTTCTAATATTTTTGCAACAACTAGGATGTAAATTGCCTTTATATTTTAACTAATGAAAGCAAAGTAATTTTTTTATGTATATATATATATATATATATATATATATATATATATATATATATATATATATATATATATATATATATATATTTTGTGACTTCTTACTTTTTTAATGCACATATGACAATAAAAATTGTAAAAAACGCATTCTTTTGATTGAAGAAAAAGGATGGATTCCTATCTTCTATGTGTTAAATATCTGAAACTTGTTATTGTTGTTGTAAACCATCTTTATATTGAAGCGGTGAATTCATGATGTTAAAAATCTATTATTTCTCAAAATTTCAAGCAAAAGTACTTTTAACGGTTACTCATAAGAAATACCTTAAGAAAGGATACTTGGCACCATAGATTTTTAAATTTAGGTTGATGAAGAAGGTGCATTTGTTATTGACCACTTAAATTATGATGTCTCTGATGAAGGACAACATACAAAACTGGTAATCTCATCGGACAACCTCATTGATTCTCCAATAATAGTTGGACCTAAAAAGGGAGTAACTCCATTACTGTACCAGGGTACTGGCATTCTTGTCGATTCTGAAAATCCTTTAGTTTTACCTTTGCTTACAGCTGATAGTACTGCTTACAGTTATCAGCCCGATCAACCAATTAAAGAGGTAAGATTGAAATTTGTAAATAATAATGGTATATTATTCTAAATGCAAATGATTAAAACTGTATGAAGTTTATTATTAGTAATTTTGATAAAATTTAACTTTATTAATAATACTATGATGGAGCAAATTTTCATTTAATTTTTAGTACCCTCATGCTATTGGAAAAGACACTGTTCTAATTGCTGGATTACAAGCTAGAAATAATGCCAGAATCGTGTTTAGCGGATCTTTGTCTTTCTTTTCAGATGAGTACTTTACATCAGCAGTTGAAAAAGCACAGGTAAGGTTAAAATGTTTGGTCATTGAAATATTGTTGAAAGTACATGAATTTTAGATAGATCGTCTGGGAGATACAGTTGTAGAGATTTAATTCATCATATTCATATGATTCAGATAGACAGATGAGATATAACATTTAATTTTTTTAATAATACAGTAGAATCCCGATTAACCGAGTCGTGATTATCCGAGCTCGGGATTAACCGAGCCAATATAAGAACATGATTATCCGAGGTACGCGCGTCTATGCTGCGTATTAACCGAGCTTCGGAGAATCCCCCTGGCCCGTGTGAGGGGTTCCCCTATTTATGTTTTCGGACTCTTCCAGCATGTAAATTTCCGTGAATGCAGTGCGTTATAGTGTTTACTACGGAGAGGTACGAGTATACTCACATAATTTATTTGGTTGGAGTTCTGGTAGTTAAGTGTAATTAATACGAACTGCTTTGTTTGAGTTTTTGTTTGTCGTATTATAATGGAGCAAAACAAGCGTAAAAGAATCGTCGTTCCCATTGAAGAAAACTTAAAAGCCATCAGAAGAATTGAAGCAGGAGAGACAATTAAAGTTGTTGCACGAGACTATGGAGTAGGTAACAGTTGGAGATTGGAAAAGAAACCGCACAAAAATAGAAGAGTGGTGTATAAATCAAGCCTCCTCGTCCTCAGGAAGAAAATCAATGAAAATCGGCGACTACGAAAAGGTTAACGAAGCTTTATTCATGTGGTTTAACCAACAGAGATCAAAAGGTGTGCCTTTGTCAGGTCCAATTTTACAACAGGAAGCAAAAATGATTAGTAGGCAATTCCCAGAGATAGATCAGTTTACCGCCAGTTCTGCCTGGCTTGGCCGCTCGAAAAAACATTACGGTGTACGACAACTGACTGTATGTGGTGAAAAACTTTTTGCTGATGTGTCATCAACTGAGAAGTTTAAGCAGAACTTTAAAAAGCAAACCGAAGATTGTGGATACACATGTGATCAAATTTACAACTGTGACGAAACTGGTCTGAATTATAAAATGCTTCCATCAAAAACATTGGCATCTCGACAGGAAAAATCAGCTCCTGGGCACAAACGAAGTAAGGAAAGATTAACTATAATGGTATGTTCCAATGCATCTGGCAAGCACAAAATCCCACTGATGGTGATTGGCAAGTCTGCACGTCCAAGAGCTTTAAAAGACATCTCACCAAAGCCCTACCAGTCAATTACAAAAGTCAGAAAAGCGCATGGATGGATGCGACCTTATTTACTAACTGGTTTGAAGAAGAGTTCGTGCCATTTGTGACTAAATTTTTGAACAGAAACCATCTTCCTATTAAAGCAATTTTGTTAATGGATAATACCCCCTCTCACCCTGAAGAAGAACTTCATGTGGGCGAAATTGTTGTAAAATTTCCTCCAATTGTAACCAGCATAATGCAACCAATGGATCAAGACATCTTCGAAAACATTAAAAAAAATTATAGGCGTTTATATCTTGAACATCTGTTAGAATACACAGAGAAGGAGGATATTATCAATGCGATGAGAAAGGTTACACTGAAAAATGTTATTTACTGGGTAAGTCAAGCTTGGGATTCTGTACGTATACCACTATTCAAAAATCTTGGTCAAAAGTTATTGATTTTGAGGATAGTGAAGGTGATACTCCATTAAATGAATTAGCTTTGAAATTGAGAAGCCATGGAGAAATGTCCTGTTCAAATTTTGACAGCGAGGTAGAAGAAAAAGAAAAAAGTTTATTTGAATTAATGCAAAAATTAAAAGGTTGTGAAAATGTGACAAGAGAAGATGTTGAATGGATTACAGCAGATGGTTTAGAAGAAGAAATGAGTATTGAAGAAATAACGAATGCCTTTCAGGAAACCGAAAAAAATCAGATGACGATGACGAAGCGGCGGTGGATGAACAGTCTCCCACTAAGATTTCTCATCAAGAAGGTTTTGCTTCTTTGGAAAAAGCTTTGAGGTATATCGAACAACAACCAGAGGCAACCCCAGCGGATTTGCTTCTTCTTAGTAGATGGAGAAACATTGCGGCAAGAAAAAGAAGATGCTATATGAAATAGAAGCGCATAGATATCTATTTCACTGTTTTATAATGTATGTACCTATTTATATGTTAAAAACGTTAATACATCGGTTTAAAGTATTGGTGTTTATTTTTTGAATGAATAAAAAACAAATCCGGATTATCCGAGTTTTCAGTTATCCGAGGAGGGTGCCCCACGTTACCTCGGATAACCGGGGTTCTACTGTATTTAAAAAAAAAAAAAAACCTATGAAATGCTGGCAACCATTTGGAGCTCAGTGATACACGGTCAAGTACAGGGTGAATCAACAATAGAGTAAAGTTCATTATTTCATTTGTTTCGGGAATGACGAAAAAATGTTAAATACAATAGTTTTAGGGAATGTTGAGGTGCACGTGCACAGTTTAAAATTATTTCTGAGTATACAGGGTACTTCAAAAAAGTGTGGCTGATATAACATATGTTTTTTTTTAATGGAACATCCTATTTTCTAATTTATTTTTAAATTCTGTGTAAAATTTTATAAATTTTTTATTAATAATGTTATATACCTAAACCTAGTAGTTTTTCTAATATTTCATTTGTTTTTTTTAAAATACTAGTTTTCAGTTTTGTAAAAAATTACAGGTAGCGCCATTTTTTCTGAAGGTGGAATACTCATAATTGCTACGAGCGTTCTATAGCGTTCAAGACATATCGATTTAGTTTTTACCATAAATATTTTAATATTATATTTTTATGGGGCGTCTTGTTCTGTACTTTGGAGCAATGATACTGTGTAGCAGTTATCCCCACTACATTAAATTCGATGCACGTTCCACTACCCATGTTAGCATTATCAGGAACAATGATTGAATGGTTCAATCATCGTTCCTGAGGATGCTAACCTGGTTAACTAAACGCACGTCAAGTGCAAAAATAAAGTATTTAAAGTAGTGGTGATAACTGCTGTGTAGACTGTTTTTTTTTCATAGATTAATGGTAATAAAACACTAAAGTAACAACCATTTTTAAAAAGATTGACGACACACAGAAACGTTTTATTTATTCATAGTTTGATAAGTGCTTTGTGGTAACACCAGATAACTTTATTGTATAGATTACTAGCCGTGCCCGCAGCTCCGCTCGCGTGGACTTAATTTCACTATTATGGTCACTGCTTATCCCTTATGTTACCTAACGTAATAAAATATATCCTATAACCTGACCAGGAAACATATGTATAAATTAAAAAAAAAAAAACACGTAAATCGGATAAGTGGTTCTTGAGTGCTAAGCGAATTAATGGACAGATAGAGAAACTTTGCGTTTTATATATATTATAGATTTTTTTTGATAAATATTAAGAAGTAAAAACACGTAAATCGGATAAGTGATTCTCGAGTGATAAGCGCTTTAACGGACAGACAGACAGAGAGACGTTGCATTTTATATATATTATAGATTATAGATAACCTGATCACAAAACATACATAAGAACTTTAAAAAAATCACGTAAATCGGATGTGGTTCTCGAATGGTAAGCGCACTAATGGACAGACAGACAGAGAGAGAGACATTTATATATATATTATATTCGTTGCTACATGATATTGTTCCATATTTAATGGTTTAGGTAGTGTATTGCAAGAGAACCCGCTAGCGGCAAACTTTTTTCCGACTCGATTCACTATTATCGTCACTGCTTATTCTTTATGTTAACTAACGTAATAAAATATATCCTATAACCTGGCCAGAGAACATATATACGTTTTAAAAAAAAGAACGTAAATCGGATAAGTGGTTCTCGAGTGATAAGCACACTAACGGACAGACAGACAGAGAGACGTTGCATTTTATATATATTATAGATGATTAATATTTAATACGCATGTGTAAAGTTAAATCAGTACAACTGTATACATTTTACAATGTAAATGATATTTATTAGTTTCTCTAAAGGATTTTCTTAATTGTTTTTTACATTGTACTTTTTAGGGAGCTCTTAAAGCTCCTAAATCAGGAAATGAAGAAATTGCTACTGCTATCAGCCAATGGGCATTCAAAGAACATGGTAGAATAAGAGTAAAATCTGTGCAACACCACAAAGCAGGAGAAAGGTCACCTCCTCATGATTACACCATTATGGACGATGTTGTAAGTATTTAAAGTGGTAGTTTTCATCTTATATATAATCGTGGGATGTTTCAGTATTGGGATTACATGCACATTGCAATGGCATTGCCCTGTGTTATCATAGTAGTATTTGAGGTACTTACTGTGGCAATATCTGCAAAAACAGCAGTATGCACTTAAACTGAATTGCCAGTATTGTTTAAAATTATTAGGAAGTACTTGACATTTCAACATTGAATTACTGGTCTTACATAAAAATTTGACATGGTAAAAGAATAAGTGGTTAGTATATTCATGGCAAAAATTTCCTTTAATATTGGCGTGATTGAAACCAGCACACATTTTTTCTCTATGAAGCTGGCTCTCTACTTTTGTAGGATCTGGTGATATACCAGAAATTTTTTATTTTCTCTAAATGACTGTCATTAAATAGTTATGGTGGAATATTAACATTTTCTAATTAATTCAACATATTAGAAAGTCTAATAAATATAGAGTATGAACTATATTAGTAATCCTTGCATTGCCAGGTTGAACATTTCATATTTATCTTATGGAATTTTGACAAATGAATAATTTGGATTTTGATGTAATGCGCATCGATGAACGTGGCTCAACTTAACATCAGGACAATATATTAAAAAAATCTTGTATAATGTTCAATGGTATAAGTTAACTTAGCCAGTAGGCACTTAAAGCTGACTAAGTGTTAGAATCTATACCGAATGAAGCACTTGGGTTAATTAAGTGCTAAAGACACAAACCATTAGGTGTGTAGTTCAATGATCTCATTAACAAACACGTCCATAGATATACAAATAAAGTTAATAGCTTTTAGCGATAACATTCGTAATTGTATGTTCACGCAATGAATATGTCTCAAATACTCTGCATGTGGACATGTTGGCTTGAACAAAAAACATCCAATTATCAAATCTCAAATTGTTCACTTACTACTTATAAATGTATGTGATATGTAATATTATTTTAGGTTTATACTATTGGAATTGAGATCTATGACAATGGCAAATGGAAACCATTCCAGGCTGATGATGTACAACTTGAATTTGTCAGAATTGATCCGTTTGTTCGCACCACGCTCAAGAGCAATCCAAATGGAATATACGAAGCCAAATTTAAGATTCCAGATGTTTACGGGGTCTATCAGTTTAAAGTTGATTATGATAGAGTTGGGTATACCAGATTGTACAGCACTACTCAGGTAGGGAACATTGTGGACTATTTAATATTTCGTCTTTAAATTATTACTTACTACCAACTGGTTGTGAAAGTACATTTTTATTGATTGAAATTTAGCACAAATAAAGAATTTGATGGCCCGATCAGAGCTGTGTAGTTTTGAAAGCCTAATTTTTATTTAAGGGATTAGTTTTGGGGGGTGAAATCGGAAGTGAAAAAATCTTTTGCCAGATTATTGATTGGGGTGTCAAATGAAAGCTTGTGAAAACACGAGTTTAAAAATATATATGACGTAATACTTGCGCACACTTTTCTTGGTATTATTTTTTAAAAATGCCAAAAATCGTTATCCCCCCCCGCCCTATCTCGAAAAGTACCCATCAAAACATTTTGAGAAAATTCTGGAGTAGTCATCACAAAGTGTAGATTGAGCGAAAATTATCACGACTGCTTTACGTTTGATAATTTATCTGGTATAAAGAAATGCTATGAAAACTATGTTCTTTGACAAATAGTGGAAGTATTGTTAAAATACTTTTCAGTACACTCGGGCGTCACTCCTGTACTGGGACAAAAGAATTTTATTTTATTTGTTTATAATTAAACAAATATTTAATAGATGTTTCGGTTAATAATGTCGATTTTTTCGCAACATTTAAGCGTTTATTTCCATCACAAAATGAATTACTTTAATAATCAAAGTATTGACCATCCTTAGTTATGACTTTTTCCCATCTTTCTGTCAAAGAATGGATTCCGCACCAGAAGAACTTTTCATCTTTCGAGGTCAACCATTCATCAAGCCAAATTTTCACTTCGTCGTAAGAATGTAAGTGTTGTTTTGAAAGTCCGTGTTGGAACGATCGAAATAAATGGTAGCCTGAAGGGGCTAAGTCTGGTGAATACGGCGGGTGGGGTAGAACGTCCCATTTCATGTTTTCCAAATGTTTTTTTGAACACATTTTGCAACATGGGGCCGAACATTGTCATGTTGAAAAATGACTTTATCGTGTCTTTGGGCGTATTCTGGTCGTTTTTTTTTCAATGCTCGGTTTAGTTTTATCCATTGTTGTCGGTATCGATCGCCAGAAATCGTTTCACCAGGTTTCAGCAGTTCGTAATACACAGCTCCTCTACTATCCTACCAAATACACAGCAAAGCTTTCTTTCCCTGTATATTGCGTACTGGTTGTGATGTTGAAAGCTGGCCTGGGTCTACCCAAGTTTTTTGGGTTGGAGCATGTTCACCAGAAGCTTCAACCAACAATCGATAACTTTCAGCAGCCGTTTTCTTCAAATGAAAGAAGGCTATTAAACTTTCTCGCAAAACGTCTTTTTCTGGTACGAAACACGACATATTCAAATCTATGAAGAACTATGTTTTTCGCACAATGACAATTACTAACGAACTAGCTTTTAATGGCGTACGTTTACCTTCCAAAACGCCATAGATGTCACTAGTCTATACCAACAAGTGTATTAGTAACGCCATCTCTTGCAAAATCGACATTATTAACCGAAACACCCTGAACTAACCTGATCTATGTTTTTTGCACAATGACAATTAATAACGAACTGGCTTTTGATGGCATATGTTTACCTTCCAAAACACCATAGATGTCACTAGTCTATACCGACAAGTGTATTAGTAACGCCATCTCTTAGCAAAATCGACATTATTAACCGAAACACCTATTAGGTATTAAGTATTTGTTTTACACTTTTATTACTAGATTCTGTTGGCTATTAGGTAGCTAAGTTGTTATAACTATTATACGTTATTGACTAAAAAAAACGTGAAAATACACATTGAATTTTAAGATATATACATGTCAGGGACTTAATTAACTTAGCCTAGGTAAGGATTTTATTTTATTTTGAAGGCACTAATGGCGCAAGTCCTTGACCGTTGGTTTTTTTAGGCGAAAAGTAAGATTTTAATTTTGTTTTTCTTTCCAGGTGTCTGTTCGACCTTTGGAACACACCCAGTATGAGAGATTTATCGATTGCGCTTATCCGTATTATACAAGCGCATTTTCAATGATGTTGGGAGTATGGCTATTTTCAATTGTCTTTTTGCATATTAAAGATGATGAAAAAAAATCCAAAAGTGAATAGACAAGATTTAGATTTGCTGTTAGATTAAATGTGAATATTATAAGAACTTTTGTCAACTTAATTGCACCCAGTTTCCATACAAGTCTGAATAATGTGTTGTAACATTTTTAATTAACATAGAAGATCCGTTTAAAATAAGTAAAGATTGATTCAAAATGGTATTTTTATTTCATCTGTAAACCTTGTAAGTTTTGTATTAGTAAATTTCTAAAATCAGTGACATATTGCAAGTTCAGAAGTTGGAGAAAATAGGATAGAGCTGAGTTTTTTAGGGATATAGAGTGGAATTGATACCCATGTATTTTTTCAATACTTCCTTATCATTTACTGAGTTAGCAGTTACTTAATGGAAACTGACTGTAAATTAATAAAATTAAACACTAATATGTCTCACAATTTCCACTTTATTATTTTTTCCGACCAATTGTTTCAACACGACAGTGTCTTCATCAGACGTAGTTTAGAATATCTTCCAATTGTAACGGAAAAAATAATAATGTGGAAATTGTGAAATAGATTAGTGTTGATTTGTTAAAATACTTCCTTATTTTATCTGACCATCACGATGTAAAGGCAGACTGGTACGCTAACACATCAGAATTAATGGAACAACGCTTATTCATATATTATCGGTACTAGCGTGTATCGTGTATTTCTTAGTTTCTCCCTAGTTTATTTCTCGCTCGCATTGAAACTTATGAACGTAAACGAACTTGGTGAAAAACGACTGTAAAATAACCACGCCGCGCTGCGATGGTGCAATATACTGTTAACAGATAAACAATCCACCGATATGTTAACTTATTCCCTCATTAATCCACGCTTGAGTGGAATCCCCACAACTTCTTCACGTTCAAGTCATTGGGCAAATATTTTCTAGAAGTTGAGCCTCTACAGTAGTGCGATTCGACGCACTGTAGCTTATTAATAAATTTTATTACGCTTTCACTTTTCGACAAAAATCTGCCTTCTTGTTGCAACCTCCTCTATTTTCCCTCTTTCCATGCAAAGAGGAACCTCTCCTTTTTCACTATATGTAGTATTTGGTTGATCTTTTTAGTCGGCTGGTCTCTACGAATTTCAGTATAAGTTAGTCCTGGTACTCCTGAGGTTTTTTGTAAAATAATGCATGGAAATCATACATGTTTTTCATGGTAAGGGTTTCAAATCTGAATTTCCCTTTGGTATGCTCGAAAGTAGGGTAGCTAGGTAGACCCTTGGCTTTGGGCCTATAATATAGTACATTTTTATTAATATTCTTAAACTTGAATTCCTACAAAATAGTAGTTAAAAAGGTGTTGTTACCGGCACGTTTTTCTTTTTTTTTCACTCGTTCTGGTCGTGCAGGCGTTTTCTAGGCTGTCCGTGAGGTGAAATTACAAATACTTAACTCAGTTTAACTTTAATCCACAATAAATAACACTTTTTTTTAAGTTTTATTAAATAAATAAGTTTATTATTTAAAAAACAATAAAATCCATGGATAACTTCACTACTTGAAACCTCCCGCTTGTCAGAATGCTGTATTGTGTTTGGCTAAAACCATCTAGAATCATAACTCAAAAGATCTTAAGGACTTGTTAGCTCTGACACGAACCTTCGATTTTAGGCTTTACCTTAAGACGAATCTAGTTAGTTTTGACAACAATTAATACTGTCATTAAATTCTCGCGATGAGTTCTATTAGAAACCACTGCTACCTGGATAACGAATTTTTTGGAACATGTGAGTTTTGATTCTAGCCCCTTCATTTATGGGCTGAATTTCTTTGAATATTTTTAGATCGTCAGCAAATAGCAAAACATTACTAGAAATATTTATATATATATATATATATATATATATATATATATATATATATATATATATATATATATATATATATATAATATATATATATATATATATATATATATATATATATATATATATATATATATATATATATATATATGTATATATGTATATATATATATATATATATATATATATATATATATATATATATATATATATATATATATATATATATATATATGTATATATATATATATATATATATATATATATATATATATATATATATATATATATATATATATATATATATATATATATAATTTATAAACATTTTCTCTGGCCACTACTCAGCTTGTATATTTTCTTAAGTGAAAGTTTCCTAAGGTACAGCATAGCTTTTAGGGAAACCACTTCCAGCATATTTTTAAACATGATTTTTGTTTTACAGAAAAGAGCTATAAGATACATGTGTAAAACAAAGGTTGCAAACTCGTGTAAACCATTCTTTTTATCACAGGATTTTAACTTTACTCTGCCTAATTTTATTTGAGATATATTGTTTAATTTGTAAAATATTTAGAAATGACCTTCATTTCGTATCATTGCATAATAGCTGCTCAGCATATATTAGTTTGCGTATGGCTAACTCTAATGAAATTAAAAACCCCTATTGTGCCAAAGTGAAAGTTTTTTTTTATCTTCCACTGCGTATTAAAACGGTATGTAGTGTTAAAAAAGTTCAGGTAGGAAGTAGAAGCTCTATTAATATCCAAAGTTTATTATTGCATTAAGTTTTTGTTCGATAATCTATACAGAACTACTATCAATGAATTTATTTTATTTTACTTTTTTTTCTTTCTTCCTTAATTTATTTTGTTTATCACGTTTTATATTTCAATCTATCTATTTTTAAATAATTTATATTAATGTTTTAAAATCTACTAAGTGCGTTATTAACATTAGGTAACAGATTACTTTGATGGATTTTTTAATTATATATGTTTATAGCATATATCCCGCCTGTTTAGCCAATTTTTATAGTACTCTTACTTTTAATAGACATTATTTTTGAGTGCTTTATACACGAGTATTTTAATTCTTTAGACAATAAGGCAAATTTTGATCATGAATTAAAACTTAAACAGTTTTGTTATTGCGTTTATTTTAGCTTTTGCTCAGTCTACTGAAAACTCTCTCTCCTGATATCATTAGTTGAACATTTCCAAAAATCGGTAGAGTTCCTAAAGGAGCTAATTGTAATTACTAGTGCGTTATGCCCTTTTTATTTATATGCGATTTTTTAAAAATTTAACTACAATTTTATCAATTTCTCCGATGATTCTAGATATATAGGGTGATAAGAAAATTACTATTTTTTTTACGGTCATAGCACACGTGCTGCAGAGAAATCCCTAAGCCGCTACAGGAGCGCCACGTGTATGCAGCTTTTGAGAAGCTCTCAAGCTTGTAACATGTTCATGCCAAGACATATTTGTTTCTAAATTCACGCCCAGAAAATTTACTGACGATGTTAGAAGAATGGAGTGCCCCGACATAACCATGTCGGGTTCAGCAATGTTAACTTTTTGGAAAAAACTGCTGTCTGAGTTTTTGTAGCGTTAAATTTTACTTAGTTATCGTCATCACAAGATAGAATTTCTGCTAGCTTTATTAAGTTGAACGACTTCCTACTGTCTGCGGTTATTTAGATGAGTAGCCGATGTTCGAGCGTTCAAAGTGAATGAAGAAATAAGCGTACTGTCATCTGCAAAGCTATAGATTGAATTCCTGGTCTTTCCGAGCAGATCGTTAATGTAAATGATAAAGAGAGTAGGAGATAGTATGAAGTCTTAGGGCACACTGCACTCGGGCACTATAAGACTTTGTTACGTGAAAGGATGGATTATTCAAAACAAGAGTCTTATCACAGTAAACCCAATATAGTAGCCAAAGTGCGTTCCAAGTTGGTGCCGAGATTTTGACAGAAGGAAGAGAGAGTTTGTATAAAAAGACAATTAAAAACTTTTGTAAGTGAAGAGAATCGAAGAGGTTGACGAACAATTTATGTAATCATGGCGAAAGGAGGTTATTGTTTTGCCGTTAATAATTGTGAAAATAATTCAAAAAGTACGCCGAGAGTGAGTTTCTTCTTCTTCCCAAAGATGTTGAAAGGTAAGTGATTTAATTAAGGAATATCAATTGCGTAAGAAATCGTACGCGGATAAATTGAATAATTCTAAGAAGCTATTTCTCTTATGACATTTTTTTGGTTATAGAGCAAAGATTTGGCTTGCAGCAGCTAAACACGCCATCAGTTGTCCAATTGAAAAGATTTCTTTTTTGTGTTAGCTATGACTGTTCAGTTACTTTTTATTTAAAATTTTTATATTTGTGTAAATTGTAAATAAAACACATTTGTTATAAAATCTGTATTCTCCATAAGCTTCTAGATTAGAGAGGGTATTTAAATCGCACTGATAGTTACATTTCACAACATATTTATTAGAGTGGTCAAAAAAATATATATACTTTCAAATTCGTGGGGCTTAGCTTGAATATAATTTTACCTGTGAGACAAGAATATTCCGTATGTCAAAGGCTTATAACACAGGTAAAGAATAGGATTTTATTGTAGTTACAATGAGGCCCAATTCACCGCTTTTCATACTTTTTCGTGCCTATGTGGGCGATGATAAAACACAGTTTTTCACGATTTTTTCTCCACTCTGAAACAGTACTCACGGCTACACCTAAATCCTTCGCTATATTTTTAAGAAGTTTACCATTATCTAAACGTTGAATTGCTTCAAGTTTCTCTTTTAAGGTAATAAAAACATGTTTACGCTTATTATTATGACGCTCCATTTTGTAAAATATCTATTAATACGAAACTATTACCTCTGCGATAATAATAGAAGTAATGAGTAACTTATAACACTCGTCGACTAACCAAAACATAGACAACGGTGAAATTCGAGATGTCGGGGAGTCCCCGACGCGTTAAGAAAACCACCCATCGTCTGTTTCGAATAATGGGGATTTTTTTGTTTAATGGGAATACAATTTGTTTTTTAACAGTTTGTTTTCGGATAAGCTGGATTTCAGATAATCGCGATTCCGATAATCGGGATTGTACTGTATATATATATATATATATATATATATATATATATATATATATATATATATATATATATATATATATATATATATATATATAAAAAAATTTCTAGTTATTTTGAAAATGTTATATTTTATTCCTTTTCTTCCTTATAAATTACTACAACTAACCTATTTCTCTATTTTTTATCTAGTTTAAGAAAGCCTGATGTGTTTGAAAAATATTTTGCGTTTGCTTCATTACCTGTTGTTTCAGCAGCTTGTGGATTAACGATTTCTAAACCCTAAAAAAAGTTGATTAGTGTTAATTTTGAAATTTGTTTACTACTGTTAAAATCTGTTTCAGTCATACAATACTCAGATTTTATGGTGAGAGTTTATATCTAATGCAGGGCTTATGTGTGATATGATACATTGTACATTATTTCTTATGGTCGCGAGGGTATTTTGTAGGTACTTCCAAAAGTATTTCATACAAGTACTGTTCTTAAAGTAATTAGCTTTAAAGATGACTAAAACTAATAAAATTCCAGCATGTATAAAAAATATTTTGAAAATACTTTGTTGGGTTCATTTATTACGTGCAAAGGCCAAAACAATATCTTTTGGATTTTCTGTCTGTATTCTGTTTGTACGTTTCTGAACTACTAAAAGACAAAATATACTTTTAGCAAATACCACTAGGTTTCATTTTATCTATGCAGGTTGATTAAAAAAAGAGTATGATAAAATGGTTGAATTTTAGAAACGATACACTTACTATATTATATCTTTTTTTTAACTCAGAATTTTACACATACTGACTGAGATATTCATGTCAGTCAGTATTTCCATGTGATCTAAGTACATGCTGATCAAGATAACCTTTGTCAGATGTAAATAGGGCTACTTAATGGTATCTCAATGGACCTGTGGCATGTTATGCAAGGTACGGCGGTTAAATCCGGGCAAATTTAAATTTGAATTTTCCGCTATATAGTAGTTCCGCTATAGGTCGTTAACGTTCGTGAAAGCCACATACTTCTAGTAAACAGTCATAACCTCGAAATGACTGAGCGGTTGCCAACAAGTACGGAGTACAACCGAAGAGCCACGTCTTCACACTAGACGTTCGGCGACTGAAATAATTCGCGCCTTCAGGTATCCGAGATCAACTGTGTACATGAGGCGTGTATGTGTATCAACAGGATGGTGCCTCGGTACACACGAGCCATTTAGTCCAAAACTGGTTATCAGATAACGTAGTTATATTCTGGTAAAAGAGTTCTGGCCTCCCAATAGCCCGGATTTGAATCCCCTCGTCTACTATGTTTGAAGCGTAATCGAAAGAGTGACTAACAAGTCCAGACACCCCAATGTGGCATCTTTACGCACTGCTATCGAAGCAGCATTTGCCAATATGAACAGCCTTGCTTTAAAGAGAGCGTGCGAGTGGTTCAGGCCAAGGATAGAGGCGGTCATTGCGGCTACATCGAATAATTCCACCCTGGATAGATCATACAACTGAGATGCAAAAAGATTTTTTTATTTTAATTTTTTTGACTAATAAAATTTTCTTTTAAAAAAATGTTTAAGTTGTTTGGATTTAAGGGCCGCACCATGTACATGATATTCAAGTCTATTACCTGTAATGGTGTAAATGCAACACTCGAGGCAGTACCAGAAATCTGTTTCTTAACAGTTGTACTGCCACCCCAAATTTGTTGTTTCTGAAGATTTTTTTGTAAAGTTTTTGATATCCTAACTTTGGTCTTTTCATCCACTTGAGGTAGTCTTATTCTGCCAGTTCCGGTCTTGCCGATAGTACCTCTTGAGTAACCCAAGTCTTCTTGATAAGCATCATCTTCAATCTAAAAAAAATGATTATATATATATATATATATATATATATATATATATATATATATATATATATATATATATATATATATATCCTTTAGATTATAACTTTTTCTAAGATAACATCACAGGGTAACCATTTTTATTTTATTGGGCTTATAAAGAATCAGGGCTGCACTTGTTTTACAAAGCTAAAGATGTCTTTTCAAGGTAATTTATGTCATCTCTCAGTGAGTAACCAACTTAAGTTGCTAAGTGTAAAGTAAAAAAGCAATCTCCCGTATTGATATGTTTTTGTCAAATTTTGGCAGTTTTGTTTACTTACATAAATGCCTTTTTTTAAAATAAAAAAGTATTTTTATTGTATAATTTTTAAATTTATTAGTTATAAGAATGCTACAGTAACAGTAACACATCAGTCACAATTATTTTGTGGAACCAAACAGAACCTAAATGTTTGCAGTGTTAACAAAAAGTTTATATCTATCGGTATTTTCCTTAATTTTTTCTTTGTTTTCATTGTATTGTGTTTGCAGTTAAAAAAAAAGTGCCATTAACATATCAATTAACTCATTTTTGTTTTTTTTTTTTTTTTTTAAATTACTAACCTCGGCAAAGTTCATCCTATTTGCATGCTTTCTAAATTCAGTTAGGGCATATCTTTCTTTCATTTTTCTCACCCTCTTACCACCTCTTTTCTTCTTCGACTGATCTATGGGTTTAGGCAAGGGTTTTACAAATTTAACTGGCGGTGGTTCTTGTAACTTGTCCAATTTTCTTTCAATTTCATCCCTCAACATTCGACCTATCCGCCCATCTGAACTTTCATGGCAGGCGTCTACTCTTGCCGCTAATGTACATTTTGTTGCAACTAGTCGAGCAGCTTTTCTTCTCATATCCTAAAAAATAAACAAAAACACTGTCTTTTCAAAAAAAAAAAAAAAAAAAATGTTCAAAAACATCAATTTCCGTTTTCACCAGAACAATTATTCTTGTGACTTTCAGTTAAACGAGAAGTTTACATTTTTGGATAGAGATTGAAAAACTAAGGTGGCATAAGAGTCATTTTACTCTAAAATGTATCATTTTCGGTTGGCTACTACCAAGTAAGAAAAATGCAATTTTTCAGATGGTAATACAGTTGAACCTCTATAACTTGAAGCGAAGCCGAAGTTTACTTCTGTTCCCTGAACATTTTCTATATTTACAATGTATTTTGACCTCTCTAACTCGAATTTCTGTAATTCGAAAATCTCCATAATTCGAAATCAATAACACGTTCCAGTAACACATCAGTCTTTATAATCGAATTTCCCTGCACAAAATAAACTTTTTGCACGTTAAAAGATCAAGACGCCACTGAACCTTCGCGTGCGGCCTTCAAGATTCGTGGAGTTGAGTTGCACTGTCGTTTACCGTCTGCGTGGTTTTTGGGGAAACCCCTGAAGCACGGTGAGATCTACTTGTTTCCGTCGTGAATAACTAATTTAATTTAGATTGATATAGTACAGTAATGGTAAAATGTCACCGTCGCGGAAACTTAGGGAGTTTGACGATCGAAAAAAAAATTGAAATCTTAGAAAAAGTGAAAAGTGGAATTAAAAAAAAGGCTATTGCTGAAGAATATGAAATACTGAAAACTACTTTGTCAACCATTATCAAGAATAAACATGCAATATTGCAGTTTGGCGCAGAAATTAAGGATCAGGCTAATTTTAAGCAAAATAGGCCGCAATGATGAAACGGTTTGAATCTACTAGAAGAGAGAATTTGCTCATATCAGGCCCATCATTGCAACAAAAAGTACTAAGTTTTGCTATAAAATTAGGAGAAGAAAGTTTTAAAGCTAGTTCGAAAAATTAAAAAAGAAATAAGAAAATAAATTTGACACAATTTTTTGTTTTTGTTAGGTAAGGTATAGTGCAAAAAAAAGTCCGCCGCGAAAGTGCTGGTGTTGATGAAACAATGTGGGATGCTTGTATTGATGGTACTCTGCCGGCTCTATTAGCTCCCTATAATGAAAACGACGTCTTTAACGCAGACAAAACTGGTATGTTTTTTAAATGCTGACCAGATAAAACACTGGCCTTCAAAAATGAAAATTGTCATGGAGGTAAATTAAGCAAGGAAAGGGTGACTTGTTTACTGGCAGCAAATATGACAGGTACTGAGAAATTAGACGTTTTTATAACAGGAAAAAGTCCCAGGACGCGATGTTTTCGAGGAGTAAAGTGCTCAACAATTACTTATAAAAGTAACAAAAGGGCATGGATGACCTGTGATCTTTTCGAAATCTGGCTTCTGGAACTGGACAATTATTTTTTACATCAAATCCAAAAAGTATGTATCGTTCATTGTTGATAATTGTCCTGCGCATCCTAAGATAGGTCACAAATTAAAAGCAATTAAATTGTCGTTTTTTTCCACCAAACATGACTATCAAGGCATTATTAAGAGCTTTAAATTTCATAGACGCAGAATTTTGGAAAAAATATTGCACGTTTTTGACAGCCATTACTCTATTCTTAAAATTGATCTTCTTGATTGTATTAACATTGTAGCCACAGCATGGAATGTGGACGTCACCCACACAACAATCCACAATTGTTTTAAAAAAGCTGGTTTTGGAAAAAGAATCTTGTATGATGAAGATGAAATTCCAGCGCAATTAATAGACAAAATGTTGGGAATTTGGTAACGCAAATGATCTGATATCTATGAATGATTTTATGAATCTTGATGATGACCCTATTACCAGAGAAACTCCTACAGACGAAGAGATTATAAGTAGTGTTGAACAACATTGATGAAGAATTTTTCAGGGAGAAACCTTTTCGCCAGGAAACGAATGAAAATACAACCGATAACATATTTAATTCGCTCAATGGAATAAAAACATTTTATGACTTAAGCAAAACATCAAAACTTAATTGTTGATTATTTAAAAAAATGGCATTTTTTGTTATGCAATAGATATGTGCATATAACTATTTTTTACCCCCGTAATATGCTGTTTATAATAATTTATTTTCTATTATATATGTTAGAAAATTGTAGAATTACATGTGCATTTTTTACCAGGTGTACAAGTATGAAATGCGGATTTCAGACAACAAATGGTGCACCAATGCAGTTTGTGCTATAAAGAGTGTGCATAGTGTTGTGTTCAATATGTCGAAATTTATACCGACATGGACGAAGATGATTCGTAAACACAAAAATAACTCGCCGAGCAATTGGGCGTTAGTCAACAAGCTGTTTCCAATCGGCTACGAGAGATGGGAAAGATTCAGAAGACCGGTAGATGGGTACCACATGAGTTGAACGACAGGCAAATGGAAAAAAAGCGCAAAAACACGTGTGACATTTTGCTCGCTCGGTACAAAAGGAAGTTGTTTTTGCATCATATAGTTACAGGGGATGAAAAGTGGATTTATTTTGAGAATTCCAAGTGCAAAAAATCATGGCCAGGCGCACCATCCACATCGACCGCAAGACCGAATCGCTTTGGCAGAAAGACGATGTTCTGTGTTTGGTGGGACCAGAGAGGCGTGGTCTATTATGAGCTGTTAAAACCTGGGGAAACGGTTAATACTAAACGTTACCAACAACAATTGACCGATTTGAACCGTTCGCTGCTTGAAAAAGGGCCAGAATACCGAAAGAGGCAACACAAAGTCATTTTTCTTCATGACAATGCTCCATCACATACGGCAAAACCAGTTCGCAAAACGTTGGAAGCACTCAGCTGGGAAGTTCTACCCCATGCGGTTTACTTACCAGACTTGGCTCCTTCCGATTATCACTTGTTTGCATCGATGGGTCATGCACTTACTGAGCAGCGCTTTGGTTCATACGAAGTTGTGAAAAAATGGCTCGATGAATGGTTCGCAGCAAAAGGAGAAGATTTTTACTGGCGTGGTATTCACAAATTGCCCGAAAGATGGGAAAAAAATGTATAACAAGCGACGGAGCATACTTTGAATTAAGCACTTTTTATCATTTTTTTTCGAATTTAACATGTTTTTTTTTGAAAAAAAAATTCGCATTTCATACTTATACACCTGGTACTCAATTAAACACGTGTGCAATAAGTACATATATATTTTCTTTAACTCAAAATTTCTATAACTTCGCGGTCCCTTAAAATTCGAGTTGTAGAGGTTAGACTGTACCTCTGAAACTATAGTTATACCACAAAAAAAATGCTCAGAATGCAAAAATCCAAAAATATGCAGTGTGTTGGGACACCTTGTATATGTAAAAAAATCACTTTTTTTAACTATAACTTTAGTATTAAATGATAGATCGTAGTCTGAAGTCACACTATGGTTATTTCTAAATTCAACCCTCAAGTAGCAATACCTTCCTGTAGTAATATTTTCAGACCATGATCTACAAGACATTTCTATGCCACATATTTATATTTTTAGCAAGTCCAGCAAGTCTAGGGTAACAATACATATTTTAATATATATTTTCAACAACTTACCGGTGGTGTATTTTGAACAGTATCGCAGTAATAGCAAAATCCTGTATGTGGCAGCATATTAACTTGACTAAAACCTGACAAACTTTTCCTTTGTTGACCTAACAACAATACATTACAGGCAGGCATTTTTGACAGTCTTGTTACTCCTCCCGCTACACCCATCAATTTGGCAGCAATAGACGCGCCAAGTATAACAGTTATATTGGGTGCAATAAATGTCATTCTACTCTCTACGTATTCATAGATCTTTAATTTAAAATTGTTTAGCTCAATTGCCATGTCGCAGGCTTCGTCTATTTGTTCTTTTTCATATTTTGTTAATAGTGTCCTAAAAGAGCAACGTTTCAGAAAAAAATGTTGACAGCTCATAGAAAAAGCATTAATGTGGCTATCACGCAGATTTAATGCCATAGAAGTAAATTTAAGCATTTACTGTGTATGTTTATTTCCTACATTTCATCCTGCTGCCCATTATATACTTGTTACTCAATATAGGGCACCTTGTTTTTAACAGTTTCAGTCATGGAGGGGGAAGGTAGTAAATAAATATGAAGGAAAGACAGTAATGTTGTTAAATGGACAAAATCAAATAATAATAGATATAGATTATACCCATGCTTGAGCAGTATATTTATTATAAAATTGTAAAGAGAGAATTACTATGATGGTTAAATTTCGGTCACCAAAGAACTCAGGCTTGTTTGGATTATTCAATTTAACTTCAATTTAACTTGTACAAAAAAATAAGGCAAAAGTTAGGTCTACAGCGAACAGACTTTTTTTCACTCTGTATTTTTTTATGACTGTATATAAGTTGAAAAAGATTTGCAGCAGTGGGTTCTGCGCATATTACTTTGGTAAAGTCTGTTAAATACAACAGATTAACTTCACATACAGAGAAAAAGGAAATATAAGCTATTTCTTAATTATGTGCTGGCAGCAGCTGTAAGTGTTCTGGTTCTCTAGATAAAATGATGATGTCAGTCTTATAAAGGTTCACAATGCTGGTTTGGGCCAAGAAAAGTGTTTAACTGAGCATAACCTGCAGCAATTCAGGACCAACCTGAATCGCTACTTCTGCACATGTACCACTTGTGAGGTAACTTAAGGATTTTTCTACAGCCTGTGTGCAACGCCTATAGTAGTATACCTAATTTTATTCATTATATAACTCAGCCAGTTTTTGTAGTTAGAATTTACTGCAGATTATATAAATATATACTGACAATGATGAGAAAAGGCTCAACACTAAGCTGCAATTGTCAATATAAAGACTGTTGATTGGTATTATTATATTTGGGTTAACGTTGACATTATACTATACTTAAATAATAGTTTATATAACAAGTAACAAGTATTCGAATCATAAACACTATGCCTTTTTATTATGTACATAAGATCCATACTTATTTATTTATTTATTTATATAGTGGTAGTAGTAGTAAAATGAGTGGGTGGTACCTTGAGTCCCTGTGACTCCCCACTAAGTCAAGTCAGGGTCGCAGTCCTAGTCCGGCATTTTCTGCCAAAAGACATAGGCTATTCACCCTGACCTCTTGTAGATCTTTGGATTCACAGAATAGGTGACCCCAGTATCTATATCTCTTGACCATTAGTGCTTTATATATATATATATATATATATATATATATATATATATATATATATATATATATATATATATATGATTAAATTTTGTACAAAATTAAAGTGGGTCTTGGCTTTGGTTACTGGCTACATTTCATTGTGAGAAATTATTTATAGGGGGTGTCATGGGCAATAATAAAAGCTCAATGCAGACGAAGTTATAGGAACCAGGAAACCAGTTGGTGACAATGTGCCCCTAACTTTTCAGACACGCTCCCAGGGCGTATGTTACTTCACTTTAATGAGAAAACTAACAGTTTATAAACCAATAAGTATGTGGTGGATTGTAAACCAAACAGGAATGTATCCATGTATCCAGAAAAACTATCTAACTAAATCACTCTATATATTTACATTACTTATAAAACAAATGTTACCCTTGTGTAGTTGATGCTGTCACTGACACAACCATAATAGTTGCCTGAGTAAGGAATGTCTGTAGTGTCTCATTATTTTTGGCTTGATCTAAACCATTTCCTAATTCTTTTACTGTCCGAACATATTCCAATGGACTTACAACTAATGAATCCAATTCAGGAAATCTTTTCTGATATTTATCTCTAACGAACTTATGCACAGCCACCTAAAATTAGTATGATAGCAAAATAAGATTGATATAAAAATAGTTTTATCAGCAATATATTTTCATAAAAATAAAAATTAGTGACTGCACTATACCATCAAGAAGAGTAATAAAAAATAAATAACTGTGGAAATAATAATCAGTTTTATAATTTTTTTTTTATTCAATAAGACTCACAAATTATTATCACTAAAGTTTTCTAGATTAGAATGTAGAATAAATTAAAAGTTGATTTTGAATTACTGAGTATTGAAAAATAACACGTAGGCTGAAAAGTTTTTGTTCCGACATATAGATGTCGCCCTATTCAAAAAATCTATATGATTTTTAGGAAGTACCAACCTTCAAACAATACGTGTCAAAATTTTATGACATTTCGACGATTAGTTTACAAGTTACAGTGGTTTTAGTGACGCTACTTTTGATATTTTCAAAACAATGGAAAAAATCGAATTTGGTGTGTTGATTAAACACGGTTTTTGGATGGGAAAAAACACCGTTCAAGCAAAGCAATGGCTTGATAAGTGCTATAGGGACTCTGCCCCTGAAAATCACTCATCATTTACTGGTATGCTGAATTTTACGCGATACAAATGATGCTGAACGTTCTGGACGCCCAAATGAGGTGTTTACATCGGAAAACGTCAAAAAATCCACAAAATTGTTTTGGATGACCGTGAAGTGAAATTGCGTGAGATGACTGACACCCTAAAGATATCAAAAGAAAGTGTTGGTTATATTTTGCACGAACATTTGGGCATAAGAAAGCTCTGTTCGAAATGGGTACCGCGTTTGCTCACAGTGGACCAAAAACAACGTGTTGATGTTTTTGAGGGCTGTTTGGACCTGTTTAAGCACAATAAAACGGATTTTTTAATGCGATATGTGACAATGGATGAAACATGGATCAATCACTACACACCAGAATCAAACCGGCAGTCAGCTGAGTGGACAGAAGCCGCCCGAAGCGACCAAAGACACAACAGTCGGCTGGAAAGGTTTTGGCCTCTGTATTTTGGGCTGCGCATGGAATAATTTTCATTGACTATGTTGAAAAGAGAAAATAACGAAAACCAAATATTATATAAAATTACTGATGCGTTTGAAGTCGGAAATTGCAAAGAAGCAGCCCCAAATGAACAAGAAAAATGTGCTCTTTCATCAAGACAATGCACAATGTCGCAAGTCAATGGTTACGATGGCAAAATTACATGAATTGAAGTCCGAATTGCTTCCTCATCCACCGTATTCTCCAGATTTGGCCTCCAGCGACTATTATCTATTCGTAGACCTCAAAAAACTGCTCGCAGGAAAGAGATTCGGTTCTAATGAGGAAGTTATCGCCAAAACTGCGGCCTACTTTGAAGGCAAAGACAAATCCTTCCACAAGAAAGGTATAGAAATGTTAAAAAAGCGTTGGACTGATTGTATCGCTCTTGAAAGAGCCTATGTTGATGAATAAAGTCGAATTTTGCAAAAAAATGTGTTTTAAGTAGCCAGACCAAAAACTTTTCAGCCTACATGTTAGTTGTTGAAAATTGTAAAAAAACCAAGTTGAGGTAGAACAAACGAACTGCCATATAAGTAACTGATAACATCCATGGCTACTATTAGTATGAACGCTCTTAAAGATGAAATTATACACTTTTTATTTTGCACACAATAACTACTAATAGATATAGGGCAACAATTAATTTTCCAGACTAGTATTGTATATCATAAACTACTGGCACCATCTACAAATTAATATGTCATTTTAAAGCCGTATCTGTTCCAGATTTTCATTTTAATTTTAGCACAAAATATTGAGAGATGACCGAGCATATTTTATTCAACAGTAAAAAAATTTCTTTTTAGAAAGTGTAACATGGAACAAAGCAAGGTAATTAATTTACCACAAATGAACAGAACACAGGAATATTTAAAATAATTAAAAAAGTATGGCAACAAGTGCTTATCAAGAATACACGTTTCTGAATAGTATGAAAGTTTCTCGGATAAAAGAAAACAGAAAATGATAAAGGAATACCAGAAATGTTTCAAAGGATTTGTGGTTGATAATCATAATGCATCACTGAAAATCATGGAGGAAGTATTAAACATCAGTAGCAAAATAATCTTAAAAATTTTGAAGGATCTAAACAAAATAAAAATTTGCACAAAATTTTGTTCCACATATTTCAAAGGAAGAACAAAAGTCATTAACATGCAAGGTTCCAAAGAAATCGAACAAGCCACAAAAAACTATATAAATATCCTGAAATCAATTGTTACTAGTGACGAGACATGGTCAAACAAAGTATCAAATCATGGAATGAAAGTCAAAATCATCACCGTAGGGGAAAAAAACATGAAAGAGTTTTATTAAAAACCACAACAATGACTTTTGAAATAGCAAAAGTATTATTCACAGTGAATATGTTCCAGTGGCTTAAACTACGAATGGAGAGTATTACTTAGAAATATTGAAATATTTTGAGAAATAGAACTCATCATGTTTGACCCAAATATTGTGATTCAGATTGCTGGTACTTGTTACCTGATAATACATCAAATCACACTTTATCTTTTCTTCAATTTTTTGGTTGAATTCAAGTTAATGTGTATGTTCTTCATTTGTGTATATATATTCACTATATTCACCTGATTTAGCACCCTGTGACTTTTTTACTTTCTCAAAAATTAATATGAAGATAAAAGAATTAGTATTGTAAAAGTACATTGAAGTAGGAAAATATATTAAAAAAAATAACACCTAAAAAAAACTGTTTCACTTGAATTTTTACAGCAACAGTCTGGAAAATTTGTTGTTACTCTGTCTGTATGTATCTTGAACTAATGCAATAACTACTTACAATTTTCATTGTCAATTTCTGGTGCCAAATCATTAGCTTCCACGATTAATTGATATTCGGGATCAGCTTCAACAGGTCCAATAATATCAGTGGCTCTACGGATTTGAGAACCATACTTTTTCTATTTCTCTTGTTACATTTTTGAGCTTTTCTGAATCTCGTAGTTTGCACAGCTCTAAAAATATTTAATATTTTTTTAGTTATTTTAAAATATCTGATATTGTCCCAAATGACCATGGTAAAAATGTTTACAAATAAAAGTTACTGTGTTAGGTATGATTTATTTCCTTGGAAATTCAATCCGAGGATTAAGCCACAGAGTAAAAGAGTTTATCTGAAGAAAACAGGACATACCCATGATTAGCCACGTTATAAAGTATTAATCTATAAACCTACCTCTTACAGAAATAATTTGTGTTGTATCTATATCCATTTGCAGTTGTTTGATATCAGGCTTGTCATCTTTCTCCTCGATTTCTTCCTGCGTATCCATCGCATCATCTTCTTCTTCATCTTCATGATCATCACCTTCCAGGTCTGCCAGAAGCTCATCGGCTAAAGACATTATTTAAGAAATTAATTTTAACTGAATTTTTAATAAACGTTTAAAAAACTGGAATTATATTTAGGTTATAAATTTGTGGTTAAGTTTTAAATTTGACATTGACGCACTACTTCGTAAGACGATTTGTAGAGGGCGTACTCCTTCTGTTAGGATCGTTAAAACGCCATAATTATTACAGGGTGTATGCATTGAGTGCATCCCTTACCACCTTGTCTCAACAAAAATGAATTTTGCCGGAGGTATAACAACACACAAAAGAAAAAATAGTGCCTCCTCCTCCTTCCTCGAGGATGACAGCCACTATTGCTTCTGGTAGGCTTTAGACTCTGTTAATTTTGCAGATACAGTCCAGGGAGTGTAATAAACCACTAATTTGGTATAATAATTCAAAGTACCATAGTATCCTTCTACTATGCTATTACCAAAACACAAATTTCAGGTTTTTAAGTTCACTACGAGGGAACATATAGACCCATATCCATTTCACAAAGGGGCAGTATTCGGAATCGCCTTTAAAGTGTCCAGTAGCGTAGTCAGATTCAATGGGTGGGGAGAACATACTGATACAAGGGGCATTTCTTAAAGAAAAAAAGAGAACACTAAGAGAGGAGGAAATAAATCAATAAACAGAGAGCGTGAAACGACAACCCCTTTTTCTCTCAAAAAGGAACCCCTAGCTACATTTTTCATAAAAGAGTGCCCTCAATAAAAATAATTCCGTTTCTAAGTGGCGCATTTCTTACATCTACAGGGGCTGGAGGGATATGACACCTGGTCCACCTTGGATCCACCACAAGTGGCAATATTTCTATAGGTACATTATGACCCCCCGGATAACATATGCCAAATTAGATATTTTCTGACAACTTTTCCTCTCAGTCTCAAGAGTCAAAAGTGGTAGTGGCAGGGGTCTACATTTGGATTTTGGTAATAGTACAGAAAATATGGCTATCATTACAGAAAGATAAACAAGTGGAACAAAACGTCGCCGCAAAACGAAGCCGGCTGGCTATCGCCGGACCGTTAAAATGTGCCCCGTCAAGTTTCCTAGAGATGCCGTGCAAGTATAAGTTGTTTTTATATATTATATATAAGAAAAATAATGACAAAATATGAGCGAGATCTCTAAGAAACTCGACAGGGTATATTTTAACGATCTGGCGGTAGCCAGCTAGCTTCATTTTACTACGACATTTTGTCCCATGTTTGTCTTTTTGTAACGACAGCTATGTCACAAGTATTCAAGGTTGTTGGGGGATTATTTCACAAAGGGTCATTAATGGGCTCCTACCCTAAGGGTGTAGACCGTATTGCTTTTTACTTTCCTTGCTAAACGAAAATATTGTATTCGTGAAAAAATTACGCTTCGATATTTGCATGTTTCCTCACGTTTTAGGGATTCTAGATCACAAAAAACATAGTCATTCAGTTTCGTCGGCCTATTGGCTCGAACGAAATGAGATATCAATTTCAAACTTGGTATATATACCAGGTGTACAAGTATGAAATGCGGATTTTTTTTTCTAAAAAAAAACATGTTAAATTCGGAAGAATGAAGTGCTTTATTCAAAGCATGCTTATTATACATTTTTTCCATCTTTTGGGCAATTTGTGAATACCACGCCAGTAAAAACTTTCCCCTTTCGCTCTTGCGGTCGATGTGGATGGTGCGCCTGGGTCTACCCATGATTTTTTGCGCTTGGGATTCTCAAAATAAATCCACTTTTCATCCCCTGTAACTATACGATGCAAAAACGACCTCCTTTTGTACCGAGCGAGCAAAATGTCACACGTGTTTTTGCGCTTTTCCATTTGCCTGTCGTTCAAGTCATGTGGTACCCATCTACCGGTCTTCTGAATCTTTCCCATCTCTCGTAGCCGATTGGAAATAGCTTGTTGACTAACGCCCAATTGCTCGGTGAGTTGTTTTTGTGTTTGCGAATCATCTTCATCCAACAATGCTTGCGATTTCACATCTTCGTATTTTTTTGGCGGTTTTCTACGTTCCTTGTCTGCAACATCGAAGTCGCCAGTTTTGAAACACCGAAACCATCGTTCACACGTATCTTGCGATGGAGCATGTTCACCATAAGCTTCTCAAAGTAATCGGTATGATTGAACAGCAGTTTTCTTCAAATGAAAACAAAAAATTAATGCTGTCCGCGAATGCTCTTTGTTCGGTATAAATTTCGACATATTGAACACAATAACACAACACTATGCACACACTTTTCCAAGTTATCACTCGTGCGCGTCTGACACTTGTTGATGACAGAACAAAATGGCGCAGTGTCAAATCTTTATAGCACAAACTGCATTGGTGCACCATCGGTTGTCTGAAATCCGCATTTCATACTTATACACCTCGTATAATAGTAAATGAGAGGATGAACCCTATAATTTTTGAGTGATATCGTTTAAGACAGAGAGGGTGAAAGGGCTGGGGTCAATACATTTTGTAATATGGTAATTCTTGGTTTTTTTGTTGAGATAATAAACTAATATCTTGATTATATACTTATAGTATAATACAAAAGAGGCGAAAGGGAGGGGAAGATTAGAGGAGTTGTTTCGTATAAGTAGCGTTCTTTTAAAGGTTTTTAGAGTCGCAGAATTAAAAAATTAGGTTATTTTTAATTTTAATCCAAGAAGAGATAGGTGTGGAGAGTCGTTAAAATATTGTACAGTTTTAATCGTATTTGAGAAATTTTTCCAGGTTTTTTAGCTGATGTAAATAACGAATTTTAAGCATATTATTTATAGTAAAATATATAAGGGATTGTTTCATATACGTGTATATCTTGCTATATGTTCTTTTCGGGTTTTCTGGACTGTAGGAATATTAAAATTAAGTTATTTTATCATTACTCTCAATTTTAATAGGGGAAGGGGGTAAAAGAGATGGGAGAATCTTGTGTAGTTTCATTAGTATTATGAGAATTTTTTCAAATTGTTTGAATGGAATAAGGGGTAATTTTAAACAGAATCATTTATAAAAGAAACATATAACAGGTCAAAGGGGTGAAAAAGAGTGTCTTTTTCGGGGTTCTGTTTTCAATATATTCATTGTTAACATGGGAAGAGGGTCAAAAGGGTAGGAATAATTGTATCGTTTCAATAGTATTATAAGAATTTCCCTGATTCTTGGTTGGGGTGCTGGATACTTATTAAAAAATAATTTTTTTATAGTAAAATATATATCTGGTGAAGGGTATAAAGTGATTGCGTTTATATCGTCATACACTTTTATTTCAGTGTTCCAGTATTCCATTATTTCCAATTTCAACAGAAATTGTGTATACAGTGTGTCAAGTAAGAACGTGTGCGCGATAATTCATTTTTGGTAGATACGATTCTAGCGATCGAACAAAAATCCGGTAGAGGGAACCTTTATCTACTACGTATTTTAGTAAAAGTATCAGTCGATTCCGAATTTTCATCGAAATCACGTAAAATCCAAAATGAGTCACTTGTTTGCGCGTCAGTCCGAGGCACTTTTTCCTTATTTCCATCCAAAGGGGCCTAAAATGATACATTCCGCGGCCGCTAAATATATTTAAAAAGCGGTGTCCTTTGTGAAGAAGTGAGCAAATCATTTCAACCAAAAATGTCGACAACCTGCCAAAACGTGGCTCGGTAGGCAAAGTCACTCCGATAGTAGAAAAAACGAATCGTGTCTTTGTTTTCACGGGACTGGAAACTGATGCTGGGTCAAGGAGCGGCAAAATTAAGAGAGACTATTCGACAATATCTTTCTCTCTTTCTCATGATGTCAAATTCCGAAGCACGTTGAAGAAACCTTTGCTGGGCGAAAACCACGTCGCGAAGCGGCTCGCTTGGGCCCACGATAAGATACTAGAGTGGCCCTCACAATCACCGAATGCCAACCCTATTGAAAACGTTTTGTCCTTTGTAAAGAGAAAGCTCAGAAGAAAGACTCTGAGGACGTTGACTCAGTTGCCTCGAGAGATTTGAAAAATGTTGAGAACATTGCCGTAGTATGCAGAAAATCTCGTCGACAGCATGCCTCAAAGATGCCAGGCGATTATTGATGCAGGAGGCGATTGGATAAGTTACTAAGGTAATTGCGCCGTTGTTAGCACACCAAGGAATAAATATATTCCTTTCCATTCCATTCCATTCAATAGATGGCAAGAAATTTTCTCGAAACACATTTTTTCAAGAATACGAACGGTCACGTTCTTACTTGACAGACTGTAGAAGGTAATTGAGATCTGATTATGAAGTAACCCAAAAAAATGTCGAGGTGAAAATTACCCTACGAAATTTTTGGTTTCCTTGCCTTTTTATAATACTTAAAGTACGGATGAAACTTATAATTCTTAATTGATAGCGTATCAGGACAAAGGTGGGAAACTACTTGAGTATTTATTTTAGAACTACGTGTTTGTAAATAAACTACTGTGTAAATCATTTCACCGATTTTTTTTTTATAACACTTTAATATGACCCCTCCCCCCGAATATATATATATATATATATATATATATATATATATATATATATATATATATATATATATATATATATATATATATATATATATATATATATGCAACGCTGAATTTTTTTTTCAACTCCTTCCTTGTTATTCCCATGATACAGTGATGGTGTGGGCGCAGATCTATAGCTTCGCCCCTAGGAAAAATAGAAAATGGAAATTTGGCTTTTGATAATGGTAATGATGATAATAGTAAGGTACTTTTAAGAATTACACCAGTTTTCGAAGCCGCAAGGGCCAATTCGACAAGGGGGCAGAGTGAGCATTCGAATGTTTGGTTAGCACGAGTTGTTGAAAAACTGAAATTTGGCATGTATAGACCGGGAGTTATATCAACCCCAACCCGAACCAAAAATTTCAGGTCCTTTTGGGCAGTCGCTAAGGCAGTTAGTCAAAATTTCACCAAATCCACCCCTCACATGGCCAGATAATTCCATTGCAACCACACCTGTTGAGTGAGCGAACTTGTTGGCTGAATTCTTTGCTTCACATTTTACTGTCGATTTCCAAGGAAAAACACCACCCACTATTCCTATAGTGCAGTCAAAGATGCCCGATGTTGCCTTCAGACAGCGTATCATAAAGCGTATTTTAATGCAGCTAGACACCAGAAAGGCTTCAGGAGCTGAGGGAATACCTGCCATAGTTCTCAAAAACTGTGCAAGGGAACTAACACCAGTTTTCTGTAGACTTTTCAATCTATCCTACAGAAAGGGAATATTTCCATCCTGCTGGAAATGTGCCATGGTTCAGCCGATACCTAAAAAAGGCAAGAAGACCTTGCCAAATAACTACCGACCAGTCGCATTGCTTTCAATAATATCGAAAGTCATGGAAAAGGTTATCAATCAGCATCTTCTAAAATATCTTGAACGATTTAATATTATTAGCGATCACCAATATGACTTTCGTAAACATAGTTCAACAGGAAATCTTCTGACTTATGTAACACATGTTTGGAACAACGCAATTGAACATTTTGGAGAATCTCGAGCGGTTGCTCTTGACATATCCAAGGCATTCGACCGTGTTTGACACGATGGACTGTTGACTAAGCTACGCTCTTGTGGTATGTCTGAAAAGTTCTGTTTGTGGCTCTCATGTTTCCTCAGAGAGCGTTCATTACGAGTGGCGGTCGACGGATTTCTTTCTAACACCTTCACAATCAACGCCGGTGTGCCCCAAGGCTCCATATTGTCTCCTACTCTCTTTCTCATTTACATTAACGATCTGCTGGGAAAGACCGGGAATCCAATCTACAGCTTTGCAGAGGACAGTACGCTGATCTCTTCATTCACTTTGAACGCTCGGACATCGGCTGCTCAGGCGAATATCCGCAGACAGCAGGAGGTCGTTCAACTTAACAGAGACCTGGAGGAAATTCTATCTTGGGGTGACAGTAACCAAGTGGAATTTAGCGCTACAAACACCCAGGCGGCAGTTTTTTCTAAAACAGTTAACGTTCCTGAACCCGACATAATTATGTCGGGGCACTCCACTGGGCGTTAGTTTGGGAGCAAATATGTCCTGGCATAAACATGTTGCAGGCATAGCAAGGAGACCTTCTCAAAAGTTAGGAATATTATTTCGAACCAGAAAGCTTTACACTCTACAACAACTGTTCTTTACAAAGCTCAAATTCGACCAACTATGGAATACTGCTCCCATGTTTGGGGCTCCGCTCCCAAACATACACTGCATTTGTTACTCCGCGTACAACGCTTTTCAAGCAGTCTTTTATATGGAGACCATCATCCCTTTGGAATAATTTACCCAGCGCTGTGTTTCCCACCGAGTACAATTTACAGCGATTCAAGAACAACGTGAATCGCTTTTTCTGCACACATGCCGCTCCTGGAGCGCTTTAGGGACTTCCCTGCAGCACGTGTGCTAGACTCATAAAAAAAAACCTACCATAAAAAAAAATTGCGCTACTTCCAACCTTGGGGCAGCATCCACTTGTACAATACGATCTTAAACTATATATCTCTGTTCCTCGTGGACATAGAAAGCTGAAATTTTGGATAATTACTCTTTAGAATTACTTTAATTTCCAAGGTCGTTGGGCCTCATTTCACAAAGGGGCAGTAGTTGCACCAATTTTTTAATTGTAGATTGTTACAAACCCCAGACTATTCATACCAAATTTGATATTAAACCAAATGATGTACACCATGCAGTAGCAGATTACCTTATTGACTAAGCTACTTAGTTGCAGTGGATTGGAATTAGGTAATATCACCCTCAAATTGACCCATAAGCTTTACAAAATTGCCTTACTCACAAGTTTCTAACTATAATTAGCCACAGAATAAACATTTGTGGCTTCTATTCTAGTTCT
The DNA here is from genome assembly GCA_019049505.1 of Pachyrhynchus sulphureomaculatus. NCBI lineage: Eukaryota > Metazoa > Arthropoda > Insecta > Coleoptera > Curculionidae > Pachyrhynchus > Pachyrhynchus sulphureomaculatus. The sequence goes on along the minus strand of CM032456.1, from coordinate 180,174,091 downwards.
AACAACTTTTTTATTTTTGTTAATCTATCTCGGCAGTATAAACTAAATATTAAATAACACGTAAGCTGAAAAGTTTTTGGTTTAACTACTTAAAACATATTTCTTTTTGCAAAATTCGACTTTATTCATCAATATAGTCTCCTTCAAGAATGATATAATCAGCCAAACGCTTTTCTAACATTTCTATACCTTTCTTGTAGAAGGATTTGTCTTTGCCTTGAAAATAGGCCTCAGTTTCGGCGATAACTTCTTCATTGGAGCCAAATCACTTTCCCGCGGGCATTTTCTTGAGATCTGTAAATAGTCTGTTGCTGGGGCCAAATCTGGAGAATACGGTGGAGGAGGAAGCAATTCGAACTTCAATTCATGCAATTTTGCCATCGTAACCATTGACTTGTGACACGGTGCATTGTCTTGATGAACGAGCACTTTTTTCTTGACCATTTGGGTTTCTTTGCCATTTCTGCCTTCAAACGCACCAATAACTTTATATAATATTCGCTATTGAAGGTTTTTCCCTTCTCAGCATAGTCGATGACAATTATTCCATGCGCATCCCAAAATACAGAGGCCAAGAACTTCCCAGCTGACTGTTATGTCTTTGGTCGCTTCGGGCGATTTTCACAGACTGCTATCCACTCAGCTGATTGCCGATTTGATTCCAGTGTGTAGTGGTGGATCCATGTTTCATTCATTGTCTCATATCGTATGTGAATAAGTCTTCCAGGGAGAAGTCTTTTTAGGTTTTACTTAAAATGATATTTCTCATATTTTTAATACACAAACGCTCAACTGACGTAAATCTGTCCAGGAACTTATTGTAACGCAGGTTTCGTAAACAATCATATGTTTTCAACTAACATCTCATTCTCGAATGAAACACATTTCCACCCTAACGACTCGGAAGAAAGAATTGCCGGTATGGCGGTCCCACAAAATCAAAGCTAAAACATTAAAAGCATCTCGATTCCGTAAAGTAGAACTGCAATATCGGCACTTAGAATAATCGAAATCATCTGTAAGAATGACCGCATAATAACTCGTAATGCGAAGAGCTATGTTAGATCTAGAATCCTTCTAGATATTTTAGAAGATGCTAATTGATAGCCTTTTCCAGAATTTTTGACATTACTGAAGGCAGTGCTACTAGTCAGTAATTGTTTGGCAAGGTCTTCTTGATATCTATGGATATCGGCTAAACTTTAGCGCTTAAACAAGTCCAAAAAGCGCTCAGAATCATCAATACGTTGTTGTTTTTGGTCCACTGTGAGCAGACGCGGTACCCATTTCGAACAGAGCTTTCTCATGCCCAAATGTTCATGCAAAATATGAACAACACGTTCTTTTGATATCTTTAGGGTGTCAGCTATCTCACGCAATTTCACTTTACGGTCATCCAAAACAATTTTGTGTTTGATGTTTTCCGGTGTAACCACCTCATTTGTATCTGTACGACCGTATTTAAATTCAGCATACCAGTAAATGATGAGTGATTTTCCAGAGGCAGAGTTCCCGTAACACTGCCATTGCTTTGCTTGAACGGTATTTTTATCCCATCAAAAAACAGTGTTTAATCAACAAGCGAAATTCGGTTTGTTCCATTGTTTTGAAAACATCAAAAGTAGCGTTACTAAAACCACTGTAACTTGTAAACTAATCGTCGAAATGTCATGAAATTTTGACACGTATCGTTTGAAGGTTGGTACTTCCTAAAAATCATTTGGACTTTTTTAAAAAGCAGTGCATATATGTGTCAGACCAAAAACTTTTCACCTTACGTGTTAGGTTTCTATAACTTAAAAATGTTTAAGTTAAAACCTAAAATACAATCCACATAAAATATATTTGTATCCCAATACCAAGTCGTGTTGTTAAGAAAATATACCAATACAATCTAATTAAAGAATAAATTAATAACTACTTTTCCTTGTTGCTTACAAAATTAATTAGTCAATCTATTAATTATCTCTGCCTTAAAAAAACTTAAACAGACAAATTTTTAAGTATTGATTTTTCAACATGACAACCTACATTATGAATGAATTAGCATAACAAATTCTTAGAGAAACCATATTCTATGTTAGAATATAAAACTAAGAAATTTTTTTATTATAATTATACATTTTTTATTGTGGTAGTGGTAAAAGCAAAAGTCTCGCTTCACTCCGTGGAAAAGCTTCATTTAAACTAAATTTCCAAGGACCGGAATTATGGTGTGTCCCCATCTTGCTTTTCCCTTCCCGCCACGTTTGTGTAATAAGCCAAATAAATGTTACTTTATTTATGAGACACCACGTATATAAAATCATTCCTACTAGTCACATTGACTTCTTCAGACGAGCTTACTTAATAAACAAATAAAATTCAGATATATCCGTTTGAAACGAAACCTAAGAAACAAGAACCCAAATTTGGTGTTCGTAAACATAAAGTCATCGAAGGGAAAAGTTTTAGCATTGTGTCATCAAATGAAATTGAATCGATCGTAATTTTTTTACTCCAATCTTCTTCAATAATGATACACACCTACTTCTTGCGGTTTCGTCGCTGTTGCCGGTCTCTTTCTGAACTTCAGACGGAAGGTCAGAGACCTTAATATTGCAACACTTTCATTTAGAAAAAAATTCAGGTGTGTCAACATCGACGATAAGGTGTTTTAGTTTCAAGAGATAATTAATTTTTATTGTGAATCGAACTGTGATGGATTCGAACCAGACGAGGTTCACAAATTAGTCATGTTATGCTTTTTTAAATATCAGGCTTCTAAATTGAGAGGGCTGGTCACTTTTTTTATTATTTTCACTATTGTTCTCTTTAAGGATTTTAAATGTTGAATTAGAAACTTTTCACGTTGGGTCAATGCTTTTAAAACTTTCTGTGATAATTAAATCTTGTGATGTCCGGGTGTGTACAAAACTTTATTTGTTTAGTAGGTATGTCCATTTTAGGTTTTAGTAGAGATAAAACTGCTTCGACTATACAAAGTGTACCATAAAAGGTTTTTACGTATTTATACGAATATATACGAAAAACACGTAGTTTTCCAGATTTTTGGGGTGTACATTTACAAAAAAATATTTATTGAATATGCAGGGTCTACAAAACATTTGTGACAAAAGAAAATTGTGTTTTTTAAATGAAACACCAGATACATAGAAAGTCGAGAAATTTACACATGCAAAATGACCAACAAAGATCCCATGAATGCTATATTCCATGCCTTTCCTCCTACGACTATAGTTTCTGAGCCTATATTCTTCATCAGGTAGGCTTTAGGCAACGGTATCGATCGTGAAGATCCGAGTACCGTGGAGAGTCAAGTTGGAATGACTCTCGCTGGCTTATAGCAATCATGGTACCTTAAATAAACGAGATACTACTCGTTGGGCAAGATACAAGCTCTTGTTGGTCCTTTTGCATGTGCAAATTTCTCGACTTTCTGTTGTAGTGACCAATCAAGTAACAAACCATCCGAATTTTTTTTTCGGAATATCGATTTAGTTCACCAGATGTATTTTTAAATGGGGCACCAGACATGTTTTTAAATAATACGATTCTATAGTCTAATGCGGACCTATTTCATGGCAAACAGTATCTAAACAGTCACTCGTAATGAACGACGTGTTCCTGCAGGATCTCCTCGATGTACCGGTGAACAGTTAATCCATCGCTACGAGTCTCATCAGTCACGAAAAACTCCTCCGTAGGCGACCGTTTCAGTAATGCAGCACTGCGCATAGCGCTCCACAGGCCGCCTATAGACTCGTCTTCTTCCATCATTGCCATGTAGGCACATTCGGGACCTGTCGGAGAATAAAATGGAGCGCCATTGCTCTAAGGTCCAGTCGACATGTTCTCGGGCAAATCTGAGTCGTGTTTGTCGATGGGCTGCTGTCAATTTGGGTCTGTTAGCTGGTCTCTTCGGAGTTAGATTAGCTTCTTTAAATCTTCTTCTGACTGCCCAGTGACCGACAGCTCGACCACGACTTTGTCGGAGCCCGCTGGACCTCAACGCCGGTTAACTGACGATTTCTTAAAGTTATGTTAACAATAAAGCGGTCGTCTCGCTGCAAGTTACACCTTCTCCGTCCTGATCCTGGTCTCCGTGTAAAGGCGCCAGTCTCTTGGTAACGTCTATAGACAGTTGCATGTGTTTTTATAGGGTTTAATAGCGCGCAACGAGTACGTTGTTGAGAGAGTAAAAACAGTTCTATTAAGTAAAACCGTTTTAATTAGTAAAACTTTTGGAAATCCAAATGTTTTTGGTATTATTGGAAAGAGCAGAAAATCAGCATTCTAATGATACCAAAAATAATACCATTGTTTAAAAATCAAATTCAAGGATGGGTGTTAAATGAAGCAAAATCGTTTGAGTCGATTTTTTGTTTGTTTACCAGTGTAGTAGTAAATATTAATAAAGATCAATACACAGTGGCTAAAACAGGAACAGTAAGATTTTTTTTTTAACTGACAACAAGTTAATGAAATTAAAAAATTATTAAATTACTGGAAAATTATTTTGTCAAAATAATAGCAGCTACAGTCTGTCAAGTAAGAACGTATTCTTGAAAAAATGTGTTTCGAGAATATTTTTTGCCATCAATGCATTCTTTGGTGTCCTAACAACGGCGCAATTACCTTCGTAAACTGTCCGAATCTCGCGAGACAACTGAGTCAAAGTTCTCAGAGTTTTTCCTCTGAGCTTTCTTTTTACAAGGAACCAAACGTTTTCAATAGGGCTGGCGTTTGGCGATTGTGAGGGCCACTCTGGTATCTTATCGTGGACCCAAGCGAGGCGCTTGGATCCACGCTTTGCGACGTGCTCTTTCCAATTTTTCGAATGTGGCGGATGAGGAAGCAATTCCTAGTCCAATTGGTCTAATTTCACTTTCGATTTTATAGAGTTGTAAGCTGATGCATTATCACTTTTTTTCCTCGCTAAATGCGGCCTTTTTTCTTGATTTCATCATTCAAACGGTCCAATAAACTAACTTAATAGTCTCCCATGATTGTTCGCCTCTTCTCAAGAGGGTCAATCAGTATTATTCTACGGACATTCCGAAAAATACTTATTAAAACCTTTCCAGCTGATGTTTGCGTTTTTGGTCGACTTTCATGCGGTTCCAGTCACTCGGTGGACTGCCTGTTGGACTCAGGCGTGTAGTGGTGGACCCATGTTTGGTCTATTCGTAAGAATCACCACAAAAACTCCTTTCGATTACAGGGGAACAGTGCCAGACTGCGTTTTGAATCTTCAACCCATTGTTTTTTTTGATCAGTGAGAGTGCGCGGCATCAATCGGGCGCATAGCTTTTCATATACAAATATTCATGTAAAATATACCTCATGCGTTTTGTTGATATTTTCACGAGGTCTCTTATTTTCACTTTGTTGTCATTCAGAACAATATGTTGGATTTTTTGTGTTTTTTTGGAGTGACTGTTTCCTTTGGACGTCTGGAACATGATGCGTCATGGGTGCTTGTACGACCACATTTAAGTTTACTAAACCGTCGACGTATATATATATATATATATATATATATATATATATATATATATATATATATATATATATATACATATAGTCGACACTCTATATAGTGAAAGACCAAAATGTTGACCGAAATTTCACTATAGAAAGTTTTTCACTATATAAAGAAAAAATCCGTATATATTGCTATGTATGTATTTTATATTGGTAATCATTTACTTGTATTTTATAAGGTACAAGCAACAAAAAAAAATTGCAAAATTGAATTATTAGAAAAGATTTTATTAAACATTTGAAAGTTTAAATAGTACATAGCATGTACAGGGCTAAATACATACATAAAGTCCGTACGTTATATCTTTACCCGTGCGTCATAGTTTTCAGGCCATATAACAGACGACTATTACATTATTTGTCTCTTTTCACCAATAAATCGTAGGTATTGGTAAAAAGAGACAAAAAATATATTAGTCGTCTGGGATATTGCCTGAAAACTATGACACATGTGTAAAGATATAACGTACGGACTTTATGTATGTATGTACTATATACGAAATAAAAAGAATAGTACAAAATCTGTTAATACATATGTACATACTACGTACATACGTACTAGGAAAAATAATCAGTTATTTTCTTTTGAACATTACTTTTGAAAAATAATTGTTGCTCAACAAAATTCTCGCATTTATTCAAGTGCATAAATATTTGATCAGGTACACTTTCCTGGCCCATGAGAGTAGTTCGCACAATGTCAAATGCATTTCTTATTTCATTTTCACTAAATTTCGCAGGACATTCCCCGGTTTCAGTTTCTTCTTCATGATCTTCTATACTTTTTATATCGTCAATTATGTCTTGGTCAGTTGGGAGATCTGTCGTGCCAACATCATTGTCGATTTCTAAAAAATCTTCAAGTAAAAAATCTGCGTCGACGGTAGCAGTTTTTTGTGGAATACCCCATTGCCTTTTTAAGGTAGCGAGATCCATTTCGTCTTCTTCTTCCCATTCGTCAATTTTTTCAGTAAAACCTGCTTTAGAAAAGCTGTTTTTGATAGTTTTCTGAGAAAACATTTTCACTCCATACTTTAGCGACTTCGGTTATACACTCTTTAAGAGTAATCAATTTTTGGACTGGAAGGTTGTTATCAATCGCATTAACAATTTTGTGAACAATTCTGTTTCGGTAATGATGTTTTATGTTTTTTATAATACCCTGGTTCATAGGTTGCAATTTGGAGGTCATGTTTGGTGGAAAAAAGATCAATTCAATATTCCTTAATTTTTTACTTACAGTAACTGGATGTGCAGGACAATTGTCTATAAACATCACAATCTTTCGCTTTTGGCTTTTCATTTTCGTATCCAGTTCTTTGATCCATGTTTCGAAAATCTCAGAAGTCATCCATGCCTTTTTATTATTGGCGTAATCTAACTCCAGAGATTTAACTCCTTTTAAACAACGGGGATTTTTGCTTTTACCTATGAGCAGTAATTTCAGTTTTTCTGAGCCATCCATGTTTGCTCCAACCATAAGTGTCACCCTTTCTTTACTTGTTTTAACACCAAAACATTTATCACTTTTAAAAGCAAAAGTTTTATTTGGCAAACATTTAAAAAACAAACCGGTTTCATCACAATTGAAAACGTTTTTTTTGGCTCATACTTTTTCAATGCACTTTTTAAAACAGTTTCAGTCCAAATGTCACAGTCCTCCTGACTAACGCTTGCACTCTCGCCAGACACCGTCTTGAAAACGATTGAATTGCGAGTCTTTCAGGCACTCAACCACCCTTCACTAGCTTGAAAATTAACGCAGTTAAATTCTTTAGCAAATTGTAGAGCCTTTTGCTTTATTAAATTTCCCGATATTGGTACGTTTTGATGCGTACGGGCCACTTGAAACCATCGTAAAACTGCTTCATTTACATCGTAAGTACTCACCCGTACTCGTTTTCGACTGCTTGGAACACTAGGTTTCTTGATGATACTGTCGCGACTTTTTATTATCAGAGAGACACAACTTGGAGAAACACCAAATTTTGCAGCAACATCAATTTTTTTGCAGCCTTTATCAACTTCCTCCAAAACTTTAATTTTCTTAAACTTAAACACACTCGCTTGGACATCTTACTTGATTCTTAAACAAAAAGAAACTGAACCTGAATTTGCGAATTACTAGGTCTCGACTATAAAATGGGTTTTTCCCCGGGTTTCTATAAAATGGGTTATTCCCCGGGTTTCTCACAGAAATCTACCTGATTTATTGCCAACCATTAGGCGTTATAAACGCGTTAAGAACCTTTTCAAAAGAATGCGCCATAAAAATGGATTTCGTGCTAATGTTAGATAAAAAACGGGAAACCCGAAATGGCCAAGATCTCAATAAATGCATAAAAATTTATACATAAAATTCCGGTAAAAATTTTATTATATAGAGTGTTACTCTTTTACAGATTCACTATATGCAGGGCTTTTTACATGAAATTTCATTAAAATATTCTAGGTCTTGAAAAAATTGCACTATAAAGAGTTTTTCACTATATAGAGTTTCACTATAAACAGTGTCGACTGTATATATATATATATATATATATATATATATATATATATATATATATATATATATATATATATTTTATAAATACGGCGTGTTAACTTCGCTCGCACATCGAGGCGCAATTTTGCAGCCCCTTATAATTTCTGAGAATGGATTGAGTGGATACTAATATTAAAAGAACTAAAGAAATTAAACATACACTAGCTCAGTTTTTCTTGGTAGAGTAATATGGGTATATGGGTAAGAGATAATTTTTGTTGTACAAATTTTGGGCACCATTCATTTACAATAAAAAGGATCTAACTTCAGCTAAAAAAATGAAAAAACACTGAAGGGTTATGCAGTGTTTTTTCATTTTGATATGGTACAACCCTTTTGTCCTGAAAAGTAAGATATGTATACAGTGAAACACTAGCCTTAAACAAAAAAAAAGATTTATTTATGATTAACTTAAAAGTTCTAACTTTTGCAGTTCTATTAATACAAAAAACCTTAGCCTAATAGGTGGTATTGCTAACTAAAGTCCCTAAATCAGAATTAAAACTTTGCTACACACGATGTTGAAGGTTCGTGAGGTTCACTTCACGAGTTATCAGTTCCATACGATGTTAAATACACTTATCTGCGGGAAAATAGGTTTACGGTTGTATATTCTGGTGACTTACGGTTTTCCTGCGAGCTTCTAGGCCTTGAATTGAGCACTAAAACCGTTTTCACACTACTCCATCACTAATCTATCAGTACGGCTACATGATGAGAAGAGCCTACGATGGCTACTTGTTGGAAAGAAAGCCTACTACGGCTTCATGCTAAAAAAAGCCCACTACGGCTTCACGTTGGAAACAGCCTCGTACTCGACTTGGCTCTATGATGGAAAAAGCCTACTGCGGCTTGATGGAAAAAGCCCACTATGGCTACATGTCGGAAAAAGCCTACTGCGGCTACTGGTTGGAAAAAGCCTCGATCCGTGTTATCCAGGATAAAATATTCCGTAAAAATTACGTCTTCAAGATGGTTACTTCCCGGAAACAAATCTCCAGCCAATCGACGCATTAGAAACAAATTAAATAAATCCGGTAGGAAACCAGCAATGCACACTGTAATATAAACAGCTTAGAAATCCGAGTGAATTACACTGCTTAAAAGTTAGTAAACACTGCTCGATATAAAAATAAAAAAAAATGTAAATTTTAATGAGAAAACAGTAACATAACATGATTTTACAATCTAGGAAAAAATGAATGTTACAATATATATATATATATATATATATATATATATATATATATATATATATATATATATATATATATATATATATGTTACAATAGAGGTTTTCACGGATGGTGGAACGTAATACCTTGAAATTTCGGGTTTCAATCCGTTTGTCTAACAATGAATTTGCACGACGTTCCGCCAAAATTTCATTTGGTATTTTCAAGTGCTCCTGCTGCTACTGCTACTCGATACTCTGATCTTGCTGCTGCCGCTGCTGTTAGTTTATAGTTAGCTTCGAGCGGCAGCAACAGCAATATTACACTATCGAGTAGCAGCAGCCGCAGGAGCACTTGAAAATGCCAAATGAGGTTTTGGCGAAACGTCGTGCAAATTCATTGTTAGACGAACGGATTGAAACCCGCAATTTCAATCTATATATATATATATATATATATATATATATATATATATATATATATATATATATATATATATATTTTATATATGTATATACATATATATATATATATATATATATATATATATATATATATATGTATGTATATATATATATACATATATATACATACATACATATATACATATTTCTCAATAACTGGTAAATATGTGTTTAAAGTATGTGAGGTCGCTTCAACTTGCCACAACCATCCAAATTTTGTAAAGAAGAAGTGCTCAATCACTTTAACATATCACTACGGATTAACAACTGTTACGAAGCTTCTGTCATCCTCAAAGAAGTACGGGCGGATTACACCCAGACTTTCGTTATAGAGAGACAAGCTTTAGTTTTTGATTTGTCGGACTGAAACATAAAAATGATCAGTGGGCCGCAAAGCTCGCCAATATTTAGCCGACCGGATCCAAATCAAGCTTTAACCAGCTCTGTGTTACATGTATAAACAACAGACATAAAAAAATAGAGACACAAGTATACTTCCTGTAGTTTAATATAATTTGTATAATAAATCGTTCTTTTAAAAATTGAGTTGTGTTTTCTAACAATAAGAAATCTAAATGACTATTCGTTCAATGTAAAATAGGTAAATATTATCTAGAAGTAATAATTTAAGATACTATATAATTTACATATCTGATTGTGTAAATTGTTACAAAATAATTATACTTACTATTACAAAAGTTTCAGTAACTAATATACCATGAAAACTGTAATATTTGGACTTCAACTAGGTATACCTGATAACTTTGAAAAGTTTCTCACCTTATAGTTCTTTGACATTTAGATATAAAAAATTGAAATTTGAGGAAGCTCCATGTTACGTAAGATATAAATCTGCATATATAACAATATCAACTGATTTTATGTATGCCCTTGTTGACTAGAAATCACCGCTTACTTTCTTATTTTGTATCTTGTTAGCTTAATTTCTTGCTTCACATTCTGCTTTTAATTTCCAGGGAAAAACACTACTATTTCCTATGTCCAGCCAGTTTTTGACTGAAGCAATATTGGTTTCAGGCAGTGTGTCGTAAAACGCATCTGAATCTAGCTAGTCTCCAAAAAAAGTTTTGATACTGATAATATTATTTATCATAATATACAAAAAATGCGCGACGGAACTAAGTATTTTGTAGACTTTTCAACTTATTCTATAGAAAAGAAATATTTAAAAAATTAATTAAAATAAAAAGAGGAAGAGGCACCCTAATGCTATATCTAATTAGTACACTACTGCTGTAAGATTTTGGAGAACTGCTGTCTTAGTGGAAGTTTTTGTCAGGTGAGCTAGTGAGTAGTAATAGGTTAGCGATAAAATTTCGTCAAATATTAATTGTCCGGAATCTGAGCAGGCTCCAAATTTAAACATAACCTTTATGCATGACGGCAATTACACATAAATCAAAATGGACATTGGAAATCTGAAATAATAGTTTCCTTTAATTCGACTAAATTTCCCTTCAAACAAACTATTAATAATATTTATGATAGTTTCAGCTATTCCTAAGCATAGGTAAAAAAACCGGCCAAGTGCAAGTCGTATTTGCACGATTAGTGTTCCGTACGTTGATTGCTTTCAAAATAAAAAAAAAATTGTTACGGAGGTATAAAATGATCAGTGACTTCACAAAGCACACCCCAAATGATTTTTTAACAAAGTTTATCTTTGTTGAAAACTGATAACCTTGGAATTTTTTTATGTACCCGATAAATTATTAAAGGTAATGCACTCGAACGAACTTCAACGAAGAACAAAAAAGAACCAAATATGAAGAATTTCTAAGAAGAAAACTACTGACGCAAAAAAAACAGAAGAAAGCATTGAAAATAAATGACGCGAACTGAAAAGATGCGTGAGAGAAGCAACGCAAGAAAGCATAGGGACAGAAAGAAAACACAAATTGAAAGAGTGGTTTACTGAAACATGTAAAAGAATGGCAAACAAAAAATAAATGCCAGAATGAAATGGTTGAAAACAAATAATATTGAGGACAGACGGAAATATGAATGTATTAGGAAGGAATGTAATAAAGTAATTAGAAGAACAAAAAGAGAATGGATAGATGAACAAATTGGAGAAATAGAAACAGAAGGTTGGAATGTTAACACAAAACAGTTTTACAATAAGATCAAAATACAGAACAGAACTTATAAAGGAAAAGTTAGAGGAGTGAAAGACAGAGAGGGAAAAATAATAGAAGAAGAAAAACAGTATATTATTATATGGGAGGAACATTTCAAGCACCTCTTAAACGAACAAATACAGGAAGAAAACATAATCGAAGAAAACGACCAAGAAGAAAATGAAATGGAAATGATTCTAGAACCGACAAGAGATGAAATAAAAGAAATAATACTAAAAAGTAAGAACGGAAAAAAGTCAGGCAAAGACGGGATAAACATGGAATTGTTCAAATACGGCGAAGAACTCTATGAAAGCATGTACTAATTAAACAGATATGGAAAGAAGAACGCATGCCACATAATTGGAAAGGAGGTGAAATTGTAATAATACAGAAGAAAGGCGACCAACGAGTATGCGAAAATTATCGAGGAATTAACCTGCTCAACACCGCCTACAAGATTTTGACAACGATGATACACGAAAAACTAAAATATGTAATAAAAAATGTAATAGGACAATACACAAGGATCATCTACGGTAGATGCAATACAGGTGGTCAAACAAGCATTGGAAAGAGCACAAAAACATGCACTGAACTTGGAATTGTTGTTCATTAACTTTAAGGAAGCATTTGACTCGGTTAAGAGAACTGGATTAAATACAGTGCTAAAAGAACTGGGAGTACCGAGTAAGATAAGACGACTATGTATGATGACACTGAAAGAGACATTCGCCAATGTCAAAACACAGAAAGGAAGAACACAAGATTTCGAAATTAACAAAGGAGTTAGACAGGGAGATGCATTATCGGCAACGTTATTCAACCTAACACTACAATATGTACTAAGGAATATAAATCAGGGTTCAATACGAACAAGAGGCAGCCAGGTAGTGGCATATGGGGACGATGTAGTAATTATTGCAAAGCACCAGAAAATAATAAAGGAAATGGTGAGAGAAATAAGCATAGAAGGAGCAAAAATGGGGTTGAAGATAAATGAAGAGAAAACTAAAATAATGAAAAAATGGAAAACAAAATGTTCAGGAAATGGAAAGGATTAGAATAAACGAATATACCTTCGAAAGAGTAGAGAAGATTAAATATTTGGGAGTGACGCTGTATTGGGATGGAAACAAGGAAATGGAAGTAAAGAAGAGATTAATAATAGCAAATAAGTTGTTCCATAGCAATAAGAAATTGTCAAGTAGTAAGATAATAGGAAGACACAGTAAGATCAGGATATACAAGACAATAATACTCCCAAAAACTAATGTATGCTACCGCAGTTATAAGCATGACAAAGAAACAAGAGGAAGACATGAGAAGAATTGCACGAAAGATATTAAGAGCGATCCTAGGGCCAATAAGAATATGTGAAGGAGTCTACAGAAGGAGGACTAATCAAGAAATTTTGGAAGAAGTGGAGGAGAACATAGTCAAAAAAATAAAACAGAAGAGAGTAGACGTAGAAGGAGAGGTAGACCGAAAATAGGATGGCTGCAACAAGTTAAGCAAGACATGGAGGCGGCAGGGATTACGAACTGGAAGGAGAAGACGTCTAACAGAAAACTTTGGAAACATCTAAGCGAAATATAACAAGGAAAACGGGTCTGATCAACCCATAAACTATATCTAGAAAACCCAAAGGGTGGCCCTACCTCAAGAGGGGTGTTTCCAGGCCATTTATTTATTTATTTACTCGTGTTTTTACAAGCTTTCCTTTTACACCCGTCTCGATGACCTGGTAATTTTTTTTTTCACTTCCGATATTATCCCCAGAACTAACCCTTAAATCAAAATTTAACTTTGAAAACTACATGACTCTGATGAGGCCATCAATTCCTATATTAGTACCAAGTTTTAACTATCTATGTCAAATAGTTTCGGAGAGAATTGGGTGTGACAGATAGACAGACGATGACCTGGTAATTTTTTTTTTCACTTCCGATATTATCCCCAAAACTAACCCCTTAAATCAAAATTTAACTTTGAAAACTACATGGCTCTGATGAGGCCATCAATTCCTATATTAGTACCAAGTTTTAACTATCTATGTCAAATAGTTTTGTAGAGAATTGGGTGTGACAGACAGACAGACGGACAGACACCGAAGTGATCTTATAAGTGTTCCGTACGGAATACTAAAAACTATTTACCTTATTTTTTAGAATTTCTTCTTTATTTTTAGTCGAGGTCGAAACAATTTAGATTTGAAAGAATTATTGTATAATGTTTCCATGATTACCGTTGATATTCTTTAACAGTAATAAATAAAATAAACTACCGATTTCCGACCATTAGCCCTATTTCTGCCTATTTAACCCTCATTTATTAGTCATCATATATTAAGTATAACAGTGACATACAACTAACCTAAATTATAAACACTGAAATATGCATTATGTAGTGTAATGAACTGTAGACAATGAGGTAGCAATTATTATTATTATTATTAGTTCGCAGGTTTAGCTAAGAAGGTTAATGTTCTATATATTTTAATATATTTATCTTGATCATCGACCATTATTCTTAACATTATTCTTAAACCGTTCACGCGTTTTAATAACTATTGTTATAACCAGAACTTGCTTACAAAAAATATACCTTTCTTCAATAAAATACGTTACCATGCTAAGAATAGAACTACTAATATTGAGGATAAATATCTTAATTAACTAAGCAAAATGTAGATAATGTTTTTATTAAAATATATAAAAAAAATATTATTGATGTGGACGTTTTGTAGTTTTCCATAATAGAATAAATTTGAATTTTTTAGCTAGTGGTGTACTCCATAAGTGGGCAGCTGGTATGGCTTCCACCCTCTCACACTTCTGTAAAATCTTTGAGATGCTAAAATTCAGAATATTTTAGTTTAGTTAGTTGACTCTTGAATTGTAAAAAAAATAACCGGTCAAGTGCAAGTTGAACTTGCGCAATTAGTGTTCCGTACGTTGATTGCTTTTAAAATAAAAAATTTTGTTACGGAGGTATAAAATGATCAGTGACTTCATAAAACACATCCCAAATGAGTTTTCAACAAAGTTTGTTTCCAATCTTTACTGAAAACTGATGACCTTGAAAATTTTGTTTTTTTTATACAGTAATACCCCGCTTAGCGCGACCCCGTTACGCGCGGTTTCACTATAACGCGAATTTCAAATTTCGCGCTCATGTAGTCATTAACTTCTCTATGGTCGCGGGGGATCCCCGCTTTCTCTGAATATTCTCTTTGAAGAATTGGGAATTCCCTGTCCTTCGACTTTGTTCTATGGGGATTTCCTCGTTCGTTTCGTGTGTTCATTTGTTCCGTAATGTTAGTTCGGTCGGCTGGCAGTTTTGTTTTAATATTTATTGGAGATACATACATACATAATTTAACCCTACGTTAAAAATGCCGCCTGTAAAGAAAAAAGAGCGTAAAAGCGTCACTTTGGAATTGAAGATGAAAGTGTTAAGAAGAATGGAAAATGGAGGCAAAGCAACAATTGTTGGGAGAGATTTTGGACTCTCAGAATCGACTGTGAGAACGATTTATAAAAAATCGGGAAAAAATTAAAATCTCCAGCGAAGGTTCAACACCTATAAGTGCAACAAAACTTTCTCGTTCGAGATCATCTATCTTAGAAAGAATGGAGAAATTACTGTCAGTCTGGATCGAAGATTTGAATAAGAAGAACACACCACTAAGTCAAGATCTCATATGCACAAAAGCAAAATCTTTGTATGAGATGCTGAAAACAAAAGAAGGAGAAGGGAGTGCCACTCCGACTTTTGCTGCCAGCAGAGGCTGGTTCCATCGGTTCAAGCAGCGTTCTAATCTTCACAATATCCACATAACAGGCGAGGCGGCCAGCGCGGACATTCAAGCTGCAGCTGAGTTTCCAGACAAGTTTCAAGACTTCGTTAGACGAGAGAAAATTCCTGCTTGTCTCATCTTCAATGTTGATGAGACCGCACTTTACTGGAAAAAAATGCCATCTCGAACATTCATTTCTAAGGAAGAACGTCAAGCCAGTGGTTTCAAAGCTGCGAAAGATCGACTAACACTTCTGCTGGGTGGTAATGCCACTGGTGATTTCAAACTGAAACCTTTACTAGTGTACCATTCAGAAACACCCCGTGCAATGCGAGGCACAGACAAGACAAGTCTACCAGTTGTGTGGCGATCAAACAGAAAGGCGTGGGTTACACGGGAAATTTTTCAAGAATGGTATTCTAATAGTTTTTGCCCATCAGTCAAATCATACTGTGACAGAAATGGGCTTGAACCTAAAGTTATATTACTCTTAGACAATGCCCCAGGACATCCAACCTCACTTGATACGCCCAGAGACTTAAAAGTGTACGTAAAGTTCCTTCCACCAAACACTACGTCAATATTACAACCTATGGACCAGGGAGCAATAGCAAACTTCAAAGCTTATTACCATCGCCGCACTTTTAGCCAACTAATTCATGAAACTGACGGGGAAGGAAGACAGTCTATGCGAGAGTGGTGGAAGTCATACAACATTATGAAGTCTATTCACAACATAGAAGAGGCTTGGAAGGAAGTTAAAATGAGTTGTATGAATGGGGTGTGGCGTAATCTTTGGCCAGATGTAGTGGAAGCACCTAGAAGAATTGTCCAGATGCAGAGACAAGTGCTTGAAGACATTGCTGCAATGATTGAGGGGTCTGAACTTGAAGATGTCACGGTAGAAGATCTCGTAGAACTTGTAGCAACGCACGACGATCCTATTAGCAATGAAGATCTGATCGAGTTACAGAATAATCCTATCTACGATGAGGAAGAACAAGTAGAAGAGAAAGTTTTATCTTCAGGGGAAATACAAAATGCACTTTCAAAAATTTATTCAGGTTTGGACATATTGCAGAGTATAGACAATAATGATGACCGTGTCTTGACCGTGTGTCAAACAATTAAAAACAGTGTTGGGTGTTATGAACGTATTTTACAAGAACGTAAACAAAACGTTACCCAAAAGACAATAGATGTATTTTTCCGTAAAAAATAAGAGTATGTATTGCATAAAGTGTTCTTAGAATTAAAGTGATTGATTAAAATGATTTGTATTTTTTTGTATTAAATTTTGACTATGTTTAATCATAAACCTCGATATACGCGAATTTCAGTTAACGCGATTTTTTTTCGGAACGTATCCCTCGCGTAAAGCGGGGTATTACTGTATACCAGATAAATTATTAAAGGTAAGGTACGCGTGATAATTTTTGTTCAATCTACACCCCGTGGAGAATATTCCAGAATTTTTTCAAAATTTTTTGATAAGTATTTTTCGAGATAAGGCGGGTGGACAGCGATTTTTCGCGTTTTTTTAAAAATAATACAAAGTAAAGTGCGCTCAAGTATTACATTATATATATATTTTACTCGTGTTTTTACAAGCTTTCATTTGACACCACACACAATGACCTAGTAAAAAAAATTTTTTTTTCACTTCCGATTTTACCCCCCAAAACTAACCCCTTAAGTCAAAATTTAACTTTTAAAACTACATGGCTCTGATGAGGCCATCAATTCTTATATTATTATCAAATTTCAACTTTCTATGACTGACTGACAGACGGTCGGACAGACAGACGGACAGACACCGAAGTCATTTTATAAGTGTTCCGTACGGAACACTAAAACCGGCCAAGTGCAAGCCGGACCTACGCAGTTAGTTTTCCGCACGGTGACTGCTGTTAAAATAAAATAAAATCCTTACCTAGGCTAAGCTAAGCAAGGTCTCGGACATGTACGAGGCTGATTTGAAAAGTCCGCGCAAAGTTCGAGAGATGGCACCACCGGCGCGTATCGAGGTCATGTTTAGTTAGTAGCATCTCTTGAATGAACGCACACTGGCCATATGGGCACAAGTGACGCTGAACGTTCTGGACGGCCTGTGGAGGTTACGACTCCAGAAATCATTGATCAAATCCATGATATGGTATGGATGACAGAAGAGTTAAGGTGCGTGAGATTGCTAGTGCTGTGGGCATCTCGACTGAACGGGTACATATTATTTTGAATAAACATTTGGACATGAGAAAGCTATCCGCAAGATGGGTGCCGCGATTGCTCACGCTTGACCAAAAACGGAATCGTGTGAAGTGTTGCAAGGATGGTTTGCAGCTGTTCCAGAAGAATCCGGAGGACTTTAAGCGTCGTTTCGTCACTGTGGATGAAACATGGATACATTACTATACTCCTGAGACCAAACAACATTCTAAACAATGGGTTACCAAGGGGGAATCTGCACCAAAAAAGGCGAAGACCGTTCCTTCGGCCGGAAAGGTTATGGCGACTGTCTTTTGGGATTCGCAAGGGATAATCCTCATCGACTATCTGGAAAAGGGTAAAACTATTACAGGTGAATATTATTCATCGTTATTGGACTGTTTGAAAACCGAGCTGCAAGAAACACGCCCGCGATTGGCCCACAAGAAAGTCCTTTTCCATCACGACAACGCACCAGAACACACCTCAGCAGTTGTGGTCGCAAAATTAATGGAAATAGGATTCCAACTCGTTTCACATCCCCCCTATTCTCCAGACTTGGCTCCCTCGGACTACTATTTGTTCCCCAATTTGAAGAAATGGCTGGCGGGACAAAGATTTTATTCAAACGAGGAGGTGATTGCAGACACTAATGGATATTTTGCAGACTTGGATAAATCCTATTATTCGGAAGGGATCAACAAACTAGAACATCGTTGGACGAAGTGTATAAGCCTAAAAGGAGACTATGTCGAAAAATAAAAAAGGTTTACCCCAAACACATAAGTAGTTTTTATTTTTGCACGGACTTTTCAAACCAGCCTCGTAGATATCTTAAGATCCAATATGTATTTTCACGTTTTTTCTTAGCCAGTAATGTATAATAGTTATAGCATCGTAGCAACCTAATGGCCAATAAATCAATCCAGCTCAATCCTGAATATAGTAATAAAAGTGTTAAACAAATATTTACTATAGTGTATTTGTTTGGAGCTGATAGCGGAATTCTTTCATTGTAGATGCAAAAAAAGAGATTTCTTATGCATTTTACTGGATTTTGCTACCTGTTGTGAATTATTTTTAAGGGTTCATCCTCTTTTAGCTAGAACCCGACATAGTTATGTCGGGGCACTCCATTCCCCTAGCATCGTTGCTCAATTTGTTGGTCGTTAATTTGGGAGCAAATATGTCCTGGCATGAACATTTTGCAGGCATAGCTAGGAAAGCTTCTCAAAAAGTTGGGAATATTGTTTCGAACCAGAAAGCTTTACATTCCACAACAACTGTTAATTCTTTAGAAAGCTCAAATTCGACCAACTATGGAATACTGCTCCCATGTTTGGGGCTCCACTCCCAAACATACACTGCATTTGTTGGATCAGAAAAGAGCTGTTCGTCTGATTAGCGACCCGGAACTGACCGGCGGCCTTGATTCGCTGGAACATCGAAGAACGGTTGGCGACTTGAGTCTGTTCTAAAAGTATTTTCATGGAAACTGTTCGAAGGATGTAGCCCGCTTAATTCCTCCCAAAGCGGTGCATGTTAGAAATACAGGTCGCGCTAATACTTCACATCCGTATGAGGTTCAGCTTGTTACTCCGCAATTTACAACGACTCAAGAACAACGTGAATCGCTTTTTCCGCACACATGCCGCTCCTGGAGCGCTTTAGGGATTTCCCTGCAGCACATGTGCTAGACCTATAAAAAAAGAAAACCTCTGCTAACAATAGAGTCATAAAATGTAAATGAGGGTTCATCGGTAGCATAGCTGTCCCAGCGTAACCTGCTTTTAGAGTTGAATAAATAGAATTATCTTAGAAATAAAGTTATAGAAATATAAGAAAATCTATAGATCTATGTATATATACAAATTCACAATTCACGATATATAAGTACTTTAATTACAATCAAAAACAATCATCATCTTCAAAATTTGAAGACTTGACTTCTCTTAAATTGATAATTAAGGGTTCTATTTCCACAGTTTCTTCGATGTATTCGTCAAGTTTCCACATTTTATTTTCTTCTTCTATAACATGTCGAATGGCATTTTCCAATTATCCTCTTTGATCCTTTCTATTCCGGCGAGCAATAATTGTCTTACGTCTTGAAGTTTGAACGTGGAGCTTCCCCTTGCAACGAAACTTTTCATTTTTTTTCACTGTGATATTCTGTTCCTTTGCCATCTCAGCGACTTCGTATTTTTTGAACTGTGCCTTATTTTGTTTCGCAATTTTGAGAAGTTCCGCTTTTAACATACCATCTTTATGTTTGAAATTTTTGTCTCTTATCCATTGAAGAATATCCGCTTTCTTTCATGAATTTATCGGGAGTCGTTCTAATAATCGAGAATGGTATGGGGCATTTTCAAATACTATAACTGATTCTGCTGGTGTACATTCAATCATTTGTTGGAAGTGCTCCTCAAAAACATCGGCTATCATCACCTCATGTGTGTTATCAACTCCAAACAAACGGACTATACCTAAATATTTGTTTAATTATAAACATATAAAAATAAAATTATTTTGTCTCTAGAGAAGCGACGCGCGGTAGTAGTAATGTACTAAAAATTATGTTATAAAAGGCTCCCCTATATTATCATGAAACGTAGTTTTTAGTACTTTTTTATACCAGATAAATTATAAAATGGAATTTTCGCTCAATCTACACTTTATAAAAATATTCTAGAGTTTTTTCAAAATCTTTTGATCAATACTTTTTAGATAGGGGGGAGGAGGTGGACCGATATTTTTGTCAATTTTTTAAAAATAATACAAAGAAAAGTGTGCGCAAGTATTACACAATATATATTTTTGAACTCGTGTTTTCACAAGCTTTCATTTGCTATCCCACTCGATGACCGGGTGAAAAATTTTTCTTTTCACTTCCGATTTCACCCCCCAAAACTAACCATTAAGTCAAAATTTAACTCTCAAAACTACACGGCTCTGATTGAGCTACCAGTTCCTATATTTGTATCAAATTGCAACTTTCTATTTCATAAAGTTTTGTAGAAAATCGGATGTGACAGACGGACGGACACCGAAGTCATCCCATAAGTGTTTCTCACGGAACACTAAAACGTCGTTTTAGAACACTGAAAAAATATTATAATACTATTAAAGCTATACAAAGCTTATCGACTCTTTCACCCCCTCTCCTGAAGCGAGTTTCTTTACTATACCAAGTTTGAAATAATCGATCCAAAAGACAGACTGACGGAAATTTTAAATTAAGTTTTTCATTTTAATAGGAAACTTCAACATAAGCTCTGTTTGTCATGATTTTGGGACTCTTCGAAGGGTGATTTCTTCAGTTACCGAAAAAGGAAGAAAAACTAAGAAACGGCCTCACGAATTGTTTTATTGTTATTTTCGATTTTCCCCCTGCAAAGTTTCAATATGCTAGCTTGAACTTGTTATTTACTCTGACAAAAATTCGTGTAAAAACAGTTCACCTTTGCTTTAAGATTTTGTTTACAGTTCGTTTTTCAATAAAAATTCTTTTGATATGGTACTAACCGCGTACAATACGAGATGTCATTTTTTGGGTTTACATACATTTTTAAGTTGGGTTTTATAACATACTTTTGGAAAACTTTTATGTAAATTATAACTGACTAGCCGTGCCCGCGGCTCCGCTCGCGTGGACTTGATTCACTACTATCGTAATAAAATATCTGCCATTATTTCCCCTTATCTCCCATTATTTCTCCTTATCTCCCATTATCTCTACATAATTTCCATTATCTAGGCTTACCCTGCTCATCTCCCTTTATTTTTTCTTATCTGCCACTATCTCTCCTTATCTCCCATTATCTCACCTTATCTCCCATTATCTAGGCTTACCGCGACTTATCACGCAATGGCTCCTTATCTCCCATTATTTCTCCTTATCTCCCATTATCTCACCATAACTCCCATTATCTAGACCTATCTCTGCTTATCTCCCATTATTTCTCCTTATCTCCCATTATTTATACTTATCTCCCATTATCTCACCTTATCTCCCATTATCTAGGCTTATATCGAATTATATAGAACATATGTATATGTACATTTATAAAAACACGTAAATCGGATAAGTGATTCTCGAGTGATAAGCGCACTAACGGACAAACAGACAGACAGAGAGACGCTGCATTTTATATATATTATAGATATACATTATTATTATTATTATATTACCTGGCCAAAGAATGTATGTATGAATTTAAAAAAAGACACGTAAATCGGATAAGTGGTTCTGGCGTGATAAACGCACTAATGGACAGACAGACAGACAAAGAGACATTGCATTTTATATATATTATAGATTATAGATATTCTCTGCTACATAATATTGTTCCATATTTAATAGTTTAAGCTGTGTGTTGCAAGGGAACCGCTAGCGGCACACTTTATTCCAACTTCATTCACTATTATCGTTACTGCTCATTCCTTATGCTACCCATCCTAATAAAATATAGCCTATAACCTG
Organism: Pachyrhynchus sulphureomaculatus; assembly: GCA_019049505.1. Taxonomy (NCBI): domain Eukaryota; kingdom Metazoa; phylum Arthropoda; class Insecta; order Coleoptera; family Curculionidae; genus Pachyrhynchus; species Pachyrhynchus sulphureomaculatus. The sequence continues at coordinate 180,151,729 of CM032456.1, read as the reverse complement.
GCCAGATATGTATGTTTAAAAAAAAAAAACGTAAATCGGGTAAGTGGTTCTCCAGTGCTAAGCGCTTTAACGGACAGACATACAGACAGAGATACGTTGCATTTTATATATATTGTAGATGTAATAAAATATATATCTATAACCTAGTCACAAAACATATGTATGAATTTAAAAAATCACGTAAATCGGATAAGTGGTTCTCGAGGGATAAGCGCACTAACGGACAGACAGATAGACAGAGAGACGTTGTATTTTATATATATATATATATATATATATATATATATATATATATATATATATATATATTATAGATATAGATTATTATTATTATTATATAACCTGGCCAAAGAATACATGTATGAATTTAAAAAAAGACACGTAAATCGGATAAGTGTTTCTCGCGTGATAAACGTACTAATGGACAGACAGACAGATAGAGAGGCATTGCATTTTATATATATTAGAGATTATAGATGATAGATATTCTCTGCTACATAATATTGTTCCATATTTAATGGTTTAGGCTGTGTATTGCAAGGGAACGCGCTAGCGGCAAACTTTTTTCCGACTTCATTCACTATTATCATCACTGCTCATTGCTTATGCCACCTATCGTAATAAAATATAGTCTATAACCTGGCCAGAGAAGATATGAATGTTTTTTAAAAAAAAAAGTATGTAAATCGGATAAGTGGTTCTCCAGTGATAAGCGCACTAACGGACAGACAGACAGAGAGACGTTGCATTTTATATATATTATAGATGAATTAATTTATGTTAGTTGACGCTATAATATAAAAATAACTCTTCAAGACTATTTTGTGTAAACCTTTCCATTTCGACGCAAACTTAAAAATTTACATCATCCACTATTAGCTAATAGCTAGTTACCATTTACACAATTTACACTGTAAATTTTAAAATTAGACTAAAATAAAGAGGTGAAATTATTTACCCAGTACTTTCCTCGGACGAACGCAAATACAATTCTAAAATAGATATACACTTTGACTTTCTCACAATAAATAACTTAATTTAGGCATGACAATTCTTCATGGTAAGTTTAGCGGAGGACGAGCTGGTGCTAAAATCGGATATCGGAAAAAAAATTGACGATAATTTTAACCAAAAACTGAAAAAATTGTCATAATCCTACTGAAACTGTACAAGGTTTATTGAACCCCGCTTTTTCTCTTGGAAAAATATCGCTCAAAAACGACTGGCTCCTTTCTCACATCGAGTATTACAGTGTGTCCCAAAAAGTTTTATACAAATGGCGAAAAATATTACAAAAAAAATTATTCTTGATAAAAAGTTCTGCATTACATGAAAATCCATAATCAAGCATCATATATTATATATATATATATATATATATATATATATATATATATATATATATATATATATATATATATATATATATATATATATATATATATATATATATATATATATATATATATATATATATATATTAGAGTGACCGGATCTCATAGAGGGGGAAAAAAAATGTCGGAATCTTGTTCGTCTGGACCCCACAAAACGATTCCTCTTTCCAGATATTGAGATAGTCGAAATTTGAGCTCGATTAAACGACGTTAACCCGTGCCGCTCGTCGCTCAAAGTTTGAAAAAATCCAAATTTTTGGCCAAAAAGCTGACATATGGAGCCATAACTCCAGAACGGTAAATAATAGAAACACGCTTAATATCTCAAAAGAAAGCTAATGTTGTTCTTCAAAATTTATATTCTATACATAATTGTTGTTATTTTAAGTCAAACCGAGTTACAACAGCCTTTAGCCCCAAAAACGTGACCTGGTACCACTAGGAGCATACTTCGTATATTTTGTTATTAAGTGATAAATTTTGCTTTTTTTTGGTATATTTTTGAGTTTAAAGTAGAAATATAATAAAAAAAAACAAGTAATACTGATAAGTCTAATGACATTTTTTATTTTAAAATATAAAAATTAGGTATATAATACATACAAAACAGACACAGAAAAGATACAGACGTAGTACCTACATGAGTTGATTATTTTACATAGTTATCTAATCTATTCTAGAGCTTTTGTTAAAGTAGTTTTTGAAACGTCAGGATATAATGCTCGGCATTTACTTACAACTTGCAGGACATATTGCTTTTGGTCTTCATCTTTTTTCAGAAGGTCGTTAAAGTCGGTTATTAATTTAACACCACGCTCAGCCATATCATTAACTACTTTTAATGTTTTGACAATTTTCAATCCTTCTTGGAAGTCACTCTTTTGAGGCCAGGTGTTTGGATGTTGTCTTAGGAAATCTGTTTTTATATTAAATTGTTTAAAGAATGTAAACATTTCTTTGGTAAGTAAATTTACCAATCCTCCATCAACTACCTCTTTTAAGTTTTCTTTCCTAACTTTTGGATTTACAACCTTATCGTGCTGTGATGGTTCATCTGTGCTACTGAGCAATTTACTAGCCATTAACAACTTTTCATCGTCTGTAATGGTGGGATCAAAAAACGATAATCCCACCAATTTTGCATTCAAATACCACAAATGGTTCGAAAATTTGGTCAGGGCTATTTCTGCAATGTCGTTGTCACATTCTTTATAGTCTAACAGACTATGCAAAATACCTAAATCTTGCTTTGGTGCAAGATGAGCTTTTGGAGCATTGAACCAAGCTTTACAATAAATTTTAACTAGGAAAACAGAAATGGCACGCACAGAACTTTCTTCTTCTTTAGACATCTTAAATTGACGACGAAAAATGAACATTTTTAAGCAGTAAATAGCCTTTGCCATCCACCTAGCGTGATGAATGGCTCCTGGAGTTCTAAAACCCACAACATTGCCGTCTAGTGATCCAACAAATACGAGAACCAACTGCAATAGCTCCTCGTAGTCATCTCTGCGGTGGCTCTCAGTAACATTTGCATTTACTTCTGGAGTTAGCTGCTTTTGTATTAGATTGTCACTGATACCTGTGTCGTATTTTCCTTTGTCTATCTTAGGCCACGCAGTGAGGAATCTCTTGAAAATGTCTGGATGAGGTCCAGTGGTTGATCCCACTGATTTGTGTCGAATACGCCTCTTAACAGAATTTCCAAGATATGGTGACGGCAAGCTAGGTATAACAATTCTCTTCCTAACATTTGCTCCAATATGACGCATGCTCCTTTGAGTCTTCCCGTGTTGGATGCTGTAGTGTCGAAGCACATCGCCTTGACGGTGTTGAGAAGACCCCATTCATGTAGGCATTCATATACGGCTACGGCTTGCTCCTCTCCAGAGCTGTTTGCTGTTACAGGAACTCCCAGCAGCTTTTCCTTTTCGCCATATGAAATAGCTATAGCTATTCGCTCACATTGTTCATTTTTTAAAACACCCGGTAAAAGTTTACCGTCCCAATGGACAACCACGGGCTCTTTTTTTAGGAATGTTTACTTTATCAAAATTTTTTTTTATTATATTGTTCTCTGAACATTTGCCGTCTATCATGTAATAAAGTTTTCGAGACTTTGTACTCAAGAGGGTCAAGGTTTAGTGCTTCTAGAGTAGCTATTAAAATTCTCGTGGCATTTCTGTCGGATACCTTACATCGATCTAATAAAATTGACAACTTCATGTTTAAAATCTCTTTAACGCCCCTTGCAAATGAAACTTTCATCCTCTTGCTCTCAGATGGTCCTGGATCTTCTGCAGCTTCTTTAGGGATGTCCATTTCCTCCAAGCTCTCAAGTTCCTGGTAGATGCTGTCCTCTTCAGTGTCTTCTTCTCCTTCTTCGAACTTGTCTTCATCATCCGTCTCTAAGAAGCAACAAAAGAAAGAGAAGAAAAAAGACTATAAAAGTTTGTCGTTTTAGCAGAATAGTAATAATACATAGGTACTAAATTACCTACTTCTAATTATCAAAAGGTATTATTTAAAAAATATAAACTCAATCATAAAGATGCCAAATCATGCTCTCATGTACAATTTTCTTTCAATTATAATGAAACTTATTTGTTTATCTATTTTTTAGAATACTAACAATAAAAAAAAAAACTCACCAATATCAAAGTTCTTTTTGCACCTTGATTTCTTCAGCTCGAGACAACTTGAGATCCACTCCAGTCATGGAACCTGGGCGGCCCTTCTGCCTCTGTTTCACGAGAAACGCCTTATCTTCTTCCGATTTCATCAGAGCCAAGGCATCTTGTTGAGCAATATCAAAGAGATCATCCAACTTTTCATCAAACTGTTTAAATTTGTTCTTGGCCGTTTTCGATGTTTTCTTCCGGTCTTTTTGAAGAGTTCTCCACTCGGCGTGAAGTTTTTCCAGCTTAGTAATTGCATCTTGCTCATGTTTAGTCGGGATTCGAGCTTTCTCCCAAAAAATGAACACTTCTCGTATTGTGAGTTTTACTGATTCTCTTACAGTTAATTTCACAGTACGTAAATTATCAAATAAAGCACACAAAACTTGACGATTTGAGGGTAGTTTACAACCGGTGGTCTGGTGAATGGGATAGCCCACAAGAAATATTTTATCCTTGGTCCGGCTTTGTACACCTGATGTGGATGCCATTTCAGAGGCCAATAGGTAAATTACAGTTAACTTGGAAAATGAAACAAAATATATTGCAAACTTTAATTTCAATAAAATGTTTTCAAATGTCTTTTAAAATAATGCCATAATAGTTATAAAAACAATAACACACACACTTGGAAAATTAAAAAAAAAAACGTTAAAATATCTTCACTAGATAATTGTTCGATCTAACCAGCTCAAAGGCACTTTAGAAACTAAACTGAATAAATAAAAGGTCGGTTGTACGCTGAAGTAAAATCACCATCCCTAAAATAGAAATTAGATTCACCCTCCTTTTTACCTGTCAAACGGGTCTTTCTTTGGTAAACTAGTCAGGTAATCCCCATATAATAAAAGATTAAATTTGAACAAAAGGCTCTTTATGTTTGAAAATTGAGTTCCAAAATACTTTTTAACAAAAAAAGTTAATTCCGAGACACATTATGTAAAAACCCGTAAAATTCTTAGAATACTCCCAAAACTGGCTCCTACTGGTACCAGGTCACATTTTTGGGGCTAAAGGCTGCTGTAACTCGGTTTGACTTAAAATAACAACAATTATGTATAGAATATAAATTTTGAAGAACAACATTAGCTTTCTTTTGAGATATTAAGCGTATTTCTATTATTTACCGTTCTGGAGTTATGGCTCCATATGTCAGCTTTTTGGCCAAAAATTTGGATTTTTTCAAACTTTGAGCGACGAGCGGCACGGGTTAACGTCGTTTAATCGAGCTCAAATTTCGGCTATCTCAATATCTGGAAAGGGGAATCGTTTTGTGGGGTCGAGACGAACAAAATTCCGACATCGATTTTTTGCGGTCACCCTAATATATATATATATATATATATATATATATATATATATATATATATATATATATATATATATATTTATATATATATATATATATATATATTTATATATATATATATATATATATATATATATATATATATATATATATTATATATATATATATATATATATATATTTATATATATATTTATATTTATATATATTTATTTATATATATATATATATATATATATATATATATATATATATATATATATATATATTTATATATATATATATATATATATATATATATATATATATATATTTATATATATATATATATATATATATATATATATATATATATATATATATATATATATATATATATTTATATATATATATATATATATATATATATATATATATATATATATATATATATATATATATACATATACAGGGAAAATAAAAAATAATGATTTATAATGGAGAATAAAGTGTGTTTAAATTTAAATACAGAGCAAAATATTAATTAAAAATATTAATAGGAAATAAAAAATTATGCTCACGTTTAGATTTGTGGCCTTCCTAGTTAAAATTTCAAAAAAACTCCAGTTAGCACCTCAGTAATTTATTACTGACTAATTATTTATTGAATAAAGCAAAACGAAATTAATTAAAAACTAGTGCACTGATTTTGATTATATCATATTTATGTTAAAAATTTGATAACTTTTTATCTGCTTTGCACCAATTACATCCATAATAAATTTATGCTAATATCATTTTATTTTGAAATGGCAACATTACTTAATTACTACGTATATAACATAACAACTAAACATATGGATTAATTCTAACTTTATTGCACAAGTTCTTCAATGTATCCACCGTCCCTTTCTAAACAGGTGATTGTTCTTCGAGAAAAATCTTTTATTACATCTCTAATTACGTCAGAAGTTAGAGCTTTACATATTTCCCTAATGATCAACATCTTGAAATGGCCTTTTAAGGTAAACCTTTTCTTTTAAGTAGCCCCATAAAAAAAGTCTAGAGGGGTGATGTCCGGAAACCTTGGGGCCAAGTAAACTAGACATACCTCCCTATTACTGTACAGTTAAAAATGTGGAGGAGATAATCTCGAACATTTCTCGTACTGTGACATGATGCACCATCATGTTGGTACCATATACGTTGTCTTTCAATTATTGGTAGGCGATCAAGAAACTCAGGGAACTCATTATTTAAAAATTCTAGGTAACGTTCAGCATTCATATTATTTCGAAAAAAGAATGGTCCAACTATTCTATCTTTAAAAATTCTAAACTATACATTGGTTTTAAACTAGTATGGATCTCGAGTTTGGATATTGAAGTGATGATTAACATTGCTCCACCAGCGATAGTTTTGAGAACTCACTGTCCTATCAGACGTCAATGTCGCTTCATCAGAGAAAAGTATTTGTCTTGCTATAAACCTGTTATGTTCCAACTCTTCTTGAAACCAAGCATAAAATTCAAATCTTCGTTTAAAATCTACATTTAAAGTATGAGTAAATTGGGATTTGTATGATTTAAATTTATTTGATCTTAAAATTCTCGCAACTGTAGTTTTACTCACATTCAATAAAGCTCATCTTTTTTGAAGTGAATCTTTTGGCTTTTCTACTACCAACAGCATTACTTGATTTTGATTATTTATCTTCATTTGAAACCCATGCCCGATGTTTCTTTTAAATTTATTTTCATCACTTCCATAAATCTTGAATTTATTTGTTAGATATCTTACAGTTGTGAAGTGTATAATTTTATCACTATATTTAAAGATTTTTGATGCTTCTCTAAAAGTTTTATAATTATCTCCAACTATGAAAACAATATCAATTTTACTTCAACACTCAATTTTACTGGCATTTCTAATTATTGCAAATACAGACTGACGTTAGCTTTGAAGTTTATCGACAGTTATTAGTAGAGACCGGTTTATATGCAACATAAAAATCTTGAAATATGCATGCAAATATGCATGAAAAATGCTTAAAATATGCATGAAAAAGGTCAAAATATTCAATATTAAATAATAATAAAAGTAGTAATTTTTAGTTTTTTATTTCAAAATCAGCATAAAATTAACAAGTTATCGACGATGTTTAAATTTAATTAACAATTATTTAACCTTTTTTTAAAGTATTTAACATTTGTATTCTTGTATACGTAAACAATAATACCCAAATGCTGGGTAGTAAGATTGTGTCTTCGATCGATCTTAAAATATTTTTATAAGTGAAAAAAGACCGTTCCACATCCGCTGAGGTAACTGGGCCGAATTTGAATTTGGGTGCTATGTTAGCACTTATTGTTTCTGGCAAAAGTTCACCCATCCCATTAATAAAACTATGAATATGACACAAAGGTTCAAAGACTGGGTTATTGCACAAAATGTTTTCAAACTTTTCTTTAAATCTAAGCGGGAATACATTTGGCAATGTGGAGTTTATTTGACGGATTTTATTCATTAACTGAATTGATTTGGTCAACACCAAACCTCGAGTTTCAAGCTCTTTAATACCCGCAGTATGTGGGGAAAAGTGAGTGCTAATCAAAGCTATGTTTTTTTAAATAACAGAATTGTTAAGTGCTTCCTTGGATTGATGAACTGCCATAGCCTCTGCATTATCGAAGTCATTTACTACACCTTTGATGGCCTCGAAATGTCCATTGTAAAATAGTACAGCTTCAATCCATGTTCCCCATCGAATTACCACTGGTTCGGGAGGTAAAGGCACATTTGGCAGTTTTTCCTTACAGGCGTTATTGCGAGCAGGTGCCTTAAGAAACACTTTCCTTGCTGATGAAATCAGTTTATTTACATTTCCAAACGTGGATCGTACTTCTTCAGCGAGTCAATGGACTCCGTGAGCAAAGCACGTCACATGAATTAAATTTGGATAAAATACTTGGAGGACTTTGGCTGCCTTGATCATATAGGGAGCAGCATCTGAGAGAAATATAAACACTCTTTCATCTGCAGAAGATTCAGGAAATATTTTTTTAATACCCTCATTCACAAATCTGGCGATCGTAGAATGATTTGTCTTGTCAAGTTCTTTGCAGGCCACCAAATAGGAAGAAGAAGGCTCTAATCTTAATGCACCCACAATTAAATTCGTAATATAGCGACCACAACTGTCGATAACTTCAGCAGCTGAAATCCAAATAATGTCATCCTTAAGTTCATTACGTATTTTTTCCAGAACATGTTGGTAAATTGTTGGTATATAATTTTTACACAGTGTTGATTCGTCTGGGATTTTTTGATTCAAGCAATATTTTCGCAGAAAATCTTTGACTGTAGGATTTGTAAGTTTGAGGAGAGGAATATTACTTGCAAGCAATGCTTTACCTAAATCCATGCTAAAGTGGTTTTTTTGTTTGCCTATAGAAGTGGAATCACTGCTTCTTGTTGCTGTTATAAGTTGTTGTCGTGGGCCTTTTTTTTGCAATCCTGCGATATGAAGACTTGTCTTGACATGCTGGTTAATTTGAAACTTTTTTGTGCACGAAACGTTTTTCTCGCAAACTCGACAATATAAAACATTTCCGTCGTATGTAATTGTTCCAGGATAATCGGCTACCCTCGAAGAGACACTTTTTTTGCAGATGGCATGGTACACGTTAAACTTTAACACAACACGTTAAAAATTGCAAAAAGACTACACTGATGCAAGCGCGTCAACAATAATGTTAAAACTGATATCTTGTTTTAAAATAAAAATTCGTCTTCGAGAAAATTGTTTATTTGATCCACGCTCAAACAAATATTCTTAGAAATTAACTACACTCACTTAATATCCCGACCAAGAAACAAAGGAATAAAATACCGTCGTAATTTTGGGTATTCCCTTGGCACTATAACCTAATCGATGTTTAGACTATTGCAGGTAATGTCCCGGCGATAAGATCGGTTCCAGACGGCGACATTAACAATACCCTGAGCAATTCAATTGTCTAGTAATACCGAGAAATATTGTAAATATAGGGAAAATATACATCATTACTAGATTTTGGGTAAAGTATGCAATAATCGGTGAGAATAGTCTAAATATGCAAATGCATATGAAAATATGCAAATGCATATAATCCGGCCTCTAGTTATTAGGTATTTTCAAAGATATGTTCATTTATTTTCAGTCTAAAATTTGTAGTGATTTCGTTTTCTTTTATTCAGTAAATAATCTAACAATTACTGATGTGTTTACTGGAGTTTTTTTTTTAATTTTTAACTAGGAAGGAAACAAATCTAAACGTGAGCATAATTTTTTTGTTCCTATTAATATTTTCAATTAAAATTTTGCTCTGTATTTAACTTTACTCTTCATTATAAATCATTATTTTTTATTTTCCCCGTATACCATCAAATATTTTAAACTTTCGATGCTTGATTATATGATTTCCATGTGATAGAGAACTTTTTATCACGAATATTTTTTCTTGCAATATGTAAAATAAACTTTTTCTCCGTTTGTATAAAATTTTTTGGGACACACTGTATATGTACAGAAAATTTGGAATTGATATCTCATTTTATTAGAGAGTTACGTGTATCGTGTCAATGCACAGATAGGGACGTACGATAGAAACTGGAAACTGTTTGTCGTGATGTGAGTAACCTTAAGCACAAAACACAAACAAAAACTGTTTTTCTCAACAAAAAGAGCCATGTTTTGTAAAAAATAAACAGTTCCGAAAACATGTTTGTCGGGGAACAAAACACTTTCCCATCTCGAGTCGGTACATCAAAGGAAAACAAATTTTTTCGTGTTTTTTAGTCGGTTTGTTTGAAACACCTGAATGTTGTAGTTTTGTTCTCTGCTACATTTGTACTCTACTCTTTCAACTAGTTATCAACGTTTTACGAGTATTAAATGGATGCAATTTTTATGATGTATTTAGTTACAATGATGATTAAAAAAGTTGACTGGCAATTTTAGGTCCTAACAAATTAATTAACAATTCAAAATCGCTACTTAACATTCTGGTAAAATTGTGAAGGAAGATCTCAATTCCCCATTTAACCCAATATCGCCAGTGCTTAAATCAGCCAATAATTCTGCTGTGCCGTAATTAACTCTCCTTTTTAATAGAGAAACTGACCCAATATCTTGGTTTTTTCTGTTTTGGCCATTAATTAAAAACAAACCACAGCTAATTATAAAAAATCGCCGTCTTGCGGGACTAAACAAAATGGGAAAAAGAGAACAAACACTAGCAACAAACTTTTGGAACAGTCTACAGCAGAGGTTCCCAAACTTTTTTCTCTCGTAGACCACTTTCAAAATTTTACAGGTTTCGGTGGACCCCCTGCTGCTACCATATTCTCAAAACTAGTCAAAAAATGTAAAGATTAGATCTAACGATGGAAATTTGCGTCGTGGCTGAGTTCCAACCCTAAATTCGGAATGGTAAAAATAAAAAGAAAAATAATATATTTTCTTGTGTTCTATTTATTAAATTAATATGATTACAGACTTAATAGAATTAAAATTAAACATTAATAACGTACCGTAATACAACAATTAAAATAAAAAAATAGTCACAATTTCAATGGGAGGGATGTACTTGATGGATTGACAGCAAATTATCAATATTTGGCTTCAGTTTTGTAATCTCCCCGTTCTGTGATGTTCAATCTGCTCCTTTTTTTGTTAATAGGTTTATAACGACACTAAAACTTTTTTCCACAAGGTATGATGAGAGAAACGCTATCAAAAGTTTTCTCGCAATTTCCCACAGCCCAGGATATTTTTCGGGTATTTCTGCCTGCAGCCAAAATGTTTGATAGCCTTTTTTAAATTTCACCTTCAGCTCCTCATTGGGCTAAGCTCGAGTAGCTCCTCTTGTAATACCATATTCGCCACTTCCGTTCCATCAAATGGATTTTTATGATTCATGGTGGTATTTCCATCGTCAGAATATATTCAAATCTATTTTTTGGGGTCATCATGCAGGACATTTAAATGTTGAACATATGTCTGAATATCCTCATCAAGACATTCTGCCTGTGACAAGTTTGGAAACTGGGAGAATTCGCGCCGACTAATATTTTGCTTCATAAATTTCAATTTTCCAAAAAAAGCCGAAATTACACCCTTTGTTTTTATTAAATTTAGGCTATCCTCTTGTAACTGCAAGTTAACGTCATTAAATTTTTTGAACAAATCTGTCAAATACGCGATGTCTGCTTTCAATTTGATCAGATTTTCTTTTAAATCTGGATCTTTACTTTCCAGAAACTCTAAAACTGATTCAAAACGTGAGTAAAATCTTATTAAACATGCACCTTTCGACAACCAGCGTACTTCAGTATGTAAGAGCAATCGTTGGAAGTCTTCATCATTTTCGTCGCACAATTGTGGAAATAAACAGGTATTCAATGCATTGCTTCTTATTTTGTTAACTGCTTTAATCACAAATTGAAGCGATTGGTGCAATCTATTACTCAAATTTTTCGCTACCAGGTGTTGTCGGTGGATGACACAGTGAATTGCAGTTACTCCTGGTATAATTCTTTTAAGATGGCTTATAAACCCACGATATCGCCCAAAGATGGCAGGAGCTCCATCTGCTGCCACCGAAATAATGTTTGTAAATGGAATCGATTTTTCCTTAAAAAAGTGACTCAGGACCTTAAATATTGATTCGCCTTTAGTGTCCGTCTCCAAAGTTTTCGCGAATAGCAGCTCTTCATTGATTTCTTCGTCCATAATAAATCGAACATATGCTAATAATAATGCTTCATTACCAGGTAAAGTTGACTCGTCCAGTTGAATGGAAAAATGAGTTCTTTGCAGATAATTACATAAGAAGCTTTCAATATCAGAGCTCATTTCATCAATACGTCTTTGTACAGTGTTGTTACTCAAAGGAATTCTTTTGAGTACGTCAAATGGAGGTTTGTGCAGAACAGTTTTTAAAACCTCTTCAACAGCGGGTAAAATTAACTGTTCTCCGATGGTGTGCGGTTTTCCAGATTTCGCTATAAGCAATGAGATATTGTAAGATGCCTGCAAGCCATCATCGTTACTTTGAGACGTTGAAGCGAAAAATACTGTGCACGGTGGGTCTCTTTTCATATTTTTCCTTCAATGTTTGAAAATATTTTAAATCTTTACCTATTTTATCAGGATGACACCTTATTAGATGAACTTCGAGCTTCGATGTTTTCATAGAGTCATTGCTCAAAACTTTGTTGCATAAAAGGCATATGGGCAATCGTTTGTCTGCCTTTGATGGAAGAAAATCAAATTTCAAATAATCAACACTGTACTGTCGACATTTCTTCTTAGATTCAGCCATGTTTCGTATCAGTTACCTACCTGTAAAGAAAAAATGTTTGTTTTAGTAATCATAAGATGACTTTAACAGGATATGGCTATTTTAACAGAATAAAATAGGATTAATTAATTATTGCAATGAAAAAACCAAAATAATAAACTGCTAAGACCCATATAGAGGTTTTCACAAAACGGCTGAACCTGTTTTAATGTGATATAAAATATTTTTTGATTAATTATATTTTAATACATTTCTGTAAATTCGAGAGAAAATACTTTTAAAGAATATTTTGACATCAAAACTCCGCGATTTTAATGATTTATTTATTACTTTGATGTACGTTACGAGTGGTACATAAAGACACGTATAATTTATGAAAATATAGCATATTAGCATTAGCAACTACGAGGGCACTGAAATATGTACAAACATGCAGGTCAATCATATATCTCTCCTTTAGTGAATCACCACAGTAGGGTAAATAAATAATTTTATAATAAAAAGTACTAAACGTTCAATCTTTCTCGGCTTTCTGTTCTTTTATAGAAGTATCGAATAATGGCCCTGTTCAGTATTTAATTTTTATTACGTACCTACTACACGCAAACATAACAAATATAATATTATTACAATATAAATTAAAAGTATGAATAACAAATAGGCAGGTACTTACTTTTTCCGGCACTAGCAAACACTGACATCGATTTACTCACATTTTCCTTTTCAAAATTCCGGAAACAAATGAGTAACGTTTGTCCTTGGCATTCGTATTTATATTGGTGAAGAATCAAACAAGTTCATGCAAGATTGCAAGCACAGCACAAGTCGTATTTCGTCCCTTTGCACGTCTGAACGGGTTGCGTTGCGGGCGGGCGGGCGGCGCTTTGCAAGTCTCGACGCGCGTTGTACCGAATATCGAATATACAAGTTTTTACAAGTAACAGTCGTTGACCTTCTTAAAATACACTACTCTAAAAAATTAAGGGAGGTTTTAAGACAAGGAAATTAATGCTAAATAAACAGGCTATCTGATCCATATGCCGGCCTAACTGAAAAAAATTTTTTCAAGCCCATGGACCAAAAAAAAGCAAAATGTTTGCAATATTATTTTTTCGCGCTATCTGTTAGGATTGCATGAGAACTGTAGCTCCTAAAAAATTTTAGCCAAAAAATCTGAAAATTAGAATCTTAAAGCTTCAAAATACTTTTTTTAAAAGTCTCAATATTACCATTTTTCACCGAAATACGGCCTGTCAAAAATCACCGAAAAATTTGGAATTTTTTTTGCTCCCTTAATTTTTTTGAGTAGTGTATTATCTGCCTACATTGATAGGTAAAGCCAAGCCAACATTTTTGTTCTTTACTATCGAAACCAGATAAAATTTTCGTGGACCCCCCCATTTACAACTTGTGAAGCCCCATTTTTTTTTCACGCCAACGTAGACCCCCGTCGAGACTCCCGTGGACCCCTGGGGGTCCACCTAAACCACTTTGGGAATCACTGGTCTACAGAAACTGTTTGAAACAAACAAAACATGTTTTGTTTTGTTTATTAAAAACGGAACTGTTTTTTTAAACTGTCCGTTTGGTGGAAACCCGGCTTTAAACGGATAGAAATGCAAAAATCGTGGAGGGTGATTTTTTCAGGAATATAATATTTCTTTTCGCGGGGGAAGTTAAACTACTCATTCAGCGGTCATGGTCAGCTACGTATTTAATAAAATACGTGTTCAATTCTAGCAGAACTGAAAATAATCAAAACAAAACCAATGGAAATATGATCATAGTGATTGTATCGGAAAGGTACGATGCTCCACACATGATAGTTGTTAAATTACGCCCAAAGGTGTACACAAAGAGAATGGAATGGAATAAGAAAAACAGGTATGCAGCACACACGTTCCACGAATGACCACAAGAAAAGATTTCTTCGATACGGTGCGCATTTTCAACTGAACGAACTACTTGCCGGTGTTGGTACGTCCTTCGTGACATGTGCTTCGTTACTCGGGCCTCGGTACTGCTTATCATATATTGATCAGGTATTAGTGATTTTCGTGACTGAAAATATACATTTTTATGACTAAAACGATGGAAATGTAGGTCTAATTTTAAGTGCCTTTTTTGTTAGTTAACTGCCTAGCGTGTGGAACTTGTGAAAAGCCGGTTTTTTACTGAAATGGAAATGGATTCGCGTATGTCCGCAGATGAATTTGAAAGGGAGCTCGAGTCGATTTGTCTTGACGGTAAGCTAGTATTTGCATTTACAGGCCATTAATTAAAATGATATTACCTCATCCTGATGTCTTAAGACGATAACTAAAAAACACCATCATCTTATTATATTCCCGCTAAATTTTAACATTTCAAAACTTACTTTTTTCTTTTCTTATATAATATAGATTGCGGTAACTAACTTATTATACTGATGTCCTGATTTGAATGCAATCTGTGCGATATGTTAATGAATGAAAGTAGAACCACAAATTGACCATTATTTTAGGAGGGAGAATAAACAAAAAATTGTGTGGGGACTCATTGCTGGCAAGTATTTGTTGGTTTACATCTTGTCCGGCGTTTAAATATATTTCTGACTTGATTTATTTACAAAAATTTATTTAAACCTTCTGAGTGCAGGATAGATAGATTTTTTTTGTGGAAAAACACTGTAGAATTGTATAGATATGTCCCTAAAAATGCAAAAAAATTTCATTGCTGCTTTTCTGGTTATTACGAATTTTATGCATATTTTTGCTTCCCTTGCTCGGCAGTGACGAATTAAGGAGAGGAAGCGAAAGGAACATTGCTTATCCTCGTTTTTTAGGCGGGAGGATTTTTTTCAACGATGGTATCCACTCTCCAAAATTTTTTATTTCCTCCTGTTTCAAGGTTCTTAGATCACGAAGTAAGCAGTAGGCTGAAAAGTTTTTAGTCTAGCTACTTAAAACACATGTTTTTTACAAAATTCGACTCGATTCATCAACATAGTCTCCTTCAAGAGCGATACAGTTAATCTAACGCTTTTCTAACATTTCTATAGCTTTCTTGTAGAAGGATTTGTCTTTGCCTTCAAAATAGGTCTCAGTTTTGACGATAACTTCTTCATTAGAGCCAAATCTCTTTCCCGTGAACATTTTTTTGAGGTCTGAGAATAAATAAAAGTCACTGGGGGTCAAATCTGGAGAATACGGTGGATGAGGAAGCAACTCGAACTTCAATTCATGCAATTTTACCATCGTAACGATTGACTTGTGACATAGTCTTGATGAAAGAGCACTTTTTCTTGTTCATTTGGGGCCGTTTCTGGGCGATTTCTGCCTTCAAACGCACCAATAACTTTATATATTATTCGCTATTAATGGTTTTTCCCTTCACAGCATAGTCGATTAAAATTATTCCATGCACATATCTAAATACAGAGGCCAAAACCTTCTCAGCCGACTGTTTTGTTTTTGGTCGCTTCGGGTGGCTTTCACCAGCTGCTGACCACTCAGCTGATTGCCGATTTGATTTCGGTGTGTTATGGTGGATCCATGTTTCATCCATTGTCATATATTGCATGAAAAAATCCCTTTTATTGCGCTTAAAAACAGGTCCAAACAGCGCTCAAAATCATCAACACGTTGTTGTTTTTGGTTCACTGTGAGCAAACGCGGTATCCATTCCGAACTGAGCTTTCTCAGACCCAAATGTTCATGCAAAATATAACCAATACGTTCTTTTGATATCTTTAGGGTGTTAGCTGTCTTAACGCAATTTCACTTTGCGATCAACCAAAACAATTTTGTGGATTTTTTTGATGCTTTTCGGTGTAACTACCTCATTTGGGCGTCCAGACCATTCAGCATCATTTGTATCTGTACGACCGCGTTTAAATTCAGCATACTAGTAAATGATGAGTGATTTTCCAGGGGCAGAGTCCCCTTAATACTTATCAAGTTATTGCTTTGCTTGAACGCTATTTTTTCCCATCAAAAAACAATGTTTAATCAACACACGAAATTCGATTTTTTCCATTGTTTTGAAAATATAAAAAGTAGCATCACTAAAACCACTGTAACTTGTAAACTAATCGCCGAAATGTCATGAAATTTTGACATGTATCATTTGAGGGTTGGTAATTTCTAAAAATCATATGGATTTTTTGAAAAGGGCGACATCTATGTGTTAGACCAAAAACTTTTCAGCCTTATGCCCGTAAAAATGCAAAAAAAAAATTCATTGCTGCTTTTCTGGTTATTACGAATTTTATGCATAATTTTACTTCTCTTGCTCGGCAGTGACGAATTAAGGACAGGAAGCGAAAGGAACATTGCTTCCTCCCTCGTTTTTTAGACGGGAGAATTTTTTTTCAACGATACATACATACATATTTACTTTATAATTTCCGTCAGATAACTCGTCTGTCTGTTTACCTGTTCGTCTGTTTGTCATTGAAATGATAAGTCGAACGAAATAAATTGATTTTAAATTTGTGACGAAGAAGCTATAGGTTTTGAGTGATATATCTTCAGAAGAAGGGTGTAAATGGTTACAGGTCGACATATTTTTAATAGTTTCAATAGTATTGGGAGAACTGGTCTGGTAGTTTTTGGTCTTTCGCACAATTACTTCTCAATCAAACATACAATGGGTTAAATAGGTAATGGAGGGGGTTAGAAGGGTTGTCTGGTATATATCGTGTGTGTTGATATCATTGTTCTTGGAGCCGAGGAATTTGGAAATTATATTATTTTTTCATTATTTCTAATTTCTATTCTAATTCACAACTTTTTTTTGAGACTACTGTCTCACCATAAAATACCTATCATTTAACTACTCAGTATACATCACCACTACACCAAACATTTTATTTTTGCACTCGACGCGCGTTTCGCCAACCATGTTAGCTCCATCAGGAGCGATGATTGACTAAAGCTAAACTACAAATCTACCCTATTTATATTTAGTCTAACACTTAAATTACTCAGGCGGAACTAATGGCATAGGCGGGGCGATCAGTTCCGGTCAAGTAACCAGTAGAGGGGACTATAAGGAATAGGGCCTCTGTCTTTATTTAAACTACTTTTACATTTTATAATATCCATACTTTCGTATGCGTTCAACAATTTCCTATCAGATACATTTTTAATTAATCTTAGATTATCTAATGTTACAGTATGATCAGCTTCAAGGGCATGTTCGGCAATGCTAGACTTGTCTGTTCTACTCAATTTCGTAAGTGAATTTAATGGAATCATACCGGCTATTTAATTTGGAAACAAAATCATCTATATTTGCTTTCTTTGCATCAAAAATACCGAAAACATCATCCACATACTTATACCATACCCTTGGGAAATACTCAAATTCTTGACTGGCTTCGGTTACAAACTTACTTATGAATAAATTGGCTATGAAAGGTGATAA